>JALIGW010000004.1:71874690-72002190 GCA_023053685.1 Diadophis punctatus similis | reverse complement strand
TCTCCCATATGATTAGGAGTGAAGGGAAAGAGACAAGGAGGCCCACTTTTTCTATCACTCTAGTTTAAGAAAGTCCCCAAGGAAGTTTGCTTGGCTCCTATTCCAAAGCCACTTTGGCATGAGAAGGTTTGAAAATTATGTTGAATTTTAGATGCAACTGATTGTTGTATGTTGTACAACTGTGTTGTACAACAGTGTTGTTGTATGTTGTACAGGCTCAGTCTGGAATAGACCAAAAAGCTTGTGAGTGTAAGACCAGGCAGATCCAAGGATACCTCTGATCCTAGAATATCTGATTTAGATTTTTCTACTGGTAGAAAAATCTAACGATGGTCTCCTGCAGTTACAAGCTTTCTCTGAAGATACAGGAAGCTTTGTGGATGGAAGAGTCACCTCCCACCTCAGAAGAAATCTGCCCTGCACTACGCTGTTCCAGAGGTGGGTTCCTCCCGGTTCGCACCGGTTCTATAGAAACGGTAGTAAACCAGTTGTGACATCACAGAGCTGGTTTATTTATTTATTTATTTATTTGTGAGATTTATATACCGCCTCATAGTGCAAGCACTCTCTAAGCGGTTTACACTAGTAAGCAATGTATATTTATATTGCCCTCAACAATCTGGGTCCTCATTTTACCTACCTCGGAAGGATGGAAGGCTGAGTCAACCTTGAGCTGGTGAGATTTGAACCGCTGACCTGCGGATCACAGTCAGCTAAAGTGGCCTGCAGTACTGCCTCTAACCGCTGCGCCACCTCGGCTCGGTTCTGTTGGTACCGGTCCGTGGATGCTGCCATCTTTTTTTTTGAATTTTTTTTGGGGGGAATTTTTTTGGGGGGGAATTTTTTTCAGGTTTTTGCTTTGGCGCATGCGCATAAGCTGAGTTTTTGGCACTGCACATGCACGCACACGCAGCCACGTGGTATGCAATGTACGCACAGCCACGTGACACGCAATGTGCATGCAGCCATGTGGCACGCAAGGCGCCCATAGCCACATGGTGTGCAATGTGCGTGCAGCCATGTAGCACGCAATGCGCACGCAGCCACATGGCGCGCAATGCGCACGCAGCCACGCGGTGTGGGAGGAAGCGAACCAGCGGCGAGGTAAGTTAGAACCCACCCTTGCCCTGTTCCCTTCTGTTGGTCCATGGCAACCCTTAGAACCAGAGCCACCAAATCTTTGTTGGCTCTATCTAACTAATAGATTTTGGATGAACAGAATGAGAGCTGAACTTCAAAAGCGAAGGCCTATTTGAGGAAGTCATTTCAGGACTATCTTGAAATATACCTGAATTGAGATGAAACTTGTTGCTTGGTGTCATGCTGTGGTTTTATGACTGTGTTGTTGTTGTTGTTGTTGTTGTTGTTTTACTACTATGCTGAATATATATTTATTATTATTAATATGTAATCCTGATAATTTTCATTGTGACATATTTGTATATATTGTATGTCATGCAAAAAGCTACTTAGAGTTGTATGACTGAAGCAACGTAGAGCATTTATAATTCCTCTTTGTTCCTTAAAACCCTCCATTCTTCTCTGTAAAGGGCTCAAATGTTTGATTCCATCCACTCTGAAGACTAAAATGCCATACTTTTTTTCAATCACTGACTATATACATAGCAGGAGGAGAAGCTTTGTTATATTTCAAAACAGTGAATTTTGTAAGAAAAGAATTATTTGAGAAAGAATTGTTAATAGCGTTGGCAGGTCTAAAATTCTCTTTTAATTGCAGTTACGGTCTTTCAAAGAAATCTTTTCCTCTTGTGTATATTTTTAATGTAATTCTGGTTTTTTTCCAGTAGAAAATAAGCTTGGCTCCCCAGAAATCGCCACACAGAATAATATTTGTACTTTACATAAATTGTGTGAAAGAATGAGTGAAATGATTCCTTCTGTGTAAAGAGGAAGTCCAAATTCTTGATTGGCTGTGAAATTTGGGTTGCTGCCATTTTAGGTATTAGTGCATTCGGAGTATGATGTGTTAATATAATAAGAGCCCTCAAAAGCTTCTGAACCTCTGCAGAGTTGAATGTAGAGCTATCTGAGTGCAGAGTTTGAAGATAAGTGAGAAATGCAGAGACAAGAGGCGCATTCTTAAGATTGTCAAGAATGCCAGTAAGGACTGTGATGTTGATGCTATTATACATCTTGGCACAAATGATCTGTCCCAAAACGATGTACTTTCTGTGCAGAATGACTTCCAGAGCTTGGGGTATGAACTTAGTAGTATAGGTTGTAGGCTTAACTTTTCAGAGGTTTTACCAGTATATAAGGAACAAAAAGGGAAAGGCCAACGTGTAGCAGAGTTTAATGTGTGGCTAAAGGAGTGGTGTAAAAGGGAAGGCTTTGGTTTTATTAGTCATGATGTCTGCAGTTGGTCCAATGAAAAACTGTACAAAAGAGATGGTTTGCATCCATCAAAGAAAGGGACTGGGCTACTTGGTATTAAATTCACAGATTTCCTGGATAAACATTTAAACTGAACAGCGGGGACAGAGAATTAATTGATACAGATCATTTCTGTCCCCAGCAATCTAAAATTAATAGGGTTAACAGTGCACACAACATAGATGTGTGTGCGGGTAAGTTTATCAGCTCTGCTGTCAAGCAAAGCCAAGCATTTAATAGTGAGTGCCATACCATCCAGCGATGGAGCACCCATAACTTCTGAAGACAAGTTGTTCCACTGATTTGTTCTCACTGTCAGGAAATGTCTCTTTAGTTCTAGGTTGCTTTTCTTCTTGATTAGTTTCCATCCATTGCTCAAGTATGTCAGGCCTGTCCCAGCCTGGACATCCAGGAAAGAAAGACCCTTGACTCCATTTACTGAAGGCAAGTGGTTACAGTGTAGCAAAGCCAGATCTGACGATTTTCTGCATAAGCCCAGTAATTTTCCCTTCTCCCAGGTCCTCCCTCCTTTGGTCATCTTGGTGGTATCCAATAAGATTCAAATTAGGTGTTTTGGTAACAGTTCTACATTTTGTCGCCTCTTTGGATGGGCGTTTCTCATACCATTCCCAGGCTTGTGTCCTTGGATAGTTCAACTGTTGCCTCTACATGGCACCTCTGGTTCCTGTCATCCCCCCTCCCTATCTTTCCATCCCACTCCCCCACCCCCACATGTTATGACAGGCTGCCATCAAAGCAAAGCGAAGCAGGGCTAAGGAAGCAAGAAGCCTGAAACTAGATTAGTTCATTTACACTAACAAGGGACAGATAGAGATCCCACCTCCTATCTAAAGTAGAAGGCCTCTATGGCAGTGGTGGGTTCCTACCGGTGCTGTCCGGTGCTCCGTTCCGGTAGCGGCCCACCGATTGCGTAATGTCGGCACGACGGCTCCAATGCTTTCTTTGTCGGTCTGTGCGCTCCGCAATCTTTTTTTTGGAATTTTTTGCGGTTTTTGGCTCTTTGCACATGCGCTTAAGTAAAATTATCCTTCTGCACATGCGCAGAGAGCTGAAATTGCACAAGAGGACGTGCGCGCGCACAATGTTGCGATGCGCACCGGTAGGAGAAGGTAAGAGGGACCCGCCCCTGCTCTATGGCTATTGCACTGCACTGGTGGGAGAAAGCAGAAGAAATCACTACAAATCAAGCTTTCTTAATGGTCTTCCTGGGTGTTGCAATAAACCTGCTGTTTATTACACATCTGTGCCCTTGGCTAGTTCTCTATGCAACTTCCGGTTCTAATTCCAACCGAGAGAAGCCCGAGAGTTGGAGGAGAAGATCCCTACTCAGAGTAAAGGAAAAGGAGGGATGAGCATCACTGCTGACATTAAAGCCATTCCTCCCAAAATCCACTAAATTCAAACTGTCAGAACAGTTATATCTTTGGAACCTTATGCTTCTGTTTTGGTTCTTTTTGGTTAAATTGATTATCCCTGCTAAGAGATTTTTTTTTTAAGGGGGAAAACATGACTGATGACAAAAGGACAATGAGGATGTCTCAATGTTGCTGAAGTAAGTTTAATGAATTGTGCACCTTTCCCTTTTAAAGGTCTGCCTGGAAACTGTGGAAGAGTCAATCAATCAATTTTATTTACAGACAAAAGGCCCAAAAGCAAGTTACAAGTATAATCTGAACTTGGTATTGGATAAAGCAATTCAACAAGTAAATAAGTATTACATAACAGACTTTGATTGACTAGCTCAGTGGTCACCAACTGGTGGTCCGTGGACCACTGGTAGTCCACGAGAAAATTTTAGTGGTCCGCAGAAACATTATTTGCATTTTTTATATTGCACTAAATAGCAATAGCACTTAGACTTATATACCGCTTCATAGTGCTTTACAGCCCTCTCTAAGCAGTTTACAGAGTTCAGCATATTGCCCCCAAAAATCTGGGTCCTCATTTTACCGACCTCAGAAGGATGGAAGGCTGAGTCAACCTTGAGCCGGTGAGATTTGAATAGCTGAACTGCAGCTAGCTGTCAGCTGAAGTAGCCTGCAGTGCTGCACTCTAACCACTGCGCCACCTCGGCTCTTCAGGGGTCCTCAAACTACGGCCCCTGGGTCGGATACGAGCAATGAACGCTTGTGTTGCTGCAGAGAGTCTCCCCCTTCGGGGTCTTTTTGTGCAGGTCAGAGGGGGGCAGAAATTCCGACTTGGGGTCTGCTTCAGCCTCCTGGTGCAGGACTTTGGGCGAAGACTGGAGGGAAGCGCCATTGGTGGCAAAGAGCCGGAGGGCCTTGTTCCAGTGGACTGCATCATGGCCTGGAACTGGCTGACCATCTCAGCCCGCTGAGCCTCCAGGCGCCAGTACCTGGCCTTGCAGTCCTGCAGGTCTTCCCTCTGCTTGGAAAGCCTATGCTTGTAGTCCTCAATGAAGTACTTTTGCTGAGCCTCCTTTTCAGTCAGATCCAATTTGAACTGAGCCAGTTTTGCCAACTCTTTCTTGTGGTGGCTGCTTAGCTCGAACAACTGCTTCCTGTTGGGGCCCTAAGGAGCCCAGGCAGGGAGGCGAGAAGTGGCTGGGAGGGGAAGGGCGAGTAGAGGCTGGTGAGGCGCCCCTTGATGTGAGTGACATCGAGTTGGCCACGCCCACCCAGTCACATGACCACCTAGCCACGTAGACCCAGCCGGTCATTAGGCAGATCATATTAGTGGTCCGAGGGATTTAAAATTATGAATTTAGTGGTCCCTGAGGTCCAAAAGGTTGGTGACCCCTGGACTAACTCATTGATTTGTTATTTGTTACTAAAAGCCTTGTTTTTATAGCCATAGTTTAAAATCTGGCTGTAATCTCAGGATTTTTACATATTTAAATTTTAAATTTTTACGTATGCAGAAATGTTTTTCCTGGTTTAGGCTTTAAAATAGGCCAGATAATTTATTCTTTGAATAAATTGGGTGGGGGGAGAGCAGAAGTTCTGAATGAGTAAAGCTTTCAGAAAAGTTAGTTGTAGAAAATGTTGGCCTCTGTCTTTCTTGTAACAGATGTAAGGCTCATGTTCAAATTGAATTTTTCGAGAAAGGAGTCTGATAAATGGAGGCAAATACTGGTGACAAGACAGGAAATTCTAGTTGTTCCTCAGAGACTGAAAACAAATCACCAGAGCCAACAGCTTCTAGCCAAGAATTATTTCAAAAAAGAATGAAACGGCTGATACCTCCACCCCAAATTTAGCTTCTGCCTAAGGCTCTCTGTCATATCAGAGGAGTCTAACGTGGTCAGTCAAACTCCCAGATTTAGACAATGGAAATTCTTCATCCTAGTGTTTTCCCACAGGCGCAGGATCTACTTTTCAGATGAACGAATGCTATTTCACATGATCAAATGTAGCAACCTGGTTTAATGGATGATTTTCACATCCGTGTGACTTTTGCCTGCCACCTTTGATTTGGTCTTCTCTGTAGCATTTGCCATTGATGTTAAAATGGTAGGCAATAGAAGTGATGGTGTGAGGTGCTGCTACAGTGTTTCCCAACCTTGGCAACTTGAAGATGTCTGGACTTCAACTCCCAGAATTCCCCAGCCAGCGAATGCTGGCTGGGGAATTCTGGGAGTTGAAGTCCAGACATCTTCAAGTTGCCAAGGTTGGGAAACACTGTGCTAGTAGAACATGGCCAAACCACTGCAGGCGTTTTTCTCCCGTTTTCTCTGTTATTGATGCAATGCTCATCTCCTGCTAGACTAGTCAAGATGGAAATGCCTAATGGCCTAATGACCAACAGAGCATGCAAATCTCCATGGCATGTAAAAAGCTCTCTGCATTTTTAGTGGTTGGTCGGCCCTTAGTGCCATACCGTGTTATTGGGAGAACTACCATTTTATACACTTTTGATTTTAGGTGAATTGGCATACACATATCACAGAGCCCTCCAGTGATTTCCTTCCACTGCAAGCCATGTTGCATTGATTCTTGCCTGCACTATTTTGTTAATGACACTGCCACTTTGCATATGGGATTCTAAGTAACAGAAGGAGTTTTTCTTCACTAGATCTTTGCCGCTGACAATGGATGGTGGAAGTACACAGTTGAGACACAAACTGAATCAGCTAAAATGGTTATTTCACATCTGGACACAAGTACTCAAGCCTTTGACAAAACCTCACTGGTTGACAGTGATGTCAATAATATCATAGAGGCCAGTAATGGGTTTCAATTACCTTCGCTGGTTCGCTATTGGGAGTGTGCGTGTGTGTGTGTGCGTGCGCGGGGCGCTTCTGCGCATGTGCAGAAGCTTCTCCGCATGCGCAGAGATGTCCGGGCGGGTGGGCAGGGCCTCCTGCCGCCGCTACTGGTTCGCCCGATCCGCGGTGAACCGGTAGTAACCCACCACTGATGGAGGCTCTCATTGAAAATCTGCTCAAAAATTTTAATTGTGTTTGATAAGTGTCAGATTGTTCAGTAGTTGGAACAGTCTACTGGGTTGTCTTGGCTCTTCAAGAGGAAACTGTGATATTTGTGGCCCGCTCAGCAGAACATGGCCAGAGTTCACAATGGCATTGAGGAAGTTTATCAACTTTCAGATATCTCCTGGTAGACTATCTGAGCCAGATGCTTTCACATTCTTCATGGTAGCTTCTTCAGCCGTAATGCACAGGTCTGGATCAGCATTAGCCGAGCCGTTAGAAACAGGCAGGTATGGAAATTTGACTTTAGAAACTGTTGTGTCCCAGCACCGCAACCCACAGAAAAACACACACACAACTGTTTGTTACTAAAGCAAAAAGGGTCCTTTTACTAATGAAGGTTCTTAGTAAAAGCACAGGAGTTTTAAAAGTCCACAAACAAATATAAGGAGAGTCTCGGGGAATACAGTTCCTTTGGTTCTTTGTGAGTTAATAACCAAACGTTCAAATGTTCAAAAAGAAATACCAATTAAGTCTCTTCTTATCTCACAAGTTGGCTGGCTTCCCGGAATAAGCCTTCCAGAAGCTGCTCTTTACAAACACAATATCCAAAGCAGGACTCTGATGCAAACAGAACTCTGATGTGCTCGCAGATCACAGACGTTGTTCTCAGCACTGATCGCTGACTGCGCCGGCCTTGAATAGGCACTGAAGGGCGTGGCCCAATTAGCCCTCAGTGCTACCTCCGAGGAGACCTCCGCTTGCTAAGCCAGTCCTGTCTGCTGGCTGCTCTACGAGCCCTAGCATCCAGCAGAGGCTCTTCGTCCCCTGATGATTCACTCTGCTGCGCAGGTGCAGAAGTTCCTGGCTGATCGTCCTCCTCTGGCACCGAGTCTTCATCACTGGCCGACTCAGGTGCCAGGCACATGGGCTGGTACTGCTGCACCATGAGCAGCTCCACGTCCTCCGGGTCCTCCATCATCTGCGCTGGACGCGGGCAAGTCACAACAGAAACATTCCCTAATTCATAATAGTGCTGTTGCCAGTGTTTAATGATTTTGAGCTTATCCTGCAGGGGCTTTTTTTGTCCTTTGTACTATACATACATATAGTATATATGCCATCTTGGCATATATTTTTGCTAGTTGATAAAGATATTTCTTGCCTTTCTTTGTGTCTAGCTGTTTATATAAATCCCAGCAGTGATTGGCTTTGGCACCTGTGACAGCTTGCTTTGCCATTCTCTGGCAGAGACATACTTTTGCCAGGTTTTTGTTGGTCTTCTCACATACCAGTTATCATACTTTCTGCTGGAGCCGAGGTGGCGCAGTGGTTAAAAGCAGCACTGCAACTTCAGCTGACTGCTAGTTCAGCAGTTCAGCTGTTCAAATCTCACCGGCTCAAGGTTGACTCAGCCTTCCATCCTTCTGAGGTGGGTAAAATGAGGACCCAGATTGTTGGGGGCAATATGCTGAACTCTGTAAACCGCTTAGAGAGGGCTGTAAAGCACTATGAAGCAGTATATAAATCTAAGTGCTATTGCTATTGCTGCACTTGCTCTGTCCAGAGCCATCTGCTTGTTGGCTTGAATGACAATCTGGTCTCGTAGTGCCTACGGTTATTCTCACAGCAGTGGTAATGGATCATGGAGAGCACTCCAGCTGGCATCAATTGAGCCTGTGAGAAATGTAATGCAGTTACTGATGCCACCTTGTGGTCTCCTAGAGTCTACCACTTGATTTCCTCTGGACCTGTCATGCTTTTGGCACTCTTTGCATGCTTGCTGATCTTCATATTGGCAATAAGCATCTTATGTTGCAGGGCGAAGGAACATATTTCTTGAGGTTTATTTTTATGGGGCTGAGAACATGGTGTCAGTTGTACTCCACAATTTCTTGGCCCCAGGGGTGAAATTCAGCAGGTTCTGACCAGTTCTGGAGAACCGGTAGCGGAAATTTTGAGTAGTTTGGAGAACCGGCAAATACCACCTCTGGCTGGCCCCAGAGTAGGATGGGAATGGAGATTTTGCAATATCCTTCCCCCAGGAGTGGGGAGGGAATGGAGATTTTGCAGTATCCTTCCCTTACCACGCCTACCAAGCCATGCCTACAGAGCCGGCAGGGAAAATTTTTGAATTTATTTATTTATTTATTTATTTATTTATTTATTTATTTATTTATTTATTTATTTATTTATTTATTTATTTATTCATTCATTCATTCATTCATTCATTCATTCATTCATTCATTCATTCATTCATTTATTTATTTATTTATTTATTTTTAAACCGCCTCACAGTGCAAGCACTCTCTAAGCGGTTTACACCAGTAAGCAATGTATATTTATATTGCCCCCAACAATCTGGGTCCTCATTTTACCTACCTCGGAAGGATGGAAGGCTGAGTCAACCTTGAGCCGGTGAGATTTGAACCCCTTCTTGGCCCCCTCCCACAATCTCAAAGTTGCCATTAGAGATATTCATTGTCTCCAGCATTCTGCCCCTGAACCCCTGCTTTTGGATACATACAGTAGCACTGGAAGTGAGAAGAAGCAGTTCAGCATAGATCTGATATAACATAAGACTCATATTTGCCTCCTAACTGCATCTGCAAATCAGTCTCTTTTTTCAAATGGAAATCAACAGCCACATTCTTAGTGATTTCAAAGATCAGAAGTACTGGGAAAGTGAGCATCCAGTTCACAGAATAAGGCAGAGGGGGGATTTATTATCTTCCTTTGATATCTCTTTCTCCAGCAACTAGATCTCTCGGTCAAAGCGATCTTTATTTTCCATTAACTCTAAAAACGAGCAACAAAGTCAGAAATAGGACCCATGACTTAAGTACAAGTCATAGAAAAAGAAACGGTCTAATACGTTTTTATAGCCATGCTTTTTTTGTGCTAAACATCTGATAATTGGCAAGAATTCTCACATATTCCACTCACTTCACAAAGGCCCATCTCTTGGCCAGCTGAAAAGCAGTTTCTATTACTCTTGTTAAGGGGAGATAAACATTAAAATAATAATTTAAAAATGGCTATTTTTGTGCTTGGTCCTGTGTGATTCACACATTTACTGAAATTTGGCAAATGCCTGGATCAGGGGTCAGCAACCCGCGGCTCTGGAGCCGCATGTGGCTCTTTCGTCCCTCTGCTGTGGCTCCCTGTTGCTCAAAATATGCGTCACAACTGCCAATGTGTGATACCTGCTGGCATGCGATTTATTGAGCTTTTTGACCCCCAGTAGGCCAACCATGGATAAATCCAAGAAAAGAAAAGTTTCAGAAGAAAACAGAACATTTAATTCAACTACATATGTTACTTTTGTGGCCGCTCAGGAAATAGTCAGGCACGGGAAGGGTTTTGTGGCTCCCAGTGTTTTCTTTTCTGTGGGAAACGGGTCCAAATGGCTCTTTGAGTGTTTAAGGTTGCCGACCCCTGGCCTGGATAATGTGTCTGTACCATCTGATACCCAAGATTAGTTTCACCCAAAATTTTAAAAAAGCCCACTTTGGTTTCATGCATATTATCCAGAATACTGTTTTTCATCTACACTAATTGAATTATATCAGCGATATTTACATATTCAGAAATAAGATATTACTGCCAGTCCTAGAGAAATTATTTTAAAAACATTTTTCAAACAGGATGAAATTAAACTCAAGCAAGACTGAGTTGCTGTATGTTCATTGAGGTTGTTTGTTCCCATATGAACTCCCAAGGGGATAGCACTACAGATTTGTCATTTCAAAGTCCTCCTGGATGTGTGAATAGACAGATGGAAGCTGTGGCAGAATGTCAGACCTCCGAGGTAGTCCAGATAAGAAACCAAAACCATGAATACTAACATTACCTTTATTGTAGGGTTTCAGTAACAGAATTTTCCAAGACTGAAAGCACTTCTCCCCTCTTTTGCCTTTACTTTTCAAAGAACTAGTGGAAATCCTACCTAAAATTCTTTCTCCATCCCCATTCCTTCTGTGCGCTGAGATATCTCTTGTCTGACCATTGTATAAACTGCACTCTTCCCCCTATTTCCCAAGATTATTCTCCAAGTTTATTCCAGTATTTGAGGGGCTGCCACAAAGAGGAAGGGGGTCAACTTATTTTCCAAAACACCAGAAGGCAAGAGAAGAAACAATGGATGGAAACTAATCAAGGAGAGAAGCAACCTGGAATTAAGGAGAAACTTCCCAACAGTGAGGACAATTAACCAATGGAATAGCTGGCTGTCAGAAGTTGTGGGTGCTTCATCACTGGAGGTTTTTAAGAAGAGACTGGACAGTCACTTGTCTGAAATGGTATAAAGCCTTCTGCTTGAGCAGGGGGTTGGACTAGAAGACCTCCAAGGTCCCTTCCAGCTCTATTTTGATTGATTGAGTTCATAGCCCATTACACAGAAAGATCTTTGCCCAACTTTAGCTGATGTGTCCAGAGGTCGGTTCCTCCCGGTTCAGACCAGTTTGCCCGAACCGGTAGTGACCCGCTGGCGACGTCACAGAACCGGTTCGATCGGTGCTGGTCCGTGGGTGCTGACATCTTTTTTTTTTTTGAATTTTTTTCCAGTTTTTTTTCCTTCTGCACATGTGCAGAAGCTGAGTTTCTGGCACTGTGCATGCAGTTGCCATCTTGTTTTTGGCTTTTTTGGGGGGCGGGGTTTGAATTTTTTCTGGGTTTTTTTCCTTCTGCACATGCGCAGAAGCCGAGTTTCTGGCACTGTGCATGCAGTTGCCATTTTGTTTTCGGCTTTTTGGGGGGGGATTTTTTTTGGATTTTTTGGCACTGCGCGCCCACGCGGCGCGTCCACGTGGCACGGGAGGAAGTGAACCGACAGCGAGGTAAGTTAGAACCCACCCCTGGATGTGTCCTATGTGGAGTGGAAGCTTTCAAATTGTTAATTCTTATCACTACTTGGTCCTTAAGGACCACTCAGAAATAATAGTGGATACAAAATTCAGCAGCGTGCCTATTAATTAGCACAACATGTCAGGAACAGATGACAAGCCCTAGATTGATGTGTCTCCTGGTTTCCAGATAAAAATTAAAAGTTTAGTTTTAAATCCTATAAAGCTGTATGTATCTTGGCACCTAGAGCCTTGCAGGACAACCGTCTCCATCTGTAGTAGTAACATTTATTTAGTCAATAACCATTTAATGACCAGCAAATTTAAAAGAACAAAAACAAAATGAAGCAAATTAATCCGGTATTTATATACAGAAAGACAATCACATAATGATATTACGTTCACACCTCTATTGCAGCATTAGTACATTACCTACTCAAGTAATGATAATTGAAAAATTGAAAAACTATAATATAAAGTATCTCCTAGCCACTTATTAATTAAAAAAACTTTCTGAAAATAATATTAGGGGTAAAAGTGAGAACTTCTTAAACCAATTACTTCTTTAACCATTTTGACATCTTCATCGCAGCAACACAAAATTTGGCTCAGATAATAGTGGATTTTAAACCCTGGATAAGATAATTCAGATAAAATTTATCTGATCTCCCTGGGAATTTATCTATTAGGGGCAAAATATAAATAGATCTATTTTCCTATGAATTTACAAAATATGTGTAAAATAGTTTCAACTTCTGTATCGCCACACAGACATATGCATTCTGCTATGGGCATTTTATTACACTTACTTTGGAATAGTGCTGATGGAAGAACATTATATCTGGATTTAAGATTCTATTCACTTAGAGAAAGTTAGGTTTTGCAGATAATGTTTCTGTGCACCCCTATTTATCCACTTCTATCATGTGCTGATTATTGTTGCCTATTATTTATTACTGTCAACCATTTTATTATTTCTACTGTGGATGTTTTATATAAAGTACTGCTGAGAGTCCTTTGTTGCAGTACTGAAATTTAATAAATAAATAAATAATGATACATGAGGATGTATTTTGATAGACAGAGGCAGAGAAAGCCGAGTTGGAAGTGAATCTTGAGTCTCCCCTGTGAGATTTTGGCAAGATTTTGCTTCCGCAGAAGCAAAAAAGCCCAAAAATTCGGTACTGGAGCGGTCGTGTGCAAACAGCGCCATCTGCTGGCCACTACTGGAACAACAGAGTGGACCGCACCGGTAGGAACCCACCACTGTATACTACAGCTATGTTTGTGCTTTTCAGTGCAAATTTCTAGAGTTCTGCTGCAGGTTGACAGGTTCTCTTGAAAGGGAGAAGTGGCATTATTGTCCGTTTCAGATCAAGAGGGAGTAGCCTTTCTTCTGGTGAAATGCCTCTGCTGTACCATTGTGATTAGAAAAGTTGCTTTTAGAAATCCACCGCTGTAATTACTTCTAACCATCGCTTCCAGTATTTTAATTCGGGTGCTTTTGAATGTATTCAGAGATAAAATAAAAATCACAGGGGTGATTGAAAGCTGACTTAAGTTAAAGTTTAGGGCCTCTGATCATAAGGGCATTATTAAGTAATTGATTTTTTTTCTCTGCCCTTTTTTTTCTCTTCTTAATTTAGAATGTACCTGTTTGAACTGAATTTCAAAGTCTTGCTTTGTGTAATGCATCCCTAATCACCCTACCAGGAGAAAAACGATGAACTTCCCTAACACGCTTAGGTAGCTAAAGGAAAAAAAAGAAAAGAAAAGAAAAGAAAAGAAAAGGAAGATTTGGGAAATTATTTGATGCAATCTAGTGGGGAAACAGCAACTTGATGTCTTCTGTCAATCAAAAGATTATTTTAATACCCTGTAGGTCAGAGTAATAACCTTAAATAAATAGATCTTTTGTATTTACTTTGTAATAACTGTGCTTTTACAAGATTGACTGCCTGGTGGGACTGTCTGTGCAAATTTCACCATCATCTGAGGAGGCAGTGGGAAGAAGGCACTTTTGCTTGGTGTGTTGGTGAAAGGCACTATGAATTAATCATACCCCTTGAGGCTGGAAGAGGATAATCATAGAAAAAACTGAAGTACTGAAGTGACACAGGGAGTGCCAATAAGCTGTCACAGCATCTGGCCACTTTTTTTTAGAATGAAGAACAGTTAGAGCAAGTATCAGCTACTGCCTGAAAGAGGCAGTGATAGGTTTATGCATCCATCCTCATGGACTAATTGGGTGAGAAATAGATTCTTCTACCAACTCCCTTGACTACTACTACTACTTCTTCTTCTTCTTCTTCTTCTTCTTCTTCTTCTTCTTCTTCTTCTTCTTCTTCTTCTTCTTCTTCTTCTTCTTCTTCTTCTTCTTCTTCTTCTTCTTCTTCTTCTCCTCTTCTTCTTCTTCTTCTTCTTCTTCTTCTTCTTCTTCTTCTTCTTCTTCTTCTTCTTCTTCTTCTTCTTCTTCTTCTTCTTCTTCTTCTTCTCCTCTTCTTCTTCTTCTTCTTCTTCTTCTTCTTCTTCTTCTTCTTCTTCTTCTTCTTCTTCTTCTTCTTCTTCTTCTTCTTCTTCTTCTTCTTCTTCTTCTTCTTCTCTGAAACATAATTCTCTTTTTACCTTGATTGCTCTTTCCTCATCTTCATTTCTGAGGTCCCCTACCATTTTTCTCAACTTTGTTATATCAATTTTGTTCCTATTGTTATTTTCCCAACTAAAAGAGAGAGTTAGGATTAAATAGCAAAATGCAGGATTTAACAGATAAGAAAGTAAACATTGTTTTGGACTAACAATTTGGCTCAAGTAAGAAAGGCATCTTAATAATGGCTTTTATAATTTCAGGCGTCACTGGAGAATGTCACAGTGTGTGGAGTACCATACAGCGGAACTCAAAAAAAAGATAAGCCAAGTATGATCTGGTTACTACTGCATGCGCAGAGGGTTAGTACCCGGATGTAACACGCGCGTGCGCGCACTTCCGGACCGGTAGGTAAGATAAGAGAAACCCACCAGTGCACTGGATTGTAATCAACATTAAGCAGTTATAACTCTGATTTTTTTCAGTTATTCCAAGGTGAATTCCAAGGTTTTAAGTGGGACTCAATCCTATTGAATTGTAAGTGGGATTGCAGCCTTTGAGCTTTACTTCTTAATACATTTACTAAGAAAAAAGTTTTAGTGATATCAATGAGATACCTGAGTTATGTATTATTAGGCTTTCTGTTGTAGAGAAGACCTCTAAGCTGTCAAGAGTTCAGCTGGATCACAAAGAGCCCAATTGTTCATTCCACTGCACTTTCATTCTTTGTAGCAGAGAAAACAGGAATGTACATTAGTAAAATATAGCACACTTTTAGTTGGCTTTTCTTCTAAATTAGGGATGGTGAATTTTATTTTCCATTGAATGCAGGATATCCCCAGATGAAACAGGTAGAAAGTGAAGACATTGGAAAATGAAACAGAAGACTAGCTCCAGGGGTGGGTTCCTAATTTTTTTACTACCACTCTGTGGGCGTGGCTTATTTTGAGGGTGTGGCTTGTCAGCCATGTGACTGGGTGGGCGTGGACCTCAGGCGCTTGGCCGGAGAAGCGGGGGCATTGCCCACCTGCAACGCAGCCCCCCGCAGCGGGAGCAGCAAGACCACAGCAGCAGTTCTTCTAGGAGGCTCCGTCCGGCCTGAATGCTTCTCCCCATTCAATGATCCTAGGCTCCTGCCGCCCGTTCCCCCTCCCGTCAGCAGCTCGAGAAGCCTCGAAGTGCGAAAATGCCTGGGATCATCACCGCGCGTTTGTGGCTTCTCGGACTGCTGAAGGGAGGGGAATGGAGATAGCTCCTGCCGCCCGTTCTTTCAGACTCTCATGCGCTCCCTCAGCCATCCTCCCCTGCTTGGACTCACTGTGGGATAGGAAGGCAGCGCATGCTCAGTGCAGGAAGCTCAGCTTCTGGGCATGCGCAGAAGAATTTTTTAAAATTTTTTTTAATTTTTTTTAAAAAATGGCAGCGCCCAGGCACCAGCAACCGACTGCACCGGTACTGTGATGTCACCAGCGGGCCGCTACCGGTGCTATAGAGTGGACCGCACCGGTAGGAACCCACCACTGACTAGCTCCCAAATGAGCAGACATACTCATGCTGCTATTACCTTCATTGGGTCTTCTGGAACCTTTGACTTTCTTCTCTGAAACAGCATCTGCCCCAAACAGACAGGTAATTTCATCAGAGTTTTGAACCGATCTTATACAGGAGCCCTGAAATTAAACCAAGTGTTGTTTGTTTATTCATGCCAGAAGCATCACAATGAAAGTAAAGCATAGTATACAACCTAAAATTAAAAAAAATACTAGATTAAAATATGAACAAGTTAAACAAATCTTGCCCAGAAATTAGCAACATTAATTGTATTGTGTCGTGCTCAGTGGTGAAATCCAATTTTTTTTACTACCAGTTCTGTGAGCGTGTCTTGGTGGGCGTGGTGTGGCTTGGTGGGCGTGGCAGGGGAAGGATACTGCAAAATCTCCATTCCCTCCCCATTCCTGGGGGAAGGATATTGCAAAATCTCCATTTCCAACCCACTCTGGGGCCAGCCAGAGGTGGTATTTACCAGTTCTCCAAACTACTCAAAATTTCTGCTACCGGTTCTCCGAACTACTCAAAATTTCCGCTACCGGTTCTCCAGAACCTGTCAGAACCTGCTGGATTTCACCCCTGGTCGTGCTGCTATGAGGTCCTCAAGTATATACTGATCAGCAGAGGTGGGTTCCTAATTTTTTTACTACCACTCTGTGGGCGTGGCTTATTTTGTGGGTGTGGCTTGCCAGCCATGTGACTGGGTGGGCGTGGCAGCAGCCGGAGAAGCGGAGAGGCATTGCCCACCCGCAACGTACCCCCCCGCTGCGGGAGCAGCAAGACCGCGGCAGCAGTTCTTCTAGGAGGCTCCGTCCCGCCTGAATGCTTCTCCCCATTCGATGATCCTAGGCTCCTGCCGCCCATTCCCCCTCCCCTCAGCAGCTCGAGAAGCCTTGAATGTGCGAAAATGCCTAGGATCATCACCGCGCGTTCGTGGCTTCTCGGACTGCTGAAGGGAGGAGAATGGAGATAGCTCTTGCCGCCCATTCTTTCAGCGTCTCACGTGCTCCCTCAGCCATCCTCCCCTGCTTGGACTCACTGTGGGGTAGGAAGGCAGCGCATGCGCAGTGCCGGAAGCTCGGCTTCTGGGCATGTGCAGAAGAAAATTTTAAAAAAAGTTAAAAAAATTTTTTTTTCAAAAAAATGGCGGTGCCCAGGCAGCGGCAACCAACTGCACCAGTACTGTGACGTCACCAGCGGGCCACTACCGGTGCTACAGAGTGGACCGCACTGGTAGCAACCCATCACAGCTGATCAGGACACAAAGGGGAGGTATACCAGAGGTGGGTTCCTACCGGTTCAGACCAGTTCTATAGAACTGGTAGTAACTTGGCGGCCTGGGTCGCTAGAACTGGCAGCGACCCAGGCCTGCCACGCCCACAAACTGCTTCTTTCGGCGCTGCCATAGGCACCACCATCTTGTTTTTCGCTTCTGCGCATGCACAAAAGCTTTTTTAAGTATTGTGCATGCGCGCGCGTGCACGAAGCGCATCCCTGAGTGAACCAGCAGCAAAACAAACCGGAACCCACCCCTGAGGTATACATATGTGTTGTGGTCTGCTTGTCACTACAGTCTCCTCCATTGGTTCCAGTGGTGTTGGTTTTTTGTAGCTTTCCATAGGTCCACTCTGCTTTTAAATTCTTCAAAGTCTTCCGTTGACCTAATTAAGATTTTTGTCAACCCTGAAGCTGGCCTGGCTGAAGCCATCTTGGAGTTTCAGTGCTGCCACATCAGAGCTGAAGGATAGGGAGGGGAAGATTAGAGATAGCTGGGGTTGTGTAGTCAAAATAAAATGCTTTCTCTTGGGAACCAAGGACGTTCTCACACCTGGCCAGAGGAAGGAGGAGTGATGTCACCAGGCAACCAGATAGAGCCTTGATTGGACTACGTGACTGATTGTTTGGGGTTGAGGTAAAACTTTTACATTTAATTAGATGAAAACCACGGGAACCTTAAGAGTCGGTTTTCACCAGATTTGTGCCCATATGATATATCCACTAAAGCTATTCTTTGAGGAATTCATCTGCCTCAGAGTTTTGCTTGGTATGGGTCTATTACTTGAAACCCTGACAATTTTCCTCGATTTTAATCTCTGATGAGCTGGCTGTAGACCATTGAGAGAGTGTTGTCTAGATACTGGTGATTTCAGTCTCTCTCTCTGTATACTGCTGTTTCTCTGCAAAAAAACAGACAGGGCAATGCCAGCGATATGGTAAATCTTAACTAAAGGGGTAGCTTTAAGTCACTCAGTAATACTTCTGCTGGCTTCATTCAGAGCAACATCTATTTTCACAGCATGTGCTGATTTATACCAGACTGGGCAGGCATATTCGCCTGTCGAGTAGCAAAGAGCTAAAGCTGTTATCTTAAGGAACCTTGATTTGCCACCCAAGGTAGATAGAGCTCAGTAATTTCCTGAGGATGTTATTTCTTCCACCGACCTTCAGTGCTGCTTATATGTTAGGGCCCTATTCTAGAGTGACCCTTAAATATTTAGTGCTGTAGCAATGTGGCAAAAACATCATTTTCCATATACTGTGCAGCTTCCTAGCAGCCTGCTTATTGTGAATATGAAATACCTGAGTTTTGATCTATTGGTCGAGCTTTACCATGGCTTCAATCAGACATTGTTCTACCTCCTCAAATGTTTTTTTTCCCTATGCTGCCTTTGCTCGGTCATCAGCATATATATAATTGTTAGTATATACAGGGAGTGGCTGGCTACTAACCAAGGAGAGAAGCAACCTAGAACTAAGGAGACATTTCCTGACAGAACAATTAATCAGTGGAATGACTTGCCTCCAGAAGTTGTGAGTGCTCCAACACTGGAGGTTTTTAAGAAGAGATTGGACAATCATTTGTCTGAAATGGTATAGGGCAGTGATGGCAAACCTATGGCAGAGCCACATTGGAGGGCACGCGAGGCGTTGCCCTATGTCAGTTCTACGGGCAAACCGAAGGTTCGGAAAAATGCACTTCCAGTTTGCCGTTGGGCTGTTTTTCATACTCCGGAGGGTTCAGGGAAGCTTCCTGAAGCCCCGGAATGCAAAAAAACGGCAAAACGGGCAAACCGGAAGTTTGGAAAACACACTTCTGGTTTGCCATTGGGCTGTTTTTTGCACTCTGGAGGGTTCAGGGAAGCTTCCTGAAGCCCCAGAGTGCAAAAAACAGCCCAATGGGCAAACCGGAAGTGTGTTTTTCTGAACTTCCAGTTTGCCCGTTTTGCCATTTTTCACTGTCCCAGGCTTCAGTGAGGCCTTTGCGTGGGGGTGGGGGTGTGTGCGCATGTGCAGGGGGCAGCATGGGGGTTGTGCACATGCATGGGGTGGAGGGAATGGGTGTGGGCATGTGTGCGCATGCTATCGCGCGCACACACACCCTTTTGACAAGCGAACCAAAAAAGATTCGCCATCACTAGTATAGGGTTTCCTGCCTGAGCAGGGGGTTGGACTAGAAGACCTCCAAGGTCCCTTCCAACTCTGTTGGTGTAAATATTAAAAAGAATTGGAGCCAACACACCAACCTGTGGTAAGTAGTTCCTTTGATTCCTCCACCTACTTCACCTTCCCTGGAATGCACACAATTTTACAAATATAGGGCCATTGTTCTAGGGCAGGGGGTGTCAAACTGAATTTCTTCGAAGGCTGGATCAGCATTGTAATTCTCCTCCGCGGGCTGGCTGGGGGGGGGAAATGGGATGGACGCATTCTGCAGCACCCTGCCGGCCAAAACGGGGCAGAGGGGCCTCAGTGTCCCCCCCCGTGCCCCATTTTGGCTGGCAGAATGCTGCAGGAGGCTGTCCAGGCCAAAAATGGGGCACAGGGAGGGGGCCACACGTGCCCCCTGTGTCCCATTTTGGCTGCCAGAGGCACCGTGGGCCGGTCCTTTGCTATTTCCAGGCCAGCCCCTCAGGCCAGATTTAAGCACCCTGCAGGCCTGATCCTGCCTGCAGACCTTGAGTTTGACAACCCTGTTCTAAGGCATCGGGATAGTAAATTATTATTGTCATCGTTAAACAAATTTATATAAGTGCCCAATTCATACTTCACCTTGCAACATTAAAAAACCCACCATATAAAACATCCATGAAACAAGCTCACCACCCCCTTCCACTCCATGGCAGCAACAGCACAATCAAATCAACCCCTTGATTGACTCCATCTCCGTTCGTAGTCTCCAGGGTCACTGACAAAATGCCATTTTTAGGGCCTTTTGGAAAAGCAACAGGGTGGGCGCCGTGAACAAAGAAATCATAAACATTTCTTCTAGCAGGCATTTTCATTCAGGATGGATTTTCTAAAATTTTCTGAGCTTTGCTGCAATTTGGAGAGAATACTGATTTGTAATTTCTCCTTCAATTATTGTGATTATTATGAGAACCTGCACAGGCTGACCATTTACAGTACTGGGACATTTTATGTGAAGTAGGTTTTACTTTGCTTTTAAAGGATCATTAATTTTAATTTAACGAACTTCATTATTACGGTCTGCGACCAAAACTGAGTACCATTTTAAGACAATTACAATGAAAATAAAATATATAGTGAACTAATTTACTGACTTTTTAGGGTTGTTGAACAAATTACAAAGTGTTAAAAATAGGAGCAGTAAAAATTTAAATTTTAATGCAATCATGACTACAATTTTATGCTACTTAAGTGATAGCTTTAGGAAGATAAACATGAATAATGAATAGAAGTTTGTTACTGTTACTCAATATTATAGAATCATAAAACGACTGTTTTGCAATTCTGCCCTGAGGAGACACAAGATTCTGAACTGGGGAACTAGATAGACTATGACTTGATTATTAGCAATGGTGACTGAGCAGAATTTGATTACTTTGCTGGAGGTCATGTCATAGGTGTCTGCTAAAAGGAGAAGAATAAGATTGGCATCTATTTTTCTCCATCTGGTTGTTAAAAGAGATGTAATTAAGTCTGGACCAATTTAAGTAAAAGGGGCAATGAAGAAGGACATGTGCCACTGATTCAATTTCTTCCAAGGGAGTTAGGAATAAATATAGGTACTGTATGCAGTACCGTATGCGGTCAAATCTCTCTTCCAAATAAGCTAGAGTTAGATATGAGAGCTAGCTAATGTGCAAGCTCTTCTGCGCACAAAACTTTAGCAATGTGCTTGGCTGCTCTGAAAAGTATCCCTAGCATGCCTAAGTTGTAGAATAAACCTTGGTTCCTTTTGTAAGTCTGGGTCAAAAATCCAGTGATTTATTTTTGTTAGAGCCATCCGTTGACATAATATAGAAAATGCAGAGAATCTTAAATCAGATATTAAGATAAAGATAACCTTTATTGTCATTTTTTTTACTGTGAGCACACCGGCATATATTAAAAATGAAATTCTGTTGCCTGTTCTCAAAAGAATATATATATATATACTCATATACTTACATAACACACATATACACATTTATTTATTTATTTACTTATTTATTTGGCAGTTTTTCTATGCTGCCCTACTCCCTCAGGACTCAGGCCGGCGTGCAACATTTTATAAAAACTCCAAACAAATCATTAAAAAACAGCTTAAAAACAGTTAAAAATATATAAATACACACCATACATACATGGGGGAGACATCAGATATAGAATCGTCTCAAACTCACCCCGCCTGCTATAGACATGCTACAGACATATATATACCTACACCAGAGGTGGGTTTCAGCAGGTTCTGACCAGTTCTGGAGAACTGGTAGCGGAAATTTTGAGTAGTTCGGAGAACCGGTAGCGGAAATTTTGAGTAGTTCAGAGAAACAGTAAATACCACCTCTGACTGCCCCCACCCCCATCTATTCTCTGCCTCCCGAGTCCCAGCTGATCAGGAGGAAATGGGGATTTTGCAGTAACCTTCCCCTGGAGTGGGGAGGGAATGGAGATTTTACAGTATCCTTCCCCTGCCATGCCCACCAAGCCACACCCACAGAACCGGTAGTAAAAGAAATTGGATTTCACCCTGGATAGCACCCTTTATACTGCATTACAGGTAGGGGCGGGGAGGCATGGGGAGGGGAGGGGCAAGGTGCGGTGGGGCGAGTCAGTGGTGCGATTTACCGGTTCTCCGAACTGCGCATAATTGCCACCACCAGTTCTATAGAAGCTGTCTGAACCTGCTGAATTTCACCCCTGCTAAGGAGGATCAAGAAATAATAGGAACGAAGGCACTAAAGAACAGCAACAGTTGATTCACAAAAGGAATTGCAAGCAGATGGACAACAGTGCAGAACAAGACAAAAATGTACAGATTGCAGCATTGGCAAAACAGATTCGATTCTCTTTCCACCTCTCCCTGATTGTATAACTAGCCAAAAGATTTGTTTGTGGAGATTAACTGTAAAGGCTGCTGGAATTTGAGAGCAGTTCTGTTGATCTCTTTAAATACTGTATATATTCATGTATAAGTCAATCTGCAAATGAGCCAACTCTCACATTTTTAACTAAAATACCATGAAAAATGTGCTTACTTGAGGATAAGCCAATCCACATTTTTCATGGTATTTTGGTTAAAAAAATTAAGAGTCTGCTTAGCTGTAGTGGGCTTATAGAGAAGTATATATGGGACATAAGGGTACTTTTAAAGTATTACTACAGATATATACACTCACAGATAAGCCCATCCATGCACAAACTAAATCCAATTTTGGGGTGGGGATATATTTTGGCACTTAAAATTCTTGGCTTATCCACGAGTATATAAAGGTTCATAGAATCATAGGGCTGGAAGGGACCTCAGAGGTCTTCTAGTCCAACCTCCTGCCCAAGGCAGGAGTTTCTAATCCATCGTGGACAAATGGCTATCCAATCTTTTCTTCAACACCTCCAGCAATGGAGCACCCACAGCTCTGGGAAGCATTGATTAATTGTTCTTTCTGTCAGGAAACTTCTTAGTTCCAGGTTGGATCTCTCTTTAACAAACTTCTTGTCATGCTATCCTGTGCTTTGGAAAATAGGTTGATCCCCCCTCCTCTCTGTGACTGCCCCTCAAGTACTGGTAGACAGTAATCATGTCACCCCAATCCTTCTGACCATTAGGCTAGACATACCTGGTTCTTCCTAAACTGTTGTTCTGAGCTCTGAGCTTGGGAATTTGGTTGCAAACGTTTCGTCACCATTGGAGGAGACATCGTCAGTGCGCTTTGAATTGTGTTTGTCCGTCAGAACCTTGGCCATGTGTTCTGTACATGTAGTTCCATTGAGGATCACATGCTGGGTGTGGTTGGTCAGACAACTGCAAATCCATCTGGTGTTGGTACAGTCCTCATTGTTCTATATAAAGTACCCTGTTTTCCCCAAAATAAGACACCCCTTGATAATTAGCCCAATTGGGCTTTTGAGTGCATGGCAATAAGGCCAAGTGCTTATTTCAGGGTTCAAAAAAATATAAGACAGGGTCTTATTTTCGGGGAAACACGGTAGCAATTTCCAGACATACCAGAAAAAGTTAGAGAAGAGGAAGGGATATTCACTGACTCTTGCTCGGGAAGTTAGGTCAGAAAAGAGGAAAAATTTTAAGAGGAAAAATTAATGCAAGTGAAAGCAGAATTAGAAGAGAAATAGAAATCGGGTGGGGAACAGGGGTGGGATTCAGCTGGTTCGGACTGGTTCGGGTGAACTGGTAGTTATGGCCAGTGGCTGGGCCCACCCACCCACCCGCCCCAGCGCTATCCCGTCTTATACAATCACCGTGTTTTTGACGTAGTGTGCACGTGCGCAAGGCACTCACTCGCTAAAATTTTAGATTCTGGGAAAACCGGTTGTTAAATTATGTGAAGCCCACCTCTGGTGGGGAAGTTGACCATGTTTGGAACAAGTAAGTGAAAAATGCAGTTGCAAGAAAAAAGTCAGAATCTGGAAAAAAGGGACATCCAAAGCAGCGGCGGGTTGCTCCCTTACCAGTGCCGGTGTGCTGCGTGCGTATCTCCATGCTTTGGGCACGCGCCTCCTCGTGCGATTTTGCTTCTGCACATGCGCAGAAGCAAAATCACGCCAAAATCTCACGAGGGGACGCGCACATGAGATTTCAGCACGATTTTGCTTCCGCACATGCGCAGAAGCAAAATCTCGCCAAAATCTCTCGCGCACGCACGTCCCCTCACGAGATTTTGGTGCAATTTTGCTTCTGCGCATGCGCAGAAGCAAAATCAGCCAAAAATTCACGGGAAAAAATGGCGACGTGCGCGGTGGACCAGCAGTGAGGGCTCCGGAGCGGCCGCGCGCAAATTGCGCAATTGGCCGCTCCCTACTGGCAGCTCCGGCAGGAACCCACCTCTGATCCAAAGTATAGAGAGAAAAGAGTCTGAGGGGTCACAAAATAAATTATGCCTATTTTTCAAAAATTCTTCTTCTCCAAAGCCCATAATTCAAAATTTCTGTGGGCACTAGACTAACAGGAAATGATGAACAGGTATCATTTTGTATGAAATCGAATTAACCAATATTTCCCTTCCGCTTGGGAATTGGTTTCCATTATTCCATTTACATTGCTTTAAAGACAGAGCACACACTCACCAACTATGGAGGAAGAAAGTCTGAAAATCCCCTCCTTCTATTTGCCAATGTAATTAAGACTGCTTCCATGGTAAGAACAGGAACGCTGACTAAGAAAAAGAGAAACAATCTCTTTAACATTCGGAGAACCAGCTTGAGTTGGTTGAAGGTTGCAGATTTTTTGCTCACTATTAACTTACTTTGGAGTTCTGGATTTGCTAGCTCTTCATAGGGATCTGGAGTCTGGTTTTAGTTTATGTGTTTAACCTGCTGGGAAAGTTTACAGCATGGAGCACCTTTATGGCTGAAAATTCATTATGGATGGGCATCATGTTGATATGTTTATTTATGATACCCACATTTTTCTCTTTCTCTCTTTTTCTTTCTCAGTCTTTTTCAATGCAACTGACAGAAATAAGATGTATTTGTAGATGGTTTAGCTTAAGCCCAACATGCCAAATATATCCATTTCTGAGACTTGAGTCCACTGCTTTCCAGTGAAAATAAAGAAGTTTATTTTCTTTCTGTTACTCTTGTATAACTCTCAGTACGGAGGAATATCTAGTGGGGGTTAATAGTTCCACCAACAAACTCTGATAGCAATAGCACTTAGTCTTATATACCGCTTTACAGTGCTTTACAGACCTCTCTAAGCGGTTTACAGAGTCAGCATATTGCCCCCAACAATCTGGGTCCTCATTTTACCCACCTCGGAAGGATGGAAGGCAGAGGTGGGTTCCTACCGGTGCTGTCCGGTGCTCCGTTCCGGTAGGGGCCTGCCGATTACGTAATGTCGGCTCGATGGCTCCGATGCTTTCTTTGCCGGTCCGTGCATGCCGCCATCTTTTTTTTGGAATTTTTCGCGGTTTTTGCCTCTCTGCGCATGTGCGGAAGTAAAATTGTCCTTCTGCGCATGCGCAGAGAGCCAAAATCGTGCGCCCGCACAACATCGCGATGCGCACTGGTAGGAGAAGGTAAGAGGAACCCACCCCTGATGGAAGGCTGAGCTGACCTGGAGCCAGTGAGATTTGAACTGCCAAATTGCAGGCAGCAAGCAGTCAGCAGAAATAGCCTACAGTACTGCACTCTAACCACTGTGCCACCATGGCTCATATGATTCCAGGTCAAACTCTGATGATTCCAAGTCTTCACACAAAGGCTGGGGTGTGTACTTGCCTCTCTCACAAATACAGAACCCAAGCATTTGTGTAATAAGGTCACTCATGTGTTCTCATTTGTTTCCCTTGCTCCCCGCAGCTCCTATGTTGGGGCAGGCTTCTTTTCAAACAATTTTTAATTTGTTAAAAACTGGATCTGGCAGCCAATAATGACATTCTGTGTTAAAATTATAATCCTTAGATAAGGTGACCAGACGTCCCGCTTTTGGCGGGACAGACACGCTTTTCTAGCCCGTGTCCCGCGTCCCGCATTCTTTCCAAAAAGTCCCGCTTTTTTGGGAAGAATGCCGGGACGTCTGGTAACCTTACACTCTAGTGCTGACCATGAAGACATTACATGCTGCCACCTGCTGGGGCCTCATAGTACTAATAAGTCGTCGTCCCCGCCCCTCTCCTATGCACCCGCCCTTCGTTATTGAGAGACAGCGAGAAAAAAGTGACCTATCAGTAGGCAGGAATTAGCGAACGTTATTCGCGTGCGCTCTTTCTTTATCTTGATCCCAACCTCGCGGTCTTTCTGTGGCTGTTTCCAGGTTTTTCTAAGCTTTAGGACACCGCACTGAAAGAGGATAAAGAACACTGGGGAGAGCTAGCGATCGACATCAACTGCCGGGAGTGGGGGGGAGGGGGAGGACTATCAAACACGAATTCTGGAGCTATACTCTCCCCATTGGCGGGCGGCAAACAAAGACCCGCCTCCTTCCCTCCCTTCGACGCGGTCCAGGGCTGAGATCGCCGGTACAGATAGTTGGATGTTTATTGGGGTACTTGCTGTCTTCTCCGTTGCTGATGCTTCAGAAATAAGTTCCTTTTTTAAGTTAAGTAAAGCAACGGAGCGGATGTATTGCCAAAGGAAGATGATTGACTCGAACAAACGAATACCTTTGGCTGCTTTGTGGGGACGCAAATCGCTCTGATTAATTCTTTGTAGGTTTAGTCGGAAGCAAACTCCCTATTTCTCCATAGAAGTTACGGGTAAACTTCTATGGAGTGCCGGCTCCCGAAGGGAGGCGAGGAAAGGCCTCCCGCCTCCCCCCCGCCCACCTGGATGCCGATATTAGCGTCCTTTTGCCCTCTGCGCATGCGCAACGTTCTGCGCATGCGCAGAGGGCAAAATTCAAATGGCGGCGTCCAGGCGGCCCCGCCCCCCTGTCAATTGTCCCGCTTTTTAAAAAAAATATCTGGTCACTTTATCCTTAGACTTGTCTGTGGCATTTACTGCACATATTTCTTTGGCCTAGTATTTAATGTGTCAAAAGGCTGTCTTTTTGTGGCAATATTATATATGATGCCAATTGTGGAAAACCTCAGATATGTGCATAGGTATTTAGTAATACTTCCAAATTTTATGCAGTTTTTTTGGGGGGTGTTTCTGTTTTAACAGTGATACACAGAGCTGTCCTTAGTCTCATGTAAATATCCCAGCGGCCTAATCAATTAATAGCAACCCAAGTGTTACATAAAAACTGCAGTACTTAAAGCCGGTAGATCATTAAGCATCCTAATTAATATGCAAGCACAGCAAAACAAGAGAGGTGGTCAGATCATTAGTTATTGTATGTGTATGCATGTGTTGGGGTGAGGAACTAAAGGGACCATGACATATATTTGGGAGTCTTTCCTTTAGCAAATGAAGTTTTGTTGCTTGTTTGCCATATGTGCCCACTTTCCCCAGTGGTTGTTGCTATGGAAGCAAACCCAGGGAAGAGCCAATAATATTTCTGCAGTTGAGTCTGTTTCCAGGACTTGAAAAGTGCTGATTAGAAGAATTTAGCTGCAGACTTTCTCCCCCACCCTCCATCCCCCGGTTCTCACAACAGATTGCTGCAGTTGAGTCTGTCCAAATTCTGGTCATGTGTTCAGACCTGGATTTTGTGAAACTGAAATGAGCAAAAATAAAGCTGTGTTTCAGTTTGATTTTAAATTTGGCCTAAATTTGGCAGCAAAGTATAGATGGCCACTAGGTAATAGCAAAGAGGATCGCCATCTGCAGTGGTCAGCTCTGTGGGGTAGCCCAGACATGAGGCACCAACCATGAATTGTAACATTATCTTTATTGTAAGGAGACAATAACAAAATCTTGCAAGTCTGAAAGCACCTTTCCCTTCCCTTTTACTCCTACATAGGGGTCCCCAACCCTTGGTCCATGGACCGACACTGGTCTGCAGCCACTGTTCCCTCTAAGCTGTGCGGCTGCATGGCTGCGCACGTAACGAGAGATCGCTGCGTGGAAATTTCTAAATTCCACACGGCACTTTCTAATAACAGAGGCTGCGCGCCTGCGCGGCCGCGCGCATAAAAACAGAACACTGCGCGGCAATTTCTAACTGCCATGTGCCGTTTTCTGATGTTACAGGGAACATTGTCTGCAGCATGCCAGAAACTGGGCCTCACAAATAAGCGAAGCCTCATCTGCGGGATGCAGACAGCATGTGAAAACATGCTCCCTCCAGTTCGTAGAAAAATCTCTCTCAACGGAACCAGTCCCTGGCAATGTTCCCTGTAAAATTAGAAAATGGCGTGCGGCAGTTAAAAACTGCCGCGCGACATTTTCTTTTTATGTGAGCGGCCGCGCAGGCGCGCAGCCTCTGCGATTAGAAAATGCCGGGCAGAAGTTAGAAACTTCCATGCGGCATTCTCTCATTATGTGCGCGGCTGTGCGGCCGTGCACCTTAGAGGGAACAGTGGTCCCTGGTGCCCAAAAGATTGGGGGTTGCTGCTCTTAAGAAAAGGGACTCTTCTGACGTGCTCTCTCTACCCATTCACCCCTCCCTCAGGGTTTGTTTATCAGACTATTGTGTGGGCTGTAGCTCTTCCTCCTGACCCCTAAGATTATCCCCACAAACCATTGCAGTAGTTGGTATGATATGGTAATCCTATTTTGAATGGCACCTTTAATATTTGTAATGAAAATTGCATGAGCCATAGTGGCGCAGTGGTTAGAGTGCAGTACTGCAAGCTACTTCTGCTGACTGCCGGCTGCCTGCTGTCATACCAATAGCAATAGCACTTAGACTTATATACCGCTTCATAGTGCTTTACAGCCCTCTCTAAGCGGTTTTACAGAGTTCAGCATATTGCCACCAACAATCTAGGTCCTCATTTTACCGACCTCGGAAGGATGGAAGGCTGAGTCAACCTTGAGCCGGTGAGATTTGAACAGCTGAACTGCTGAACTAGCAGTCAGCTGAAGTAGGTTGCAGTGCTGCTTTTAACCACTGCACCACCTCGGCTCCTTTTTGCCTGGAATCCATCTTTTACCTTTTTGTATGTAGGCCTGCCACATTTTCTACTGTGGGAAAATGGGAGGGGGGATTATATGGAGTAGGTGATATGTAGTAGTGTAAATAACATTCTTTCCAGAAAGTCAAGGCCGTTGTGCCTGGCAGCTGCGATGAAGTGACTGGGAGGCATCTTCAGTTTTGGATGGTGCCTGATTGGATCGTGTGATGGACATGTGGGTGCTGGGCAGGGGCTTGAACTTTTGTTTGGGTGAAGAAAACCCGGAAGCTTTCAGATTCGAGTTTTCCCAGATGTTGCTAACATGGCATCTCTAATAAATTGGAACTTTGAGGAACTTCTAGCCTTGGAGTCTTATTTCATTGGGGGTATTTATTGGAATGCTGACACCTGCAATTTGGCAGTTCGAATCTCATCAGGCTCAAGTTTATCTCAGCCTTCCATCCTTCCGAGGTGGGTAAAATAAGGACCCAGATTGTTGAGGGCAATATGCCGACTCTGTAAACTGCTTAGAGAGGGCTGTAAAGCACTGTAAACCGGTATATACTGTAAGTTTAAGTGCTATTGCTATATGGGTAGGACTTGCGTTGACTTCCGAGGTGGCACAGTGGTTAGAGTGCAGCACTACAGGCTACTTCAGCTGACTGCTAGCTGCAGTTCAGCTGTTCAAATATCAGCGGCTCAAGGTTGACTCAGCCTTCCATCCTTCTGAGGTCGGTAAAATGAGGACCCAGATTGTTGGGGGCAATATGCTGAACTCTGTAAACCGCTTAGAGAGGGCTGTAAAGCACTATGAAGCGGTATATAAGTCTAAGTGCTATTGCTATTGCTATTTCAATGTTCTTTCTGAGTAAATCTGATGAAGACTTTATGGTGCACAACAAAGCGATGCAGGATCACTTTGTAGTACGCTATAAGAATTGAAGGATCTAATGCCACCATAGAGGACAGAGGAGATGGCCTTGCAGGACAGGTGGAAGATAGAAGGGGCCTGAGCAGCAGGTGAAGAAAGTAACAAGCCCCTCCCTAGTTCACACAAAGATAAAGAGAGGGAGGGGTAAGACTCTGTTACAATAGCTATTACAATCAAAGTACTCCTGATTCTCATGCCATTGGTTTCCTACTCTGGTCTACCTTGAATGGCTGGCATCAATGTTTCAATTAACCAGTGGAACAGCTTGCCTTCAGAAATCATGGGTGCTCCATTACTGGTAGTTTTTAAGAAGAGACTGGACAGCCACTTGTCTGAGATAGTATAGGACAGTGATGGAGAACCTTTTTTTGCTCGGGTGCCAAAAGGTCACATGCGTGTGTGTGCCCATACCCATAATGAACTTCCGGTAAGCCCGTTGGGTCCGTTTTTCACCATCCACAGGCTCCAGAAGCTTTCCTGGGGAGGCCGAAAATCAGCTGGAATAGAGCTGACATAGGGCAACGCCTCGCATGCCCTCAGATATGGCTCCGCTTGCCACCTGTGGCACGTGTGCCATAGGTTTATTTATTTATTTATTTATTTATTTATTTGGAGGTTCTTCTATGCCGCCCTACTCCCTGAGGACTCAGGGCGGCGTACAACATTTTAAGAAAACAACCAACCAAATCATTAAAAAAAACAATTTAAAAACAATTTAAAACACCTATAACACCCAAACATACACCCAAACATACATTGGGGAGACATCCGATGTAATGTTGTCTCAAACTTACCCCGCCTGCAGGAAGAGCCATGTCTTAATGGCTTTTCGGAAGGCCAGCAAGGTGGGGGTAATCCGGATCTCTGGGGGGAGTTGGTTCCAGAGAACAGGGGCCCCTACAGAGAAGGCCCTCCCCCTAGGCCCCGCCAGTCGGCATTGTTTGGCTGATGGGACCTGGAGGAGGCCCACTCTGTGGGACCTCACCAGTCGAAGGGAAGTGTGAGGGAGGATGCGGTCCCGGAGGTAACCTGGTCCTAAGCCATGTAGGGCTTTAAAGATGATGATCAACACCTTGAATTGCACCCGGAGACCAATGGGCAGCCAATGCAGCTGGCGGAGTATAGGTGTTACGTGGGTGTATCGTGAAACACCCACCACAGCACGCGCAGCCGCATTTTGCACCAGTTGCAGTCTCCGGATACTCTTCAAGGGTAGCCCCATGTAGAGCGCGTTACAGTAGTAGGTTCGCCATCACAGGTATGGGATCTCCTGCTTGAGAAGGGGGCTGGACTAGAAGACCTCTAATGTCCCTTCCAGCTCTATTCTATTCTAATCCCATATGCCAACTATGAGGCATTATATTTAATTTATAACCTCCAAGGAATGCAGTGTGTTTTGCCTTTGAGAATTAAAACTGAATATAACTTCAGTTGTGTCTGAAGTTATATTCTGGAGCAGAGAGAAAATAACTTTAGCACTGTACCTTAGTCTGAGTGTTTTCTCTTAATTTAGTTCCTCAGTTGTTTTGGCTGTTTTACATTACAAGAAAGGCTGGGATTTTTAGACATTGCACATTGATTTTGGATTCAAGTCAATGGATGCTGATAATTAGATGCTTCCCGTACTGATGCAAAGAGGCTATCAAATGGCTAATACTTAGGGTCCGTGACAGCTCCTGGCTTGCTTTCTGACTTAACAATAATTACAAATTAATTACTTTCTTTGGAAGCGAGGGCTAAATAGAATAAGTCAAAATAGGGACCAGTGACTGTCTAAGCAGGAATTGCTGTGATTAATTGATTAATTCTTTCATTAATTGTGTTCCCAAAATGTGAACCCTAATCAGGATTTAATTGGACACCTGTCTCCTGTGAACTGGAGCTGCAGAGCTTTGATTTTAAAAAGAGATTAAATCAAAACTGAGGGGGAAATCTTGGCTAATGCTTACTTTCAAAGGATTAAGTAGCCTGCGTTTTTAATAGCGCACAGCTCCTACTTTTTGCTAAATGGTGGTGAAATGCCTGAACATACCGGGTTGTATTTTAGCTAGATAAGATTGCAAGTATTTTTTTTGTGTTCCTCAGATATTGGTTCCCAGACTTCATAGCCCCCAAAATGATTAATGAATTTGTCTGATTCCCCAAGAATAAAATGAATGGTTTTATTGGCATTAAGCCTGGCTGAGAAAAAAAAACATATCATTTTAATTAAAATTTAATCTCTATATTACAATTTTTCTCAAGTTCGCTGTGTAGAAACTGCCTACTATAAGCTTCTGCAGTCCGAACACTAATGAAGCCTATAATGAGATTTGACAGTGTTTCTACTTTGCTTTTTGAAATAAGATCAGCTTTATTTTTTTATAAAGAGATTTCCCTCTAACCTGCTTGTGAGTTCCAAATGAATCCTGGCCTCCAATTTGAGAACTGGTCCTGTAGAGATAAACTTATCTCTTATATTCTCAAAGCTCTCTTGCTGGTTTGTTTAACCACAGTTTGTTAAATATTCTAGAGTTAGATGAGCTTTCATCTCTTACTAAACCAAAATCTAACAATTTTAAGGCATAATGCAATGTGTAAAGCCCATCCCTAACTCAATCTAATTTTTAGAAATGCTTTATATTACTGGGATTGAATGACTGTCTGTCATAGATCTCATGCAGTCACCTATCTTCTATGGGTTCACTGCTGGTTTTTAATCCCAAACTGGTAGATTTGCTGTACTGTATGAAACTTGGGGAATGACCATTGGATTAGAGCAGTGGTTCTCAACCTGGGGGTCGAGACCCCTTTGGGGGTCAAACGACCATTTCCCAGGGGTCGCCCTGGCATCCTCAGCTCCCCCCCCACTGCCACAAGCCTGGCCATATCGGCTCAACTTGCCCGAGCCCGCCGATTGGTCGGGAGAGGTGCCATTCTGTGAGAGGCGTTTGTGATGCCTGGCAGCCGAGCTAAGGGGCGGGGCGTCGCAAGATTGCATGCTGGAGAGTACAAGGCAGTGCTTAAGACATCTGTGGCTGCCCCTGTCTCCTGCTCACAGTGGCAGTTTCTTCCCGCTGGTGTCGAAGGGAAAGGGAGTCATGGGAGGGAACGGCCAGCCAACAACCACTTAAGTTTCACAGCGCACGACGGCAGGAAGGAGGACAGTTGGGTCGGATCCAGTGGAAGATGATATTCCTTGTGCTCTTGCAAAGACTGGCCCGAGAATTTCTGATCTGGCATAATTACATATTGTTTTTGTGATTAATCGCTATGCTTTAATTATGTTCAATTTGTAACAATGAAAATACATCCTGCATATTATTTACATTACGATTCATAACAGTAGCAAAATTGCAGTTATGAAGTAGCAACGAAAATAATTTTATGGTTGGGGGTCACGACAACATGAGGAACTATATTAAGGGGTCACGGCATTAGAAAGGTTGGGAACCACTGGATTAGAGTAATAAAAACCCCATAATGTCTACTGCAATGTCACCTAGTTTTTTGAGCACTATTGGATAGGAATTCTGGAAATAATAGTCTGATTCCCAACATATTAGGTTTGGAAATGGCAAAATAGAAGTTTCCTGCTTCTTATAATTATTTTATTTTTAATTTTTTAAAAAAAATATTTTTATTGAATTATTAAAACATTAAATACAAAACATACATATACATTTACATTCTTCATTCCTGAGACATCGGTTTAATGTCAATCTACATACATATTTTTCTATATAATTCTATATATAGTATTTACAATCATTCAGACATTTTTAATTTTTTTTATCAACAGATTAAAACATCCCTATTGAATTTACTAATACAAATGGGCTTTAAGTACATGTTTTTAAAATCCTTTATAAGGATCAACACACTGTTTTCTTCTGTACACCGAACCAATCCAACACGATGGCTAAATTTGCCAATTGCACTAAACTATAATATGGTTTATTTGAGCTTGGATATAACGTGTGAACTCAGCAAGTATAATTTGCAAAATAAGTTAAGAAAATGTGTAAACCCAGACAACTGGAATTGAATCTCCTATCCCCTAAGACACAACCTCCAGCTTACTGCTTTTGCACGTAGTCATTTTATAACATGATGGTGCTGAGATGCTTTGTTATTATGAAGTTAGTTCTTACCAGGTGGCAGCATCTGCGTGAACTTCCTTAGACTTGAAAGCAAAACAGAGTTTGGCCTGGTTGGTAACTAGATGAGAAATCACTCAGGATTTCTAGAACTGCAGACGAGCCTAGGAATTTGGATAAACATCCCACAAAATGACAGTGGTAAATTTAACCAGCATGTTCGATTGGCTCAATATACCGAAGGGAAAATAATAATAATAATAATGTGTTGGTCTCTTCCATATTTTGGCCAAGAAAACTACATGGATCTATCTAATTGATATTACAAGACATCCAGCTCAATTTAAAGGAGACTTGATTGTTTATTTATTTAAGGAGCTTTCTACAACTTTTAAAAATATGCCTAAGTTAAATCTGCATTAATGTCTTGTTTTTTATGCCTTTCGTTATATCTCCTTTTCCCATGACGGTTTTGAACTTTTTCTCGTTGGATCTCTGCACTTCTCCCTAGATATCGCATTTTCAGTCCCTGTTAAAATGTTCAGTTTGTTTATTTATTTAGCGTATGGCAAATACATGGACAAATAGCAGTTCAAATGTTAATATCCAGTCCACCCAGCCATACAAGGACAGGGTGGTCTATGGTGAAAAAATCAGACATTCGGCCAGTGTAAGCTTTTGATGGACATTCGGACACAATGTGGTGGATATTTTATATATATTTACAATACCACAAGTAGAGTTCTTCTTCAATGTAGCAACAGTTACAAGCAGTTTCATTTCCAGGAGCAGACAAGCTTTTAGTTCAGAGTTCAAAGTGGACAGAGAGTACAGAGTGGACTGAGCCACACCCAGCCTTCCAGTTTCAGTTTCGATTCTCTGCACAGATGTGTTTAGCTCCCACTGGCTGACTTAGTTGCTATGCCTATTCATTGGCTGATCTTGTTACCATTGGCTCTCCCAGTTCATGAATATCTTAACTGAAGGTCAAAACCTGGCACCTTTTGTGTAGGGTCATCTACGTAACTGCCTGTATCTGGGCATTCAGCAGCCCATTTGGCTTTCCAGAGTGTGTTGACGTCAAAGGTGTTAGACAGCTGTTGAGCGAGTGCCAGAGAGGGCTTCCTGGATTTAAGCCTGCCAATTGATAGATGAGGAAGATCAGCGTGCACAGGAAGAAGTGGGTTTCTCATAATTTTCTCATAAAGTTCAGTTTGCTAGTTTGTTTACAGTCAGAAGCCGGTCCAACCAGTGGTGGGTTCCTACCCGTGCGGTCTTGCCTGTTCGTCGCCGCAGAGCCGAAGAAGCTGTTGGCGTTCGCGGCACAGGGCTTCCCCCGCCCGCTTTCCCCGCCCGCCGGGACACCGTCGTTTGCGTTCTTTTGCCCTCTGCGCATGCGCAAAGCGTTCTGCTTGTGCAGAGGGCAAAAGAACGCAAATGGCGGCGTCCTGGCGGGCGGCGAAAGCGGGAGGGGGAAGCCCTGCGCTGCGAACGCCAACAGCTTCTTCGGCTCTGCGGCGACGAACAGGCAAGACCGCACCAGTAGGAACCCACCACTAGGTCCAACTTCAAAATGACTCAAAAGAGACAAGTTGCATGCCTGGATGAAATCCAGGGGCTCAACAAACAGCCTAACCTAGGCGTAAGAAGAAAGCCGTGTATTTAAAGACCCTTTAAATATAGCAGCCGTGTGATTCTCATGGATTGTACAATGTGTAGATTTTGAAGCCAGATTTCCCACCCCAGTTCTTAGTATGTCATTTGTTTCTTTTCAAATCCAGTAGTTTCTTTGTAGAGACCCAAGGAAAGCACAGTGTGCACTTAGTAGAAATATATGATTGAACATTAGGTTTCTGAGTGGCATGCATTTATCTTTTGTCCTTTTCTATTCCATTTTGGGGTAATGCAGGTTATTATTTTCAGATGGTTTCTCCCCCGCCCCCCAAGGCTTCTGCATGGCTGGCTAAATTAAGGCTACCTGCTTAGTCAATAATAACAGAGAACCAACACAGTAGTAAACTTATAAATCTCTGGTGGCTTCCTAATTTGCAGAGTTTAAAATGTTGAGTAGTGATAGATCCATGGCTGAAGGGTGCCATTCTTCCAATATCCCGGCCCAAGCTGAAATAGTTATTTTAAATCGCTCTAGGAAATGCAATTTGGGACATTTCAGCTGCAATTTGCTAGCCTCTGTTATGATATGAATTATAGCTGCATGGAATACATTAGGAATACGTTTTTCCCTTAAATTGCCAAAGGCCAGTCTCTGAGAGAATAGCAACTTCATCAGCATAAAGTAGGGTGGAAATAAGGTAGTTTTTAACATTGGAAGGTGAAACATTCTTTCAGATACAGCTTTTATAATAATGGAATTGATATAGAAATTAGATTGAAGTGGGACGAGAATATATCCTCGCTTGTCACTCTTTAAGGTAGGAATTGAAGCAGGATGACTACCAATGGTGGCCCTTATAGATATTCTTATGGTGTGTCATGATTAGCCATGATAATTGCTGATCTAGTGCATATCAGATTAACAGAGTTGGAAGGGACCTTGCAGGTCATCTAGTCCAACCCCCTGCCCAAGCAGGAGACCCTTACATCTGCCTCTACCTAGGATCGAACTCACAACCTCCTGATTGTGAGGCAAGAGCTCCACCTCTAGGGAGGAGGGTGGTGATGCTTCTGCCATCTGGGGTGCAGCTTGCCTCAATCACTTGTGCATGTTGGAAGCAACTTAGTCCACATTTCATTTTTTTTTTGCTTTTTCAAAAAGTTTTATTAGTACAAAGTACAAACATTTTTCAATTCCCCCCCCTTTCCCCCAACCCCCTCCCCTCCCCCCCCGACTTCCCAGAAAAAGCACAAGATATAATCTGCAATAAACATAAACTTAAAATACATTAACAAATTATAAATTCAAAAATTTCTCTAATTTCTTTTTTTAAAAAAAAATCTTAGTCCACATTTCAAAGAACCTTGTTCTGCATGCTTTGTTGCCTGCCAGCATACTTTGTGAGGAACCTGACTTCACATCCTTCGAGGTTTGTATTAAGGTTAAAAGACTGGTTAAAATTAGTCTTCTTGGTAAATCCATTAGTTCCATCTGTCTTTGTCAAGAGATTGGGGAAAAGGTATATAGCCTAGGCCAGGGGTGTCAAACTCGATTTCATTGAGGGCCGCATCAGGGTTGTGTTGACCTGGGGGGGGGCACGGCCAGGGTGACCGTGGCCAGCCCAACATCACTCGTGTTGGGGGCACTTGTGGCCCGGGCAGGGCTGGGAGGATCCATTGTCTCCAGTGGAGGAAGGCTAGACCAGGGAGACTGACGACATGAGAATTAATCTCACAGAGGTGAAATAGATCTTTTCCCAGGAATTCTGACATTAGAAAGGAAACCGCAGTTTAAAAGTCTAAGTAAAAATATTTATTTCGGTACAAAAACAATAAATCTCATTATCTACATGCCTGATATAAAAGTAGGTCTTCCTTCAATGGAAGCCAGGAACAGAAGGAAAGAAACGGAGAATGGAATGCACACATGCGTACAAGAACACATCAATCACGTGCTCAGGAATAAACCATTATAATGAATAGGGATGCAGCTCCCTGCATATATATATAACAGGCAATAAATCACTGCATGACAGAGACTGCCAAACCAGGGGTGAAATCCAGCAGGTTCTGACAGGTTCTGGATAACCGGTAGCGGAAATTTTGAGTAGTTCAGAGAACCGGTAGCGGAAATTTTGAGTAATTTGGAGAACCAGCAAATGCAACCTCTGGCTGGTCCCAGAGTGGGGTGGGAATAGGGATTTTGCAGTATCCTTCTCCTGCCACGCCCACCAAGCCACGGCCACAGAACCGGTAGGGAAAAAAATTGGATTTCACCACTGTGCCAAACCCTTGTCCTCCAGAGGAGACTTGCCATCTGCTGGTGGCCAAGTGCTAAGGCAGGACTTCCCTCCCTCCCTCCCCTTTCTTCTTTTTCCTTCCCTCTTCATTCTCCTTTCTTCTTCCTTCCCCTCTTTCCTTCTTTTTCCTTCCTTGCTCTCTTCCCATCTTTTAATTTGTCTTTCCTCTTTCCCTTTTTCCTTTCCTGTCCCTTCTTGGATGCTCAGATGCTCAACATTTCTCCTTTTGTTTTGCTTTTAGTTTGTTTTGCTATCCCTCTGCCAGCGAAAATGCCCTCCCCCTGAGCCCGACCCTCCCAAGCTCCATTTACGCTGGCAGAGGCGCCACGGGACAGTCATTCGCCATTTCCATGGCTGCCCCGCGGGCCAGATCTAAGCACCCCATGGGCCAGATCTGGCCTGCGGGCCTTGAGTTTGACAGCCCTGTCCTAGGCTCTAGCCTGTTGGAGTCTTTGAGATCAGGTTTGCTTGTGCTTGGTTCAAAGAAAGCATTTCTAGAGGACGAAGAATCTTTGAACTGAACTTACAGAGAGACAGACTTAGGACCTCAAACCATCACATCCCCAGGAGACGGAACGACAGAAATGATGACTAGATTGTTGTTGGAGAAAGATGGAGAATGAATCTGATGGAGACAGTTAAAAACCCACATTTAGGGATTGCTTTGTTGTAATAAGAACCATAAAATGTGATGATTTTTCTACTAATTATATGTGCAAATTGCCCTATTTAAAGTGGACCATTATTTACTGAAAAGGGAAGGGCCACAAGAATATCTACAGGTCAGTGCGTGGAATATTCAAAGTATCGGGTGAATAAAGTTGCTTGACCCAGCCTGAGTTCGACTGATAGGGCAGATTGACTGACGCATGCTCTTGTCCTGTTTTCTAGAAAGTGTTGGATTCTATGACTCCCAGGGAAATGGAAAAGATCTTTGGGAGTGTTCATGTGGCCTTCTTTCGTGAGATCCATGGCCCCTGGTAAGGCCTCCTGGGAAATGAGGTGATGATGAATTCATCCTTGAGCAAGAGGGTGTTTCTGCTCTTCCTCTTCAGTTTTTATGGCTCTTACCTGCAGGATCAGGACCATTGGTCACTTCTTCAGCAATGAGATCATGGACTAAGTCAGGGGTGGGTTCTAACTTACCTCACTGCCGGTTCGCTTCCTCCCGTGCCCACCTGGCTGTGCCGCACGGGCGTGCGCATGCACAGTGCTGAAAATTTGCAACCCCCCCAAAAAAGCCAAAAACAAGATGGCGGCGAATGCACAGTGCCAGAAACTCAGCTTCTGCGCATGTGCAGAAGAAAAAAAATCAGCAAAAAATTCCAAAAAAAAATCCCCCCCAAAAAAATTCCAAAAAAAGATGGCGGCGTCCATGGACCGGCACCGACAGAACCAGTTCAGTGACATCACCAGCAGTTTGCTATCGGTTCTATAGAACTGGTGCAAACCAGGAAGAACCCACCTCTGGACTAACTCATCCTTAAAGACTTTGATAGTTTGGATGTGATGAGTCTACTATGGGAATTTGCCCATTTGTGTAAGTCTGGTGGAGAGATATTTTTTTTTTTAAAAAAACACCTTAAATACATGCCCTTAGTAAATCTTGAATTGGATAAATAGTGAAAGTCTTTCAGATCAATTTTTCTTCTTTAAGAGGTAAGATAGGGAAGTCATAGTAACCTGCTCCATCTATGGTTATTCTCATGGATTTCTAGAAGAAATGTTTTTCCCCCTGTAGCACTCAGGGATCGTTAAGCTTGTTAGAATATTCATGACTGGGAGAGCCATGGTAACAAGGTCAGCCAATGAATAGGCATAGCAGCTAAGTCAGCCAATGAGAGCTTAAACACATCTGAGTCTGTGCAGAGAATTGAAACAGAAACTTGAGATTTCTGTCTGTCTGGGCTTGTCTGCTGTGCTGAAATGAAACTACTCTGTCTGCTCTGAAGTCTGAAATGAAACTAACTGCTCTCTCCTGCCTTGTGTTTACTTGGAAGAACTACTTGTGGTATTGTATATATATATATATCTTATGATGTATATAAAGAAGTTAATGAATCCAGCTGAATCAGTTATCTGTGTGTGCTTCTGGATTTGATTTATGCAACAAACTTTTTAAAATTTCTTTTTATTGTTTTTCAACTTTTAAAATCACAATATTATAACTCAGATCTACACCTATTCACATCTATTATTTGTTTATACATTGCTTGTAATTTCATATATACAATTTCCATATATTTACAATCTTGCATCTTCTTTATCATGTAATCTTGTTTCCTGATCCTTTATCTCTTCTGACCCATTCATACTATTTCAACCAAATTTCATAATAATCCGAATTGTTTTTAAGTTCGATAGTCAATCTATCTATCTCTGCACACTTATATATTTTATCCAATAACATATTGTCCGAAGGTATTTGGCTGTTTTTCCAATTTTGTGCGTATGTAATCCTTGCAGCTGTGATGATATGAAGCATTAGGTACTGTATACTTCTGGGGTGTTGCTTTTTTATGATTCCTAATAAGAAGAGTTCCGGGGTGTGCTCCACTGTTCTTCCTGTAATATCACTTAACCATTTATGTACATTGTTCCAGTAATGTCTCGCTTCGGGATTTATGCAACAAACTCTAATATAGCTGTAACAACTGATTCTGGGCACCTTCTTGATAATGTGGGGCAGGCTGATGAAATGCCAAAGTGGCCAGCTTCTGCTGCCACTTTAACAATCAGAATAGAATTGGAAGGGACCTTGGAGGTCTTCTAGTCCAACCCCCTGCTCAAGCAGGAAACCCTATACCATTTCAGACAGATGATTGTCCAGTCTTTTCTTAAAAAACCTCCAGTGATGAAGCACCTACGACTTCCAAAGGCAAGCTGTTCCACTGGTTAATTGTCCTCTCCATTAGGAAATTTCTCCTTAGTTCTAGGTTGCTTCTCTCCTTGATTAGTTTCCATCCATTGTTTCTTGTCTTGCCTTCAAGGTGCTTTGGAAAATAGCTTGACTCCCTCTTCTTTGTGGCCATGGGATTTGCAGCTCAAGGGCTTGTTGAAAGTAAATGACTGCAATGTCGTTTAACCATTGCAATATAAAGATAAAGTTTCTGCAGACAAAAGGCAGACCTTATGGCAGTGATGAAATCCAATTTTTCCCCCTACCGGTTCTGTGGGTGTGGCTTGGTGGGCGTGGTATGGCTTGGTGGGTGTGGCGTAGTAGGCATGGCAGGGGAAGGATACTGCAAAATCTCCATTCCCACCCCACTCTGGGGCCAGCCAGAGGTGGTATTTGCCGGTTCTCCGCACTACTCAAAATTTTTGCTACCGGTTCTCCAGAACCTGTCAGAACCTGCTGGATTTCACCCCTGCCTTATGGGGAGGGGGGGAGGGAGAAGGGTGCCAGAGATTTGTTCCAGGAGGCTATGTCCCTGCTCTGCATAAGTAATTTGGGCTGAGTCTGAAGGGGAGGGAGGAGCCCTGTCTTGTTATTGAGTTCTGTGTTGCACTCTTTGGAGGCGAGAGTGGGTCCTGAAGCTGTAGATCTGTACTCACACTTGTTGTTTCTGCAGTGGGGAAATAGGAGTCAGTCCACATTGCTTTCTCTACAGTGTTCCAATATCATTTCTAGGGCTGGGATTCACCTGTTGAATAGTCCATTCAGATATTCTTAAGAGAACCTGGGAGTAAGAGTGGCAAGAAATACGAGCATTGAATTTAGAATACATCTGCCTTCAAATACTTGTATATCTATATATATAAAAGCGAAAACCACTTACGCCGTGATCACGAAATCTCCAGAACCGTAAAGCCTATAAACTTGAACCGTAAAGCCTACAAACCTGAAATTTGACACGTATGTTCCTCTTGGCTTCTAGGTGCTAGCTAAGAAAGGATTTTTCAAAACAACCATCAGATCATTAGTATTTCTTATATTATTATTAACACACTCTGATGCTAATTAGTTAGACGTTCTACTCCCCCGCCCAACCTCCCTCTCCCAAAGATAGGAGAGGCTTCTGAGGGGCAAGCCTGAGGGAGAGAAGGGGATAGGATAGGGGAGGATTCTGTGCGGCAAGCCTGAGGGAGAGAAGGGGATAGGATAGGGGAGGCTTCTGAGGGGCAAGCCTGAGGGAGAGAAGGGGATAGGATAGGGGAGGATTCTGTGCGGCAAGCCTGAGGGAGAGAAGGGGATAGGATAGGGGAGGATTCTGTGCGGCAAGCCTGAGGGAGAGAAAGGGATAGGATAGGGGAGGATTCTGTGGGATAAGCCTGAGGGAGAGAAGGGGATAGGATAGGGGAGGATTCTGTGCGGCAAGCCTGAGGGAGAGAAAGGGATAGGATAGGGGAGGATTCTGTGGGATAAGCCTGAGGAAGAGAAGGGGATAGGATAGGGGAGGATTCTGTGGGATAAGCCTGAGGGAGAGAAGGGGATAGGATAGGGGAGGATTCTGTGCGGCAAGCCTGAGGGAGAGAAAGGGATAGGATAGGGGAGGATTCTGTGGGATAAGCCTGAGGAAGAGAAGGGGATAGGATAGGGGAGGATTCTGTGGGATAAGCCTGAGGGAGAGAAGGGGATAGGATAGGGGAGGATTCTGTGCGGCAAGCCTGAGGGAGAGAAAGGGATAGGATAGGGGAGGATTCTGTGGGATAAGCCTGAGGGAGAGAAGGGGATAGGGGAGGATTCTGTGGGATAAGCCTGAGGAAGAGAAGGATAGGATAGGGGAGGATTCTGTGGGATAAGCCTGAGGGAGAGAAGGGGATAGGATAGGGGAGGATTCTGTGGGATAAGCCTGAGGGAGAGAAAGGGATAGGATAGGGGAGGATTCTGTGGGATAAGCCTGAGGGAGAGAAGGGGATAGGGGAGGATTCTGTGGGATAAGCCTGAGGAAGAGAAGGGGATAGGATAGGGGAGGATTCTGTGGGATAAGCCTGAGGGAGAGAAAGGGATAGGATAGGGGAAGCTTCTATGGGGCAAGGCTGAGGGAGAGAAGGAGATAGGATAGGGGAGGATTCTGTGGGACAATCCTGAGGGAGAAAGGGGATAGGATAGGGGAGGATTTTGTGGGGCAAGCCTGAGGGAGAGAAGGGGAGAGGAGAGGCCGATCATAACTACCCATTAATTTTCAAGCTGTAAGTGTCGATTTATCAAGCCCGATCACATAGTTTTATAGCGGAGCACGGGTATTCAGCTAGTATATATATATATATATTTTCCAATAGTGGCTGATATCTTCCCATCTAGCATTAATAAATGCAGTTCAAAAGCTCCTGGGAATTTAGTCTCTGCTTGAAAAGTTAGCCATGGAAGGATGGTTTGTCATTCACAAGAGTAAGCATGTCAAGAGAGAAAGGAAGTTTAAGGATGGATGTCTTCAAGAAGATCTACTGGGCTTATTTTCTTAAATTTGATGGTCTGTCAAAGAGGTTGGGATGTATATATCCTGGTGCTAACCATCTCTCTCTCTCTTATTTTCCATACTTTGTCCCATCTCTTTAATAGGTATTGCATACAAAATTATATGTAGTAATGTTTTACCTGTAAATGACATTTTCTGTTTTAATCACAATAATACGTGCGCGAATAACCACATTAAACTCAATGTAAATCGTTCTAAACTTGACTGTAAAAAAAATATGATTTCTGTAAAATAGAGTAGCCAAAGTCTGGAATGCTCTACCTGATTCAGTTGTCTCAGCTACAAATTTTCAGTTTCAGTCACAAATTGACTTCCGTGGACCTTACTTCATACTTAAGTGGTCAGTAGAGGGAGCGTGCATAAGTACAGTAACGTGCCTATCGTGCCTGTCATTGTATTTTTATTCTCTTATTCTTGTTCTCATTTTTGTTTGACAAATTCCAATAAATAAATAAATAAATAAATAAATAAATAAATAAACAAACAAACAAACAAACAAACAAACAAACAAACAAACAAACAAACAAACAAACAAACAAACAAACAAACAGCATGAAAGTTTTTGAGCTACTGCTATTGTGCAGGCTGGGTTTGGGTTTCTAACTTTACCTGGCTATAGAGCAGATCAATAGGTGTGATTAAACAAAATGTGAAATTCAAGAGTCTTTTGTCTAAATTTTATCTATACTCATTTATCTATACCGAATTCATAATTTTTCTTAATAATTTATATGATTACATAAATAATAATAATAATTGTAATATGGGAATTAAATATATTTCCCTTGTGATCTGGATTCTTGGATAAACTAGGAAGTACCTAGTTTCCTTTGGTGCAATACAAGCAAAGGAAATCAGGGGGATGTGTCAGTAGACAAGTCTTGGCAGTATTATTTATTTATTATTTTCTACTTTTTCCTCCAGAGGGACGCGGTGGCTCAGTGGCTAAGACGCTGAGCTTGTCGATCAGAAAGGTCGGCGGTTCAAATCCCTAGCACTGCGTAACGGAGTGAGCTCCAGTTACTTGTCCCAGCTTCTGCCAACCTAGCAGTTCGAAAACATGTAAAAATGCAAGTAGAAAAATAGGAACCACCTTTGGTGGGAAGGTAACAGCGTTCCGTGCGCCTTCGGCGTTTAGTCATGCTGGCCACATGACCACGGAGATGTCTTTGGACAGCGCTGGCTCTTTGGCTTTGAAACAGAGATGAGCACCGCCTCCTTGAGCCGGGAATGACTAGCACATATGTGTGAGGGGAACCTTTACCTTTACCTTACTGTTTCCTCCAGTTTAGATGGACATATATTTCTTCTTTGGTTGTTTCTTTGGGTGAGTTGAGTGAGCATCTGAACAGTTAGCATGTATGTGTGTGTGCATGCACACCAGTAGTGGGTTCTAAAACCCATTGCTACCGGTTCGCGCATGCGCTTGAGCTCGTGCTTGTGCGCAATGCTTCTGCGCATACGCAGAAGCGTCCCCGGTGGGTGAGTGGAGCGTCCCTGGTGGGTGGGCGGAGCCTCTTGCCCCCAGTGGCTACTGGTTCGGAGAACCGGGCCAAACCCACTGCTGATGCACACGCGCGCACACATACACCCCTCCCAGAGTTTCCCAATATTTCTGGCTTTGTGAACTGGTGGGGGATGGGCAGAGGGGATGGCTCTGTGTGACCAGCCAGCAAGCGTGTCCATACGCAACTCCATTTGTGCTAGCAGCGTGCATGTGTGTCTGCCACTCATGCAAATGGAGCACACGTGCTCACCCACTTCTTGCACAAGTGAGGATGTACATGCGCGCATGCTCGCTGGCTGTTTCCGTGGCCCAGTTGCAATCCTCCCACAGCCCACTAGGGGGCCACGGTCCGCAGGTTGGGGACCCCTGCTATACACAGAAGCTTCTTGACTCCCTAAGCAAATTGCAACGAATTGGAGTGTTTGCGTGAAAATAGTCTCTTCTTAAAAGCCTAAGAGGCAGCACCTCTGATTTGAGCTTCCTTCAATGTCTGTGGGCTCTTGTTTAGAAGATGCTATGGGACTGCTGGAATTCAATTACAGCTTGTCTGTATTATTTATATGGATTTGTACATCATCCCTGCTGACAGGCTCATTGTTCAGCCTTAATTTACTTTAATAGCTTCATTGTTTAATAGCACTAATAAGTACCAGTCTGATTTTGAACCTTACACTTTAAATATCAGCCTTTTCTCTTTATGAAAGACTCAGAAAGTGTAAGGATTAGGAAGGCTAACAGCCAACAAAACTCTTGATGTTGTGTCAGTAGCTTTCAGTTTCTCAAGGCAGAATTTCAAGGAACCAGCACTTCAAGAACTGGGACAGATTATTTTATGTGAATGAATGTTTGGAGTAGAAAACCCCATAATTAAGTACTGGGTTATTGTAGAAAGTCATGGGAAAGTTTGAATGCGGTAGCTTTAGCTTTAGCTTAAATGACACTATGCACTTTTCACAACTGTGGAAGACCTTAAGAAATTCTGTAGCAAATTGGAAGATGATGCAAAGAAAGAGGCAGAATGGATGCCAGGGGCAGCGAGAAACATGCATGATAATGTCCAGCGCAATTCCAGCATAAAATCGGATACATGGGATGGAATCAGGGATCACCAGAATATTCTTGGAAGAGGCTTGTTACTGGGAGTAGATCAAGAAGGTGAGCATTTGTCCATTTGCTTGGGGTCTGGCTCAGTGGCATCTAACGTACCAACTCAGGGGTAAAATTCAAAATTTTTCCCTACCGGTTCTGTGGTAGGCGGGCGTGGCAGGGGAAGGATACTGCAAAATCTCCATTCCCACCCCACTCCAGGGAAAGGATACTCAAAATCTCCATTCCCACCCCACTCCTTGGGGAAGGATATTGCAAAATCTCCATTCCCACCCCACTCCTTGGGGAAGGATACTGCAAAATCTCCATTCCCACCCCACCCCAGGGGAAGGATACACAAAATCTCCATTCCCACCCCACTCCTGGGGGAAGGATATTGCAAAATCTCCATTCCCACCCCACTCCCGGGGAAAGGATATTGCAAAATCTCCATTCCCACCCCACTCCAGGGGAAGGATACTGCAAAATCTCCATTCCCACCCCACTCCAGGGGAAGGATATTGCAAAATCTCCATTACCTCCCCACTCCTGGGGGAAGGATATTGCAAAATCTCCATTCCCACCCCACTCCTGGGGGAAGGATACTGCAAAATCTCTATTCCCACCCCACTCCTGGGGGAAGGATACTGCAAAATCTCCATTCCCTCCCTACTCCTGGGGGAAGGATACTGCAAAATCTCCATTCCCTCCCTACTCCTGGGGGAAGGATATTGCAAAATCTCCATTCCCTCCCCACTCTGGGGCCAGCCAGAGGTGGTATTTGCCGGTTCTCCAAACTACTCAAAATTTCCGCTACCGGTTCTCCAGGACCAGTCAGAACCTGCTGAATTTCACCCCTGCACCAACTCCTAAATATGTCCCAAAGATACTTTTTCAAAAGGCAACTGGACTTTCCTTTTTTCTCCCCCTTGAAGACGTTTTGCTTCTCATCCAAGAAGCTTCTTCAGTTCCGACTGAATGGTGGAGAATAGAATAATTTATTTTCCTTTCAATCATCTGGTTGCTATGGTAGCAGTCTGAAGGTTGGTCATTAGCTCTCTGTCAGTTGGGGGTTTATCTGTATTTTCAGGATTAGCTGACTCGGAGTGCAAATAGTTGTGGGACCAACCTTCTCAGAACTGCTGAAAGGACTGTGTTTTAGGTAGGGGATAGATGGAGTCATATGAGTGGTGCAGTAGCCTAGAGGTGGAGCTCTAGCCTCACAATCAGGAGACTGTGAGTTCGATCCTAGGTAGAGGCAGATATTTCTCTCTGGGCACACTGAGAATATATCTGCTGAAAAAAAAACCTCTGCATTGGCGACAGGAAGGGCATCTGGCCAGTAAACGCTCAGCTCCATTCAGTTGCCCAGACTCCACCCCGCAAGGGATTATGGGGTTGTTAAAAGAGGATATATATAGATGGAGTCATATCATTCATGACCTGGATGACTGAGAATCTGCTTATACATTTAACTCCAAAGTAATTATGAATAAAACGGCAGCCTTGAAATTATATTGGCATGGTATTTTCTGTGCTAATGAAGAATTTTTCTATGTGGTCCTTGGTGCTAATGAAGATTTTTTTTATTAGTCTCAACAATGTTTACTGCATTTAAAGTGGTCCCTTTTCCAGGTTTCTTGGCTGAGTGTTTTGCAAAAACATAGTTAAAAATGTTGACCGCAGTAAATCACCAAATGGAGCCTGGCACTGCCAGTGATTTCAGTGGGACTTGAAGCCTTGCCTCAAATTTCCCTTCATTTTTTGAGCTTCATTGTTGGGTGCAATAACTACATTTATTCACTAGATGGCACTGCAGCACACATAATATCCCAGAACTCTTTTGCAGCTTAATGTTTTGTGACAAATAATAAAAAGTATGAAGATTAACATTCCAAATGGTTAGCATACCAGAATGGAATAATAAAAACAGAATATTACAAAGAATATTGAGGTGAAAAATAACATGCTATTATTTCAGGGTACTGGTTTTCCCTGTGATGGGCTGTGTAGAGTTTTATAATGAGGGCAGAGTTCACTACTGATTATTGCTAGGGAAAGTTTCTGTGGAAAGTTATTTTTTTCTTTTATCTTTGGAATCTGCTGCATTAAGCAGTCTTAGCCCCCCAAGGGAAAAAGTGTATTGTTCTGTTTCTGCTTGATAGCGCACAAACAAAATGCATCTTGAAACTGTGCCATTTCCAAGCCACCAGTGCAAAGCTATGGAAGGGATGAGCATCTTGAGCTTAGGATGGGACGGTGGTCATATATTTGCTGTAAATCTGGTCTTAAGTGGAACAATACGAAAATTGCATGTATTGCAGGGGTGTCAAACTCGATGTCATTTGAGGGCCACATCAGGATTGTGTTTGACCTCAGGGGGCCTGGGTGGGTGTGGCCAGCTCGATGTTTATTTATTTATTTATTATTTATTTATTTTGTGAGATTTATATACCACCTCACAGTGCAAGCACTCTCTAAGCGGTTTACACCAGTAAGCAATCTATATTTACATTGCCCCCAACAATCTGGGTCCTCATTTTACCTACCTCGGAAGGATGGAAGGCTGAGTCAACCTTGAGCCGGTGAGATTTGAACCGCTGACCTGTGGATCAGTGTCAGCTAAAGTGGCCTGCAGTACCTGCCTCTAACTGCTGCGCCACCTCGGCTCTTTGGCTCGTGTCCGGGGTGCCTGTGGTGGCCTGAACGCTCTGCCAGCAAAAATGGGCTCCAGAGCTCTGTTTTCAGCTGCGACAGCCTCCTGAAACCCTCTGCCAGCGAAAATGGAGCTCGGGAGAGCTGCCTGCGGCCCTCCCGAGCTCCATTTTCACTGGCAGAAGCACCGTGGGCTGGTCCTTTGCTGTTTCCAGGGCAGTGGGCCAGATCTAAGCACCCCGCGAGCCGGATCTGGCCCCCGGGCCTTGAGTTTGACACCCCTGATGTATTGGAACACATGGGTAAAATGTAGAACTTTAATAATAATAATAATAATAATAATAATAATAATAATAATAATAATAATAATAATAATAATAATAATAATAATAATAATAACAACAACAACAACAACAACAACAACAACAACAACAACAACAGAGTTGGAAGGGACCTTGGAGGTCTTCTAGTCCAACCCCCTGCTTAGGCAGGAAACCCTACACGACTTCAGACAAATGGTTATCCAACATCTTCTTAAAAACTTCCAGTGTTGGAGCATTCACAACTTCTGGAGGCAAGCTGTTCCATGGATTAATTGCTCTAACTGTCAGGAAATTTCTCCTTAGTTCTAAGTTGCTTCTCTCCTTGTTTAGTTTCCACCCATTGCTTCTTGTTCTACCCTCAGGTGTTTTGGAGAATAGTTTGACTCCCTCTTCTTGAGCCGAGTTGGTGCAGTGGTTAAATGCAGCACTGCAGGCTACTGCTAATTCAGCAGTTCAGCTGTTCAAATCTCACCGGCTCAAGGTTGACTCAGCCTTCCATCCTTCCGAGGTGGGTAAAATGAGGACCCAGATTGTTGGGGGCAATATGCTGAATTCTGTAAACCGCTTAGAGAGGGCTGTAAAGCACTATGAAGCGGTATATAAGTCTAAGTGCTATTGCTATTGCTATTCTTTGTGGCAACCCCTGAGATATTGGAAGACTGCTATCATGTCTCCTCTGGTCCTTCTTTTCATTACACTAGACATACCCAGTTCCTGCAACCGTTCTTCATATGTTTTAGCCTCCAGTCCCCTAATCATCTTTGTTGCTCTTCTCTGCACTCTTTCTAGAGTCTCAACATCCTTTTTACATCGTGGCGACCAAAACTTGTTTGCCTGAACTGCCCCATCTCTTCTTTTTGTCCTGTTGATGTTTGCTGTTCTCCAAAATTCGGGCTTACAGGCTTTAATGTGTATTTTCTATTCCTGTAGTTCAGTAGACTCCAACACAGAGCTTCCAATTCTCTGTACTACCACCCTGATGCAGATATATCAATTTTCTCTCCTCCACCCCCCTTCCCAAGTACTCATGCTCTACTTACTTCTGTTCCATCCTCTCCATCCATCACAGCAGTCTCTCCTGAGTATTTTACTTAGGTCTCAGATCTGACTTGCTGAACAGATCTCTCTACTACACCATCCTATTCTCTCTTTTCTATCTGTTGTTTTCCCACTATTCAGGGACATAGCAATATTCAACCAATGCCCACCAATCTGTCTAATGGGTTTTAAAGGGCATTTATGCTCAATGGCTAACCGTAAATCTTTAGGCAATGATTTCTTTGTGAATCGAGACACTTTTAAAGAATTTTTCTCAGTATTTGTCTGAAATGATTGCCCGTGGTTGCAAAATCTTAAATTAGAGGCTTTGGGGACAACTGATTTGGCTGCTTGGGGCAAACAATGTGCAACTATTTCTATTCACTCCAAACTTTAGATAAACCATACAATTTGACTTCGATTTATTTTACTTTTCATTCTTTTTTAAATCACAATTAGCCAAAAGTAATCTGTTGTTTTGCTACCATGAAGACAGCCACATTGCTCATCTCTTCTCTGCCTACTACCGGTAAGAACCTGTGTATTTTGCTCCAAGATTTTAGTCACTGAAGTGTAACAACTTTTCTTTTTCTTTATTTCATTGTTTCTATGGCTTTTTTTGGGGTCTCAGAACCTTTATAGCTGCAAATTTGCAGCAAAAACTCATTCTTTTAGCCTGACACCTGTCCCTCTCATGCCCAGCTTCAGTGTCAGGCTATCACATATTATTCCTTTTTTATTTTGCTTTTCTTTTTGTTTTGACACCATTTAACCCAAGGAAGAGTATGGAGGAATTTAAAAGCTTGTTTTGTAGTGGACAAGATCGTGGGAAATCTTGTCCAATACAAAAACAATTGGTGAATTGCAGATTTTAGAGTAAGTTTAATTGCTTTGGAGAATATTCATGTATAGGAAGAAATATTTTCTGCTGGCATCCCTGGTTCTTCAGTGCCATTTTCCCATGACCCCTGGAAAATCAGTTGTCTGTGCCTCCCTTATAGAAGGAAAGGCAAAAGACTTTAACAGATTAACAGAGTTGGAAGGGACCTTGTAGGTCATCTAGTCCAATCCCCCACCCAAGCGGGAGACCCTACATCATTTCTGACAAATGGCAGTCCAGTCTCTTCTTGAAAGTCTAAAGTGATGAAGTTCACACAACATCTGAAGGCAACTTCTGTTCCATTGGTTGATTGTTCTCACTGTCAGAAAATCTCTCCTTATTTCTAGGTTGAATCTCTCCTTGATCAGTTTCCATCCATTATTCCTTGTCTGGCCTTCCTTGATCGAGACTGAATTCCTAGTGACTGACTACATTGATGTAGTTTTCCAAGGGAAATTGTTTTTGTCACTTGAATTCCTAATTTCCAGGACCCATTAAGCTAGTCTGACCCTACTTGGCTTTTGGAGATCAGCCAAGGTTAGCTAGATGCTACCTTGTGGGGAGCCGGTGGAGTTTCAGGAGAAGTAATTGAATGGGGGAAAGCGTTGTTTCTTCCCTTGTATACATTCTATTGTTTCTTGGCCGCTTGGCCTTTTATATGCTGCATGTACCAATAATCCAAAGAAAAATGTGCCAGCTACCAATGAGTTATATGATAAAATCAGCCAAGCAGCGAGCTGTAGCTTTTGTTTCTGAAAGATAGAGAGATCCCAGTTCATTGCCATAATGACAGCTCCTTTCAGAGAATAGGAGTTTGAATTAGATTTAGATTTATTATTAGAGTTGGAAGGGACCTTGTAGGTCATCTAGTCCAACCCCCTGCTCAAGCAGGAGTTCCTACACCATTTCGAACAAATGGCAGTCCAGTCTCCCCTTGAAGGTCGCAAGTGTTGGGGCTCTCACAACCTCCGCTGGCAAACTGTTCCACTGGTTGATCGCTCTCACCGTCAGAAAGTTTCTCCTCACTTCCAGGTTGAATCTCTCCTTGGTCAGCTTCCATCCATTATTCCTTGTTTGGCTTTCCGGTGCCATAGAGAACAGCCTGACTCCCTCCTCTCTGTGGCATCCCCTCAAGTATTGGAACACTGCTATCATGTCACCCCTGGTCCTTCTCTTCGCTAGACTGGCCAAGCTCAGTTCCTGCAACCGCTCTTTGTATGTTTTATTTTCCAGACCCTTTATCATCCTGGTTGCTCTCTTCTGCACTTTCTATTATATTATTATATCCCCACCACCACTCCGGAAAAGCAGATATAATGTACTAAAGCCTTCTGATTTTATTTTCAATAGTACAAAAACTGTTTCAGAAAGAAATGGGACTCAGTTAATTTTTTTTAAAGTCGTACACTTCCATTTCAGGGGCTCTTCCCATGAAAAGCAATTAACAGGGTTGTTTTTCTTCTCATTGGAATCTGTTTTCTAAAGTGAATTCAACAAGATCCACTTTCAGTGATGAGCGGTGACCTCTTTTAATCACTGCTGTCCACCGGTGGGCCTGTCAGGCAATTTAGCTTCAGGTGCATAATAGCAAGTTATTACAGAGGCAGAATCACTTTAAGTTTCTAGACAGTGGAAGCCTTCCCAGAATCCATTAGTGCCTGATTGAATTACTCAGATTTGAGCACGGGAAGGTTCTGTACGGCAGCATGTAATCCATGAGAGTAACTAATCATATCATATTGATTTAGACGCTGCTAGAATGGGAAATCTAATTGTGAGATGGTGAAAGCTTCTCGGGGAATCTGGACTAATGACTGTGTTTGTAATCCCATTTGCAGGTGAAAGTTCTGAGCATATCTGTGAAAGAAATGTGGAAAATGACACACTTTACTGGACTTTTGAAAGCCCAATAAGGAAGGGGGAAGTCCCCAGGGGTGTCTATCTTAATGACAATATTGTGGTGGTGCATTTCTGTAGCTTTATCTTTCCCCTAGATTTTGTTTTGTTTTGCTGTTTTTGCTTACTTTTGCTGCTGGAAAGGATGTTTGGCTAATGCAGCAAACACTACGGCAAGATGCGTTAACCAAGCGCAGCGAGAGGCAGGCTCTGTTCAGTTCTCTTTGATCAGGAAGCTATTGAGTATAACTTGTCCTTCACCCTTGCTGGAATTCATGCATCCGTTCTGAATTAGGATGTTGCTCAAAGTGATCTTCTGTCTTCAAGCCTGATGGAGTAGTGGCATTCTTAAGATCCATGCTCTTACAGGGAAAAAAATAAACTCAGCACATTTATCTTATGGGGTCGAGGAAGCCAATAACAGTATTTTGTCCAGATGGCTTTCTTTGTTAGTGTTTATTTTTCCCCCAGCAAACAAAATAATTTTACAATGCCCCTTTCATCCTGGCATGTTGAGCAGTTGACCTTGAGTTAGATCTTTGCAACACAATTCTGTATCTATGGCTGTCACGTGATAACTTTGTGTGCTATTTTGCATTTAGTGAAAATGTATGGTCCATTTATTGCATGACAATTAGGCTTAATGCCTTTCATCTATTTTCTTTGTAATGTTCTAGTAGTGTAGCCTGGGGCTACAGAAATATACATCTACAATATCATGACTCATTTAGCCAACTTCTGACATGGTGATATGTCCTTAATAAAGCATGATTAAGAGACTTTACTCTGCGCAGATGAAGCATGCCTATACTTATCAAAACTGTGAATTCAGCGCACCAACTTTAACATCCAGCTCAAATTCTAAAGTGTGGCCATTTCTGGGCCGGAGGGCCGGAATGGCATTACAATGTAGTCAGATACTTTCTGTTTCAAAGTAGAAATGGCTCCAATATGTGAAGTAACTGGCTATCACAACCTGGTGTACTCTAGATGTCTTGGGATCGCAGATTCTAGAATTTTCTGGGGGCAAAACATTGTAATCCCAGTGCATTGTAAGGCTCTGTTGTTGGGAAGGCTGCTTTAGAATATAGGCTCCGTGCTTCTGTGCTCTAAAGGCTTTAGATCAGTGTTTCTCAATCTCAGCAGCTGTAAAATGTGTGGATTTCAACTCCCAGAATTCCCCAGGCAGCAAAAATGCCAAGCTTGAGCAACATTGCCTTGGATAGTTCACAGGAGTTGAAAATAGGGACGGTAGTACAAGCTGTGTAGAGTGGTTTCTGCAAGTCAATGGGTAACCAAGACTTTCAATCAGCAGTGGGTAGCTCCCGGTTCGGCCCGGTTCTTAGAACTGGTAGCGGCGGTGGCGGGAGGCTCTGCCCACCCACCCGGGACGCTTTTGCACATGCACAGAAGTGTCGTGTGCGCGCATGAGCACGCACACGAACTGGTAGGAAAGGGTTTTAGAACCCACTACTGCTTTCAACGTTCAGTTGTGTTGAAATTCGTAGTAGGAATATAACAAGTAAATTGAAGAGGATAGAGACTTCCTCCTGATTATATTCAGCATTTTTAAGAAAAGGACTTCCTGAGTTGATAAGTGGGTAACCTATGTTTGACCTTCTTACCCATTTTCCTCCCCCTCTCCCCTAAAGAATTTCCCCTTCACAGAGTTGAGGGATTGCTCAAATAAACCATCTCTTCCCAAACTGTTCTACTCCCCTAGGAAGTTAATTAATTCTTTAATTTCACAACATATAGACTGATTTAACCATAGTTTCAATTGGGAAAATATGACCATCCTAGACCAGGCCAAGTCCAAAAATGCCAGGGAATTTCTAGAAGCCTGGCACTCTTGACCAATCAGCCATCAATAGACACATAGACATTAACAACATCTATAGACTATGCAAAAGAGACTATCACACAACCCAAAAAGGAACAAAAAGACTCCAGCACCTCTCCACCAGGAATCAGCACCCAGATCAGCATAGATTAACTCCAAGGTTTTATTTATTTATTTATTTATTTATTTATTTTGTAAGATTTATACACCGCCTCACAGTGCAAGCACTCTCTAAGCGGTTTACACCAGTAAGCAATGTATATTTATATTGCCCCCAACAATCTGGGTCCTCATTTTACCTACCTCGGAAGGATGGAAGGCTGAGTCAACCCTGAGGTGGTGAGATTTGAACCGCTGACCTGCGGATCACAATCAGCTAAAGTGGCCTGCAGTACCTGCCTCTAACCGCTGCGCCACCTCGGCTCTTAACATCAGACCTCAAGTTAACATCAAGTAAACAATACCCCAAAGAGCCATCAGTAAACAGCCCAACCAAAGACTCTCTAAGATCACCCCCACCTGGTCAGGCAAGACACCAGAATATAAACCACAGGTGTCAAACTTGCCGTGTCACGTTGCCATCATGTGATGTTTTGCGACATTTCCCCCATTCGTGGAGCTGGGGTGGGCGTGGCCTGCGTGTGATGTATCCGGCCCACGGGCCGCCAGTTTGACACCCCTGATATAAACTGATAGCAGACAACACTCCTTACTAGCACTGATGGTGTTACCTAGTTAGGCTAATGAAACATCGGCAAGAAAACAAGCAAGCTCAGAGGGCACCAAGGACCCCTCAACTAATTAATACCCTCCCACCAGTTTGTGCTGATGTCTGAAGTGGCTCCAAACTCAAAGCTGCCAGCCCCCTCAGCAAATGGCCAGCACCACGACACCCCTTTTAATGTGTATTCCCTGCTTGCTTACTCTCTTGTAATCGGTTCCTCTCCATTGGATGTAAATACAACCATTAATTTCCCCTTGCTGACTATCCCAGAGCAGAGGAGAGGGTTCCAAAGGATAGAGTGGGTAAAGGACACTAATTCTGACCCCTTTTCTCCAGCTTCCTTTATAGTAGAGTTCTGGAATATAACCTTCCTTACTGTTCCAGGGGTGGCCAAACTATGGCTCTTTGAGGACCGGTGGACTTCAACTCCCAGAATTCCCGAGCCAGCCATGCATGCATGGCTGGCTCAGGAATTCTGGGAGTTGAAGTCCACCGGTCCTCAAAGAGCCATAGTTTGGCCACCCCTGGGACTAACTGGCTGTTTGAGGTCATAGCCTTCTGATGCTATAAATATGTTCCAGGCAATGTCTTAATAAAACTTTCCCAAGATTTATTAGTGTCCTGCCATATCCCTTAGTGTCCTTCATTCTTTGGTATCCATTCTACAAATTCTAAATTACGTGTTCAACACAGAGATTAATGAAAACAGCAGGACATGGATTTATTTTGTAAACTTTTTTTGGGGGGTGGGTAATTCCTCATTTGAGCACCATGGCTGGTTGAGGAGATGGTTATTCATCTCTTTCCTAAAATATAATCCCTTGTGGTGTAAAAGTCTGTGCTGTCTAGACTACTTTCATGTGATGTTTTGAGGTTTGCTTTGGATAAAGATTATCTGAAGGCAAACACATTTCCTTTCCTTTGATTGTACACCGGTGAGTCAGAACTTTGGACTGAGTGCAAAATCTCCTGAGTATGAAATAATAAGAATGCAAAGAAAGAGCCAGTGACTAAATTAAAATCCTGCTCAATCACAGCAATATTAAGAAGTGTAGACCTCAATTCCCAGAATTCTCCAGTCAGCTGACTGGGGAATTCTGCCAGTTGAGCCCCATACATCTTAAAGTTGTTAACATTCAGAATCACTGCTATAGTAGTACTTGCCAGTCAGAATTTCTAACAGCTGAGAATTAATATTTCTCAGACAAGAGTGATGTAGAAGCTGATAGATACTGTGGCTTCAGCTTATTGACAGTTCTGTTTTTCTGGATGTATACATTGAGATTTGCTGACTGCAAGCATCTTCAATAGCAAGGACTGAATACTCCAGGAAATGTTGACATAATTAGCTTTAGTTTGAACAGCTGTTCTTTTTGTGAATCCAGTTGCAGATAGAGCACATCTGTGCTTTAAGTTCAAACTCAGGTAGGATCCAGGCCTGTTGGGGGGAATGATATTTATTATCAAGGTGCATCCCAAATTTTGTTTTTTAATTGAACAGAAGATTGCTTCTTGTTTATCCATTTTTATTCCTTAAACCCTATTTCTATACACTTATCCCCAGCTATCCTAATGCATCTAGTATCTATCCTATAGTTTAGACAGTTTGTGTGGAAGGAAGAGAATTAAAACTCCTTAGGAGTTCTCAGAGTGTATATCTCAAGATGTAAGTAATCTGCTTCAGTTTGCCAAGATTTCTGTTTATAGATGAGGAACAATAAAGGAAGCTGCTAAAAACCTCAGTGTGACTTTCTTAGTTTTTGGAGACTGATACCAATTTCAGAATTTTCATTTTTGTCTTATTTCAAATGGGAGTCATTTTCATGGGGCAAATATTCATATGACTTTCCTTGCCTTGGGGGTACCAGATCTGGGAAACAGCTGGATGGTAGCAGAGCGATACCAAAACCTTCTTTTAGCTGAGATTTAATTTTCATAGCCCAGATTTGGTAACTCTATTGATCTTTCCTTTCTTGCTTATAGAAAGTAATTTATTTAGATACACAATTGTAAAAGCAACTTTTATGTTTATGAATAAAACTATTTAGTTTTATGAATTAAGCTAAATATTAATTATATATAAAAACATAGTGGAGGCCTAAAATCTTTCACAACCGTTAGCTTATCTGAACAATGGCTAACTCTGCCGCTAATTTTTTTTAAACATTGACTGATGCTTTCACTTAAAATCTAATGTAATACCTTAACCACTACACAATAGAAGCTTTCCTTCTATTTTTGCTACTGTGTTCAATACTGATTCTTCCTCAGAAAACCTTTGACTGCACAAGGAAGTGTGTAGATAAAATGATAGGGCCTAGCTTTTCGGTGGGCTACAGCAGAACATCAAATGAAGGTTGGGTAGTGTGTGAGATTTGCTTTCTGCCAATTGAAGTGATTATTGATAACTTGTTTGGGAATTGGACTAATTTCTGAAAACTAAATCCAGTCTAGCACTACTCACAAAGACTACATTTACCTACAGAATATGTAACATCAGGGAATATATTTCTGCACAAATTGCTACAAAAAAGTGGGAGGCTAGCAGGGGTGGGTTCTGGCTTACCTCGCTGCCGGTTCACTTCCTCCTATGCCACGTAGGTGCGCGCGCATTGTGCGCCATGCGGGCACATATGCACAGTGCTGAAAACCCAGCTTCTGCACAGAAGTGAAAAACAGCTCCTGCACATGCGCAGAAGCGAAAAACAAGATGGTGCCACCTATGGCGGCACTGCGAGAGCTTGTTCGGCGGCGTGTCCAGCCGATCATTGCTGTTGGTTCAGCGAGTGGGGGGGAAATTCCTGCTACCGGTTCTATAGAACCTGTCTGAACCGGCAGGAACCCATCTCTGGAGGCTAGGATAAGCCTGATATCCTTTTCCTGCACTTCCCATAGATACCAACACGCAGGACAAGATAGTCCTTCACTCTGACCCTGTAGGGACCTTTTTTTTTTACATTCTGTTTTTATACCACACTCGGTATATTAGATTTCAATACTAATGGAATTCATTTCCAGAATCAGATTACTGCAGCATTGAAACAGAGCCTGAGGAAGAAGAGCTTTAGCTCATTTAATTATCTCTTTTCTAGACATGTAGAAAATACATTTGGTTGGGATTGGAGGGAGTATGAGATTAAGCAGTTCCTTTTTTGTAGCCTGAATTACCTATTTAGGTTTAGTTGTCATGAATCTCAACGTTCAAATGTCAACTTTCTATTCTGGAGTGACTGCAAATCCTTCAGCAACACAATAATGGGAGGCTAACACCCATATCAGTTGATTTTATTTTTATTTATTTAATTTATTTATTTTTGTCAAGTACGTGTTAGTAATATACATAGATGTAACATTGTTTATGTACATAAGATGGGTACTGATAAGAGGGAACATTAGGACAGGGATGGTAGGCACGCTGGGTGCACTTATGCATGCCCCTTACTGACCTCTTAGGAATCGGGTGAGGTCAACCGTGGACAGTCTAAGGGTAAAGTTTTGGGGATTTGGTGACGAAACCACAGAGTCAGGTAGTGAGTTCCAGGCATTTACCACTCTGTTGCTAAAGTCGTATTTTCTACAGTCAAGTTTGGAGCGGTTCACTTTGAGTTTGTATCTGTTGTGTGCTCGTGTATTGTTGTGATTGAAGCTGAAGTAGTCGTTGACAGGAAGGACGTTGTAGCAGATAATTTTATGAGCTATGCTTAGGTCGTGCCGAAGGCGACGTAGTTCTAAGCTTTGTAAGCCCAGGATTTCAAGTCTGGTTGTGTAAGGTATTCTGTTGCAAGTAGAGGAGTGGAGGACTCTTCTTGTAAAGTATCTCTGGACACTTTCTAATGTATTTATGTCCGATATGCGGTTTGGGTTCCAGACAGATGAGTTGTATACAATGATTGGTCTGGCGAATGTTTTGTATGCTCTGGTTAGTAGTGTGATATTACCGGAGAAGAAGCTACGTAAGATTAGGTTAACAGTTCTTGAAGCCTTTTTGGCGATGTTATTGCAGTGGGCTTTGGCACTTAGGTCATTTGATATGAGTATTCCAAGGTCTTTGACAGGGTGAGGGTCGTCTGCAAGGTCTTGTCTGTTCAGCTTGTATTTGGTGTTCTGATTGTTTTTGCCAATGTGTAGGACAGAGCATTTGTTGGTTGAGATTTGGAGTTGCCAGATGTTTGACCATTCTGACACAAAGTCTAGGTCTTTTTACTTTTTATTTCTATAAGACCTGTTTTGGATCTGTAGAAGAGGACAGCTGCTTCTGGTTCAAAGTAAGGAAATGGAATAATAGAGGACATAAATGTTAAGTGTTTATTTTATTATTTGTTTAAAAACCCTGGGTTGTACTTTTTTTTAATGAACCACACTTTTTTTTTAAAAAAAGCTGTTGGTTACTGACATATTTGAGATCCTTGTAGATAAGCCTGGTTCTGATCCAGACCAAGCCATACTTTGCAAATCAAAAAGCTTGCACAGTGTCTACCTAATATTGGTTGGAGAACTCAATTTGCCTATGGGATCAAAGGGAAGAAAGGCAGGAGAATATGAGTCTGCTTGAGCTCTCTAGCCAAGAATCCACCAGAATTATTCAAGTAGAAAAGGGGCCCAAATGCAAGAGAATTATTCTAAACTTGGTCTCAGGCCAAGATACATTTTTTTTACAGGAGAACTACATCTGAGTTATAAACAGCATATGTATTGTTCTAACATCACTGTATTCAGCTGATTCTATCCTCACTCAGGTCTGTCTTCAGAAATAGAAAGGTTCTGGCTTTTAAACATTAATGTGTGCATAGATTCTTCAAATCTCTATGCATAAAGTTTCCCGCCCATATGCAATAAAAATTACTGTCAGTAATGTGTATTCCAAAGAGTGCAAGATCATAGAACATAGAATCATAGGGCTGGAAGGGTCAAGAATACAGAAAACACTGTGATAGAAAGTTTGCAAATGGGGCAGTCCAAGGCCAGTCTGAAGATCAGAATAATATAGATGCTATCAAGAATCCAGAAGAGGAGGAGAAAAACCAACATTTAGGAACCTCTTTTAGTAAACCGAGCCAGAAATACAAGAACTGTAAACGTACATCACCTGCAGCAACTGACTGCTTTCTGTTCCCAACTTATATGTCCTACCGAAGCTTATTTGCATGGCTGAGCAGTTCACTTGAAGGGAAGCCTAGTGTAAACTACAAGCAAAGTGTTATTCTTTGGCAAAGCTTCTTTGAGATAATCTGTGCACGCATGTGCCTGTGAAGATTTTGAAGCAGCTGTATTCAACCTTAAGGGAGAGTCAATCCCATCAATATTTTGCAGACACATTTAATGACCTATCCGCCGGATGCTCTGTAGAGATCTACTTTTAAATTCCATGTGCAAAATAGCATCTTAAGGTCTTAACTGCTGAGTAACCCTTTATTCTCAAGAATTTCTTTCCATTTTTTGAAAACACATTTTGTGCGTGTGCTGTTGACTCCGTTTTTGATTCCTGGTGACAGCCTGGACTAATCCCTGAAGTTTTCTTGGCAAGATTTGAGAGATGGTCTTTCCTAGGGCTGAGAGAGAGTAACTGGTCCAAAGTCATACGACTGGTGTTGTGCCTATGGAGGGACTAGAACTCACCAACCTGCATGCTGAGAAGCAACTTCAAGGTCAACTCTCGGAACTGTAAAAGAGAAAAAGAAGCAGATGACACCAGTTCTTTGTCTGAATTCCTGGTTAGGTTTTGGGGAAATATGTTTTGTCTGATACCAAATTCCCCTCATCCAGCCCTTCTTCCTCAGAGGATGACTACTTGTCCAACGAGGTCAAGTGATTATAGTTGCCAAAGGAGAAGGAGCAAGGAGGATTACTGAACTAGCTATTTATAGCATAACGTATCGGTCACTGTAGTGAAAAAAATATAAATGCAGTCAGGTTTTATATTTATTCACTGAGGACTGGGTGAGCCTTTAGACCAGGGGTGGCCAAACTATGGTTCTTTGAGGACCTGTGGACTTCATATCCCAGAGTAGAGTAGAGTAGAATAGAGTAGAATAGAATGGAATGGAATGGAATGGAATGGAATGGAATAGAATAGAATAGAATAGAATAGAATAGAATAGAATAGAATAGAATAGAATAGAATAGAATAGAATAGAATAGAATAGATTTATTGGCCAAGTGTGATCAGACACACAAGGAATTTGTCATGTGCAAACAATTATTTTTTAAAAATGCAGATGCACTAACTTGGAGAGAGTTAGTAATGAGAACAATGAAGGCATGGAGAAATAACTAAAACCTATTGTTGTAGTTGTCAGTGCAAATGTTTTTTTCTAGAGTGAGTATTTACTTTGGGGATAAAACGCATATTACAAAGAAAAGGCATTCAGCATCATATTAGTGCCAACGTTTGTATAGAACAGGAAAGAAGGGAGGCCATAATGAAGTCATAATATAACATTTGTATCTGCCTGTGTTCAGAATTTACGGGTAGGTGGACTGTATGTACCCTTCTGATAACCAAGGAAGGGAGAAAAATGGCGATGGCTGTTTCTCATCCATACAAGGTGGTTCTGAATTATGAACACAGCTTCTCTGAGAGCCACTACATCTGCCTTAAGTGACGGTAACCGCAATCAACCTAAAAATGGCTTTTCTTTAGTCACTCTGTCATATGTATTCTGTGAAGGGGATCTATTATGATTAAGCTCTGTTGCTGGGACAATTGCTTCCAAACACGTCCATGAACATTATAGAGAAGGAGAATAACATGTACATGTTATGACTCTCCTTTAAGGGAAATGATTCTTGGCCCCAGACCTCTTCCACATTGGAGCGCTTGTGTTTGGTTTCAAATGAGCCCACATGAAAAGATGTGGCATTTTGCTCCTCAAGCATCTACTCCAGTTTGTCTGTTGGGTGACAGGCCTGTCACAGTAGCATTCGGCTCAGTAGCCACCACAGTTCCTTTTTCTTTCAAATGACATTTTAACCTCCCTTTTCCTTGTGGTTCTTTGCATTCTTGTTTTTCTTCATTATAGGCTTGAAAGATATAAGGCTGAGATATAACATATTTGTATTTGTTTATTTGTCAAGCATATATGATTATAAGCAAAGTATAAACAGTAAAACATGATTGAATATATATGTAATAGAACAAGCATGAATAAGAGTAAAAGAGGTATGAATATATGGGGACATTAGGACAGGAACGGTAGGCACGATTGTGCGCTTATGCACGTCCCTTACCGACCTCTTAGGAATGGGGTGAGGTCGATGGTAGATAATCTGAGGTTGAAGTTTTTGGGGTTAGGGGAAGAAACTACTGAGTCAGGTAAAGTGTTCCAGGCATTGACCACTCTGTTGTTGAAGTCAATTTTTTTTGCAATCAAGTTTGGAGCGGTTTACATTAAGTTTGTATCTATTGTGAGCTCGTGTATTATTGCATTTGAAGCTGAAGTAGTCGTTAACAGGTAGGACATTGTGGCAGATAATTTTGTGAGCTACACTTAGGTCAGATTGAAGGCCGCGTAGTTCTAAATTTTCAAGTCCCAAAATTTCAAGTCTGGTTTTGTAAGGTATTCTGTTGTGAACAGAGGAATATAATACTCTTCTTGTGAAGTATCTCTGGACATTCTCAATTGTGTTAATGTCTGATATATAGTGTGGGTTCCAGACAGATGAGCTGTATTCAAGAATCGGTCTAGCAAATGTTTTGTATGCTCTGGTTAAGAGTACAATGTTACCAGAGAAGAAGCTACGCAATATTAGATTAACCACTCTAAATGCCTTCTTAGCTATGTTGTTGCAGTGGGCTCTGGCACTTAGATCGTTAGAGATGAGTACTCCAAGGTCCTTTACTGAGTGAGGATCATCATCAAGGTCATGATCATCAAGTTTGTATTTTGTGTTTTGATTATTTTTGCCAATGTGTAAAACTGAGCATTTGTTGTTTGAGATTGGTAGTTGCCACTTGTTTGACCATTCAGATACATAGTCAAGGTCTTTTTGAAGGGTTGTAGTATTGTCGGTGGTGTTGAATATAACATATAACTATGCTCTCCCAGTAAACAAACTCTCCTTGGACTCACCTGAGTATTCCCATTGTGCTGCATAGTTTCTTAGCATAATAAAAGACTTTTTACTGTTACGCCCACAGAATGGCAACTGGTGAGATGCAACCCAATCACCTTTTACATGGGGATTCCTAAACTAGGGAAATTCCAAGAAAGGATGTGTGGCTGAGAGGAAGTAAAATTTTATTTTATTTTTATTTATTTATTTTGTCAAGCATGTATTAGATAATATATATAAGTATAAACATGATTTGAATACATGAAATGAATACGAATAAAAGGGAACATTAGGACAGGGACGGTAGGCACAATGGTGCGCTTATGCACACCCCTTACAGACCTCTTAGGAATGGGGTGAGGTGCACAGTAGACAGTCTAAGGTTAAAATTTTGGGGATTTGGGGATGAAACCACGAAGTCAGATAGAAGAATCCATGTGAAAAATTATCAATAATTTTCAAACAGACTGGGAAGCCTGAGGTGAGAAGGTGGGAGAGGAGTGCAGGGGGAGAGGGAAAGCATTGCAAAAACTGGCAATCAGAGAGCAAGAATAGAGAGATTGGGTGGACTAATGAGAATTTTGGCAGCAGATTCCGGAAAATATAGTGGGAAGAGGGCACAAAACAACTGGAGCACCATTTGAACATTATTGGCATTGACAAAGTCACCACTGCAAAAGGCAGCTTTACTTGGAACAGCTTACATCCTGCAACAATACCTTTAACAAATTAAGAAAACAAGTGCAATTTAGAATACATTCATTGAACAAAACAAAATGTCGATATTTGAAAGGAACAGGGAGAGGATTTCTTAGAGTTTCCACAAGAAAGACAAATCGAAGTTTTACATTTTAAAAGACTTGAAAGGCAAGCAAAAATGCCAAATGTATTTATTAATTTCACTTTTACATGACTTACAATTTAAAAATAAAATTTATAATCGCTCATTTCATCACAAACTCTTAGGAGGCTCCCAAATCTGGTTTAAAAATCAGGCTGAGTATGCAACCAACAATAATTTATTAAACTTGTCTATCATCCAACTCCCCCAAACTCTGCACAGCTCACAACATGAAACTAATTACAATCAAATCAGTAAAAGATAAAAGATGGCAAGTGTGATGAAGCAAGGGGGTCACAGAGTAGTGGGTTCTAAAACCCTTTGCTACCGGTTTGCGCGTGTGCTTGCAACACTTCTGCGCATGCGCAGAAGCATCCCTGGTGGGTGGGCGGAGCCTCCTGCCACCGGCGCTACCGGTTCTTAGAACCGGGCCAAACTGGGAGCAACCCACCGCTGGGGTCACACTCTCTAAATGTTAGAGACTTCAATTCTATTAACCATGGCTAGCATAGACAATTGCAAGGCACTATGGGAATGGTAGTCCTTCAAAGCAATAGGAAGGCAACCAAATTATCTACACCCTAGTTAACAATTCTCTGGCTAGATGTTAGCAGTCTACTTTTCTCCTCCATTTAGTTTGAAGTTAGCAATTGTTATATCCAAAGGATTAATTAGTTGAGATTTTCTGCAATCTGACAGCTTTATATAATAGGCTTTCTGGGACATAATGTTAATGATGTACTTCTGGGAAATATTTTGTTATGCTTGTCTTCAAGCCTATAGAAAACTCCCTTGGTTGTGATCCAATCCATAGGCTTGCCTTGGAATAATTAGCATTTATCTGGGCTCTTAAGGAAGGGAAAGGATGGTTTTCAGAACTTCTTCTGTTATGTCTTTTCAAGGGCCCAGGCTCTGCTGATGGAACTCTGAATGGCTTTATTTATTATTTTATTTGTGAGATTTATATACCGCCTCACAGTGCAAGCACTCTCTAAGCGGTTTACACCAGTAAGCAATGTATATTTATATTGCCCCCAACAATCTGGGTCCTCATTTTACCTACTTCGGAAGGATGGAAGGCTGAGTCAACCTTGAGCCAGTGAGATTTGAACTGCTGACCTGCGGATCACAGTCAGCTGAAGTGGCCTGCAGTACCCCAGTCTAACTGCTGCACCACCTCTGCTTGCTGTAAGAATATTGATAACTAGTTTTCATGGAAAACAAACAGTGCCTGTAGCTGTTGTCTTTGGAAAGCCCTTAGCTGCATTAACAAAGAGCGTCTTGTTCAATCTCTTGTTCCACACAAACCACACAAATCTTAATATTTCTTTTCCTTTCATGTAGGCCAGTGTTGGCGAACCTTTTCGGCACTGAGTTCTGAAACTGGAGTGTACGCACACGCGTGTGCTGGAAACCAGAACAACTGCCACTTGGTGCGCATGTGCGTGCCGGGAAGATGATCTTCCGGTTTCCAGTGCGCACATGCACACCGGCCACCTGGTCTTCCGGTTTCTGGTGTGCATGTGCATGCAAAAACCAGCTGGCCGGTGCGCATGCATGCGCACTGGGTGGCTGCTCTTCCGGTTTCCAGTGCTCCCGTGCACATGAAGACCGGCTGGCCGGCTCGCCGGAATCGGAAGAGCAACAGGCGACGGCTCATGTGCCTGGAGAGATGGCTTTGCGTGCCACTTCTGGCACACATGCCATAGATTCCCCATCACGGATGTAGGCTATGTAAACCCAGGCACTGGCGTCTGTAAATCCCAGCTGATGACTTCATTTAGGTCCACACTGCATACTATGTAGTTTATTCAATAAATCCAAATTGAAACAAGTCATAGTTTAGTGCAGTGTGTGTGTGTGTTTGTGAGAGAGAGGGAGGGAGGGAGGGAGGGAGGGAGAGAGATTGGAGCTCAAGCATGGAGATACTCAGCTTCATTTCCATTCTATGAGGCTAAAAGATTGTTAGATAAGAATTACTCTCATCAGAGGCGAAATAGATCTTTTCCCTGGAACTCTGACATTATAAAAAGGAAACCGCAGTTTAAAATACTAAAGTAGAAAATATTTATTTCGGTTCAAAAACAAATAAATCACATCTTGGCTATAAAAAAGGTCTTGCTCCTTACAGAAGCTGAAGAAGAAGGGAGGGTCAAAAGAAAGGAATGTACACATGCGTACTAGGAACATATTAATCACGTGCTCAGGAATAAACCATTATATTTGATAGGGATGCATCTCCCCTGCATATACATGTAACAGGCAATATAAAATCACTGCCTGACAAAGATTGCCCTGATTGAAACAGAATTTTCTGCTTCCTAACTCTGCTTATCTTGACATACAGCAAAACTTTCTGTCATACTAGTTGAGTATGTACTCAGATTATAATGGTACCTGTGATACTGCGGCTCAGTGGTAAAATCCATTTTTTTAACTACTGGTTCTGTGGGCGTGGCTTGGTGGGTGTGGTGTGGCTTGGTGGGCATGGCAGGGGAAGGTTACTGCAAAATCTCCATTCCCACCCCACTCCAGGGGAAGGATACTGCAAAATCCCCCATACATTCAGTATTGTCATTCATTTTAAGAATGAAGAATGGTAGCTTTGTGGAAAATCTACCTCTATCTCATCTAAGGTACAGAACTAAACATTCACCCTGAAAAAGCTGTGGTGTGGGTGTACTTTAGTGATTGTTGTGTAGCTAGCCTTAGATAGATCCAAAAATAGATATTTATTGTATTGAATGATTTGAGAAGTTGTGATTATTCTAGATTTTTATGCTATTTTTGGTGGGGTTATCTAAGCATATCAAGATGGTTTTTCTGAATCTTTGTGGATATCATCTGATGAATAATCATAAATAACAAATCAACATGATCCAATTTGGTATTTTAGAAGGGTTGACTATAATATCCTGAATTCTCAGCCAGCATAGACACTCAAGGATGGAGAATAACCCTAGTAAATCACGAGAAAGAGAGAAGACGATGAACTGAAAGACAGGACTAGGCCCTTACAACAATGCTTAATATGAAGATATGATAGGTTTAATGTTAGGCTTGCTTAAATCTTGAATGGAATGTTATCAGGGATTATAAAGGTGTTCCAATTAGACTGTGATGTGTAGGAAGTTAGTACCCACCCCCTCCTAGAAAAAATGAAATATCCTAGGAAATATTGAAAAAGGAAAGAATATGTTTCCCTGAATGAGGAAAAGAGAAACATGTTTTAAATACAAAGCAGCTTCCTGCAGCTCCCTGCCCCCACCCTTGCCACATTCCTCCCACCTAGCCTGGAGCAATCTTCTACATAACAAAGAATTATCTCCTTCAGTCATAGCCATAATAGGATTTGCCCAAGGCCCTTTCATTCAGCCAAGCCTGGGACAGACAAAAGCCTATAGAGTTGCCACTGCATGGCCTCCTGGGAGCCTGACCACCAATCAGTGCATTATATACACAGGAACAGAAAACTAAGAGGTGGGACCCAACAGAGGTTATAAAACTAAGGGACTCAGCATCTTCCCTTCCCTTTTTCTCTTCACCCACACCTAGAAGCATGTGATCTACCTTTTCTGTGCAGGGGCTTATGCCATGTGCTCCTGTCCACCATTAAACCTTTCCAAGCAACTTCCATGAATCCAGTGTCTTTTTCCCCACTTGGAACTGAACCCAGAAGGATATTCCTTACAACAGATGTTAAAATACAGGGGCAAATCTCTTCCATACTCTAGGTTAAAGAACTACATGATTATGCTTGAGTCTATGGAAAACAAAAAATAAAGGCAGTATTTCTAATTTAATTTCTGTTCACTTTTATGACATGCTTGCAACTGAAGCCTTAGAATTGACATTTGAAACAGCATTGCTGTTCCTTTTCATGAGGCACTGCATTTGTCTTTGTATCCTCCTGAAATCCCAACGGTGCAGAATCTACTCACCTGGAGCTTTGAAATGGCTGTCATGAGGATCTGTCTTTGAGAACACTGTCAGAGGTTTCCCCACAGGCAAAACTTCATTTCAGCTTTCTTGAGAATCTGTAAACTCCTGTTTTGAAAGTGTGCATGTTGGAGGTTGCCTCTCTCATATACTGTAGAATCCTGCACCCTGCAAAAATCTTATTTAGTCTCTGATAACTGCCAGGTACGAAAACTGGAACCCAATATTTGTGTTGAGAAGTACACTGGAAGGACAAGGCAGGAATTAAAAAAAACATAATGCATATGGAGATGTATTAAATTATTTCATGGTAATAAAATACATAATGCTATCAAATTAGAAAATGTGTTTGAAACAGATTTTCCCAGTCTACAATATTCCAGTTCTGTTGGACTTCAGTTTCTAAATGTTCTGCTAGACTTGCCTCTCTGAAGCTGCTCTTTGCATTGCCGTTAGTGCCTCTTTCTCTAATCATCATTTGCAGCATTAGATAGGTGGCTTGTTCTTTACTTGGAATCCCAGTGAGTTTAGCCAGTGTTTTTCAAACTTGGCAACTTTAAAATGTGCTGACTGCAGAATTCTGGGAGTTGAGGTTCATTCAGTTAAAGCAGTGGTGAGTTCCTACCAGTGCGGTCCACTCTATAGCACCGGTAGCGGCCCGCTGGTGACGTCACAGTACCGGTGCGGTTGGTTGCCGGTGCCTGGGCACTGCCATTTAAAAAAATTTTTTTTAAATTTTTTTAAAAAATGTTCTTCTGCGCATGCCCAGAAGCCAAGCTTCCGGCACTGTGCATGCGCTGCCTTCCTACCCCACAGTGAGTCCAAGCAGGGGAGGATGGCTGAGGGAGCGCATGAGACTCTGAAAGAATGGGCGGCAGGAGCTATCTCCATTCCCCTCCCTTCAGCAGTCCGAGAAGCCACGAACGCGCGGTGATGATCCTAGGCATTTTTGCACGTTCGAGGTTTCTCGAGCTGCTGAGGGGAGGGGGGATGGGCGGCAGGACCTATCTCAGTTCCCCTCCCTTCAGCAGTCCGAAAAGCCACGAATGCACGGTGATGATCCCAGGCATTTTCGCATGTTCGAGGCTTCTCGAGCTGCTGAGGGGAGGGGGAACAGGCGGCAGGAGCCTAGAATCATCGAATGGGGAGAAGCATTCAGGCCGGACGGAGCCTCCTAGAAGAACCGCTGCCGCGGTCTTGCTGCTCCCGCTGCAGGGGGCTGCGTTGCGGGTGGGCAATGCCCCCCGCTTCTCCAGCCACTGCCAAGCTCCCGAGGCCCACGCCCACTCGGTCACATGGCTGGCAAGCCACACTCACAAAATAAGCCACGCCCACAGAGTGGTAGTAAAAAAATTAGGAACCTGCCCCTGAGTTAAAGATGCCAAAACGCTGGTTTAAGTTTTTCCAAGACTGTGTGTTATATAACAAAACCTGTATATCCAAACTCTGTGTATATCACTTCTACTTCAGTTCTTCGAATTTATGATATTTTCATAACTGTGGCATAATGGATCACACGGCCTTATCGGTGGTAGCACTGATGTTCCAGAATGTATCTCTTTAAGCTTGGCTTTTATCTTCACCAATCTTCCAAAATATCTCTTTATTATTGTTGTTTTTATCATGTATTTGAGACATATTGAGACATATTGGAGGCTGACAGCTATAATTGATTCAATTCCTTGTTCAACTGATGCAAGAGATCAAACAGAACTGGAGATGGGTTTGACCAGCCTCAGGAACACATCTGGAAGGACCCGGAAACTGGTTACCTTTTTAAAAATAAAGTCTATTGTGAGTCAACTTTTAACACCTGGCAGCATCATGGCTGCCTGGCAGCAGTGCAGTTTATTTGGCAGTGATATGAAGGTTTTGTTGCTGGTTCCTTTTGGATGCCTTTTTGAGCCTAGGAGCTCTATAATTATCTGGCAGTCTTCCATCCAGGTACTCACCAGGCCTGGACATGTTTAAGCCTTTGAAGCCCTGACAAGCTCAGCCAGGAGCCTACTATCTACAAAATAGGCAAAGATACTCCTTGCTTCAGACACATTTCAGACATTGGTGAATCTTCCAATTATGCTCCAAGTTCAAGGGGGAAAAGGAAGTGAATCAGAAAAGGCTGGAGGGCAGGAAAACAAACAAAAAAGAAAATTATACCTCATTTACTTTCTGTTCTGTTAATGTAACCTTTGCTAGGCAATGCAGGAACAAATCAAAAGGCACAGCTGCAAGTGATCTGTGAACGATTTAACTGATTTTTCATTAAGCAGCTGTTTATGGGGAAGTTGCAAAATCTTATGGTCCATTAGCAGCCTCTGACATTACAGATCACTATGAAATCCACAATCTGGATTTTTGTGCCCTTGATAAATTGCCTCACTGCAATGGTAGCATGTTAAAGAGAGGTCTCCATTTGGTCTTTCCTAATCTGAGGAAGATTCGGTAGGCTGGACAAGATCAGTTGTTTTCCCCTAAGGTGAAGAAATGTAGTACATTGCATTACAATCAGCAATTTTTGAAAAACAAACAAACCAAGCAGCGAATTCAGAAAGAGCCAAGTCAGAGGTAAGAGACATAGAAAAAAATCCATAAAAAGAATTAAGCAATAAGGTAAGTCTCAGTAGCTTTCAGTTTTCATTTTCAGGCATGGTACAGAATGACCACTTGGTACCTGCAACTGTTCTAAAACTCGCTACCAGTTTATCTATGGTAGGTTAGTGGCTGGGGAATTCTGGGAGTTGAAGTCCACACCCATCTTAAAGTTGCTAGGATTGAGAAACACTGCTGTAGGGGATGCCACTCTGAGCAGGTATGGACTACATTACCTCTAAGGCATGAGTGTCAAACTCGATTGTGACGTATCACAACGTATTGCAATGTTTTTTTGCCTTTGCAGAGCCAGGGTGGGTGTGGCCTGCACATCAGCGGTGAAATGCTCCCGGTTTGCTTTTACCTGTCGGTCGTCGGAGAGCCGATCACGAAGGCAGCGCGGTGCTCCGCCCACCCTCCGGGACACCGCCATTTGAGTTCTTTTACCCTCTGCGCATGCACAAAGCGTTCTGTGCATGCGCAGAGGGTACACGAACTCAAATGGCGGTGTCCCGGCGGGTGGGCGGAGCATCGCGCTGCCTTCGCGATCGGCTCTCCGATGACCAACAGGTAAAACTGAACGGGGAGTATTTCATCCCTGCTGCACATAACGTATCCGGCCCGCGGGCCGCCAGTTTGACAGGCCTGCTCTAAGATCTTTTCTTATTTTGTATTTAATTACTTTGGATGCTTTCTTGCAATTATGTAGAAGTTTTCTATTAGCTGGCTCTGTCCAAAAGATTGTGCTTTCACAATTTTGAGAAACTGTAGAGTTTTGTGGAAAGTAAAATGTTCCACGTTCAGCACTGGAAAAATTCTTGCTCAACTGAAATCAGCCGAATGAAAGGCTGACATAGAACAAGAACTATTTAACTGGCCTACAGAAACCATTTTATTGATTGATTGATTAATCATGTTTATATCTCACCACAAATTATGCAGACTCAGCAGCTCACAACATGAAAAAACAATAACAAATTAAAACACAAAAGCTCCCACCATCAACAATTCAGAACATACATTGGTTCACTCCATGAACAAACACACACCCAGCTGCTGTGGCCTAGAGGTGGAGCTCTTGCCTCACAATCAAGATGTTCTGAGTTTGATCCTAGGTAGAGGCAGATGTAGGGTCTCCTGCTTGGGCAGGGGGTTGGACTAGATGACCTGCAAGGTCCCTTCCAACTCTGTTAATCTGTAACATGGAGAAGTGACTCCAGAGTTTGTTGCAGTAATTTAGGTGTGTTTTTTTAGAAGCGGCATTCAAAAGGTTCAAGTACCATTTAAAGGAAAATCTACTTAAGTGGATGGATCCCTTTATCTGAACAAAACAGTACAATTAAGAACTGCATATGTAGGTCTTAGTGGGGGTAAATTGTAAAAGGCAATACAGAGATACAATTTGCATTTTTACTTATTACTTTTACTCTATTTTCTAACATGATTTAATTCTGTATTTTATATTCTGTATTCTGATATGGCTTACTAGCTAATCAATAAAGTATTATGTTTAGTGAAGTAGATTTTAAATTAGTAGTGATGGGAGCTCAGCTGGATTAAATCAGGGATCCACCTGGTTTGGCATCGAGCTTAGAGCAGTTAATGTGTTTTGAAAGCTCACCATAGAAAATAAGCCAACGTTTTTTTCCATTACACCAGTCAAGATATTATACAGATAGTCCTCACTTACTGGCCCCAATTGGGACTGGCAACTCTATCTTAAAGCACTGTGGTCACTAAATAAAAAACAAAACAAAACACCATGTGACTGTGCCAGACTTACAACCTCACTTCCATTATGGTTGTTAAATGAGTAATTGTGATCAGTAAGCAAGACAGCATGTGATGCAACTTGCAATTTCACTCCCTTGATCTCCATTAATTCTGCTTGGTGGGAAGTTAGTGGTGAAGCTCACGAATGGTGATCATGTGATCGGTTACAAAATTGTTTTTTTTTACAGTTGTATTGGAAATTGTATTGAAACTTCAAACAGTCACTAACCAAGACAGACAGTAAGCTTGGACTACCCGTAGTACTTTGCAGACACCAACTCAAGCAGGGGTGAGTTCCTAATTTTTTTACTACCACTCTGTGGGGATGGCTTATTTTGTGGGTGTGGCTTGCCAGCCATGTGACTGGGTGGGCGTGGCTTCTTAGACGGCTGAAGGGAGGAGAACTGAGATAGGTCCTGCTGCCCATTCCCCCTTCCCTCAGCAGCTCGAGAAGCCTCAAACGTGCAAAAATGCCTAGGATCATCACTGCATGTTCATGGCTTCTCGGACTGCTGAAGGGAGAGGAACTGAGATGGCTCCTGCCGCCCGTTCTTTCAGCATCTCATGCGCTCCCTCAGCCATCCTCCCCTGCTTGGACTCACTGTGGGGTAGGAAGGCAGCGCATGAGCAGTGCCGGAAACTCGGCTTCTGGGCATGCGCAGAAGAAATTTTTTTTAAAAAATATTTTTTTAAAAAAATGGCGGCGCCCAGGCACCGGCAACCGACTGCACCGGTACTGTGACGTCACCAGTGGGCCGCTACCGGTGCTATAGAGTGGACCGCACCAGTAGGAACCCACCACTGAACTCAAGAATCCTTGAACTTCCACTTCTTCTCTTTTTCCTAATTGGAATTACGTTGTAAATAGGAGGCTGATAAGGTGGGGAATTAGCTTTCCCAGGCAAAGGATGGTGTTATGTAAACATACCTTAGCTGCCCAAGACCTTGAAGTCATCAGCCAATTGCCTATTAATTTGGAAGGGCAGGAAGAAGAAGCATAGAGTTTAAAATCTTGAAAGTGCACATTAAGACTTTGATATTTTTGCACTGGAGCAGGGCAATCGGCTGTTATGTGGGAGCTTTCATTCTTGTCAGCAATAAAGATTTTAATCTTACTGATACTATCTGTGTATTTGCTGCCAAGTCAGGCTGAGAGGTTGAACTAAGAATGAAGTATTGAGGGAGCTGTGATTTACTTCAGAGCCTGGGAGTGAAGCCTGATGGTAGCAGAGTTATTGATACTGAGGTACTTTAGCAAAATGGGCTTCAGTTTTACATGCTTTAAATCCTTACGGTGATTTTCTCATTAACCTGGGTTCCCAGCAAGATAGGGAAAAAAAGCCACTATTTTTAAGAAAGACTTTTATATGTTTACAGGCATGTTATTACCACATTGATGATACTTCCCTCCGACCGGTTAGGGCCCACAGAGTTGGCCTCCTCCGTGTCCCGTCGGCCAAGCAATGCCGGCTGGCGGGCTCCAGGGGGAGGGCCTTCTCTGTGGCTGGCCCCGTGCTCTGGAACCAGCTCCCCCAAGAGACCCGAACCATCCCCACTCTGCTGGCCTTCCGAAAGGCCGTTAAGACATGACTCTTCCTGCAGGTGGGGGGACAGCTTAATCCATTCGAGCTTACCCCCCAAGTATGTATGTTGCTGAATGGATGTTGTTGCTTTTATATTGTTTTTAAATTTTGTACTGTTTTTAAATTTTATGAAATTTTGATTATTCTTGTATTTCTCTTTGTTGTACGCCGCCCTGAGTCCTTCGGGAGTTGGGCGGCATATAAGAATAACAAAATAAATAAATAAATAAATAAATTTATAGCAGGTTTTTTAAATTTAAATAAATTTGAGTTTCGTTGAATTAGACAACTACTGAGCTTTACTGATTGTTAACCACTGTTTTAGGTTTAATGTCTAATCAACTCCCAATCTGTAAAGTCAATGGTGATTGTGAATGCTGCAGTGCTAAACTCCATCGGGGCAGGACAAGAAACAATGGATGGGAATTAACCAAGGAGAGAAGCAATCCAGAACATAAGCCGCAATGGTGCAGTGGTTAGAATGCAGTAATGCAGGCTACTTCTGCTGCCTGCTGCCTGCCTGCAATTTGGCAGCTTGAATCTCACAAGGCTCAAGGTTGACTCAGCCTTCCATCCTTCCGAGGTTGGTAAAACGCGGACACAGATTGTTGGGGGCAATATGCTGACTCTGTGAACCCCTTAGGAAGGGCTGTAAAGAACTGTGCAGTGGTATATAAGTCTAAGTGCTATTGCTATTGCTAAGAAGAAAATTCCTAACACTGACAACAATTAACCAGTGGAACAAATTGCCTTTAGAAATTGTGGGTGCCTCAACACTGGAGGCTTTTAAGAAGAGACTGGACAGCCATGTATCAGAAATAGTATAGGTCACCTGCGAGAGCAGGGGGTTGGATTAAAAGACCTCCAAGCTACTTTCCAATTCTATTACCATTACTGATCCCTGTTACTAATCTGTCTTCTGGAGACTTCCTCCTGGCCACTGCTAAATTCTATGAAGGAGGTTTGAGTTTCAATTTTTGGCATTTTTGAATACAGGGGCACAGGCGTGGGATTGAAAATTTTTAGCAACCGGTTCTCTGTCCGGTTGCTGGGTGGGTGTGGCCATGGGGGCATGGCCTACTCGGCCTCCTGCACCATGGCACGGGGGGGTGTTTTCACTCTCTCCAGGCTCTGGAGGCTTTCTTTGAGCCTCTGGGAGGGCGAAAATGGCCTCCCCTGGGCTACGGAGGCCCTCCAGAGGCCAGAAACAGGCCCATTTCCGGACTTATGGTAATTCCGGTAGGCCCTTTTTTGCCCTCCCCAGGCTCCAGTGGCTTTTCTCGAGCCTCTGGGAGGATGAAAACGGCCTCCCTCAGGCTCCAGAGGGCCTCCGGAGGCCAGAAACAGGCCCATTTCCAGACTTCCGGTAATTCCGGTAGGCCCGTTTTTTGCCCTCTCCAGGCTCCAGAGGTTTTCCTCGAGCCTCTGGGAGGGTGAAAACGGCCTCCCCCAGGCTCCGTAGGCCGGAAATGGGCCCATTTCCAGACTCCTGGTACTTCCGGTAGGCCCGTTTTTCGCCCTCCCAGAGCCTCTGCGTGGGCCCTGCACTTACTTCGCATCCAAAACGGGCTGCGTGGATACTCCTGGGAGGGGAGGGGAGGGGTGGGCGGGGTCAGCCAGTCCTTGCAACTACCAGTTTGGCAAACCAGATGTAAAATTAGCAACCGGTTTGCCCAAACCGGCTGAATCCCACCCCTGCAGGGGCAGGGGAGTAAATGATGGGAAAGGCTTCTGCCTGCGTCTCAGGAACACTGTACTGAATAATCAGGCTCCAAAAGTATTGGGTGGGGGACTTTTTCTCCCCCCCCAGCATACTTTTGATTCATGTTGGGAATCTTGAAAACTACAGATTTTGCTTTGCCTGTCTCATCTTTAAAAAAAGGTTGCAGGAGTTTTGAGCAGAGAATGCAAAGAAAGTATTGGTAATGTAAAGAACCAACTGAATGAATCTGCATTATCAGTGAAAAGACCCACCACTGCACTAGTTCATGGTAATTTAATTAGGAAATATAAAGATGTCTGTGCCCTTAGGTTGTTTGGGATATACTGAAGGTCTTTAAATATTATTTCTTGTCTTCTCAACAACTTGCTAAAAGATTTTAGGAGAATTGTGCTTTTACTTTAAGCAAGTGTGAAAGACTCTGTTAACTAATATGACCTAAAATTAAGCAGGTCTTTTAGAAATAAGAATTTGTTCTCATATTGCAATTAGCTGGTCCATTTTTATTTTATACATGTGTATTTACACAGAGTCACAGAAAGACTGACCATTGCTGAGTCCATCTTGTATACATTCTGGGCAGAGGTGGGTTCCTCCCAGTTTGGACTGGTTCGCCCAAATCGGTAGCAAACCGCTGGTGACATCACGGAGCCGGTTTGGTCGGTGCCGGTCTGTGGACGCCGCCATCATTTTTTTATTTTTGGGGGGGTGGGAATTTTTGGGGGGGAATTTTTTTCTGATTTTTTTTCTTCTGCGCATGTGCAGAGGCTGAGTTTCTGGCACTGCGCATGTGCCACCATCTTGTTTTTGGCTTTTTTTGGCTTTTTAAAAGAATTTTTGGCACTGAGCATGCGCGCGCGCAAAGCGTACCCACGCCCATGTGGCGCGGGAGGAAGCAAACTGGCGGTGAGGTAAGCTAGAACCCACCCCTGTTCTGGAGTGAGTTATTTGGGCTCAATGTCAGAAAATTCTGAAATCCTGCTTGGATTATGGAATTGCCCTGAGCATTACTATATCATTTTATAAACATTTAAAATATGCAATTCCGAGAACCTTCATGATAAGAATTCTGAATATTTTTTTCCTTGTTTTTGGTGATTTTATTTGTGAACACACTGATGGAACTGCAAACAATATTACAGCAGATTCATTCACAACATTTATTAGGATACTGTTAATTGATATTCTATGATATTGCTGAAAAGGATCTGTTCAGTTGGTTCTGCTTCTTTGGGACATATCATTTTGCCAGAATTGTTTGTCAATGACTGTTTGAGTCCTTGTAAATTCATACCTGTGGCATCAATAGTAATATCTGGCTCTCATGAAGTCTGCTGGCCTCTGTTTCGATGATCTTTGATTTTACCAAGCATTAGTAAACAAGAGAACCAATTTAGTCTAGTGGTTAAAGTACCAGGCTAGAAAGACTGTGAGTTCAAGTCTTACCTTAGCCCGAAAGCCAGCTGAGTGACCTTGGGCCAGTCACTCTCTCAACCCAGTTCACCTCACAGGGACGTTGCTAAGGTAAGGTGTGGTGGATATGTTTGCCACCTTGGGTTATTTGTAAAAGTAATAAAAGACAGTATATAAATAAAATAAAATAAAATAAATTGGAGTCTTCTGCAGTGATTCTTGCCTTCATATAATGTATCCAATCTAGTTAAGGTTTAGTTCTATTATTTATTTTTAAGGTTTAGTTCTATTAAGCTTAGTTTTACTTTATTTAGTCCTGAGTTATTTATTCTTCAATCAATCAATTTAGTTTATTACAGTCATAGGCCAGAGACCAGAACAAATAAAAACACTCAGTGAATACCCAGTTAAAAAGTAAAAAGAATAAAATAATAAATAATACGTAAAGTCTATATTAAAAGCCAGTCTGTCAATTACACAAGGCCTAACTATACTAAAATAACAATCCATAAACTGTAGTCCATAGTCAATGGAATAATAAAATGCAAAGGAATAAGCAGTGCAAAGGGTTTGCCACATTTGGTGTATAAAATAGCTATGGTGGATTAGAAACGTGTTTCCGATGAATCCCCAGTGCTGCTGTGCAGAATTTAGCCACCTGCGCTATTCTTCTTACCATCCAAATATTGCCAGCAATTTTCTTATGCCACAGTTCATAGATAATCATTGATAAATAATTGATTTAAAAAATGGTGAATGGTTGCAGGAACTGGACATGGCTAGTCTAGTGAAGAGAAGGACCAGGGGAGACATGATAGCAGTTTTCCAATATTTGAAGGGCTGTCACAGAGAGGAAGGGGTCAAGCTATTTTAAAAAGCACCTTAAGACCAGCCATGGAATAATGGATGAAAACTGAACAAGGAGAGATTCAACCTGGAAATCAGGAGAAATTTCCTGACAGTGAGAACAATCAACCAATGGAATAGCTTGCCTTCAGAAGTTGTGGGAGCTTCATCACTGGAAGCTTTCAAGAAGAGACTGGTCTGCCATCTGTCAGAAATGGTGTAGGGTCTCCTGCTTGGGTGGGGTGGGGTGGGGTGGGGTGGACTAGATGACGTACAAAGTCCCTTCCAACTCTGTTAATCTGTTATCATGGCCTTGAAAGTATCTTTGAGGTCCATCCAGTGGTGGGTTCCTACCAGTGCGGTCCACTCTATAGCACCGGTAGCGGCCCGCTGGTGACTTCACAGTACCGGTGCGGTCGGTTGCCGGTGCCTGAGCAATGCCATTTTTTTGAAAAAAAAAGTAATTTTTTTAAAAAAAAATTTCTTCTGCGCATGCCCAGAAGCCGAGTTTACGGCACTGCTCATGTGCTGCCTCCCTACCCCACAGTGAGTCCAAGCAGGGGAGGATGGCTGAGGGAGCGCATGAGACGCTGAAAGAATGGGCGGCAGGAGCTATCTCCATTCCCCTCCCTTCAGCAGTCTGAGAAGCCACGAACGCGCAGTGATGATCCTAGGCATTTTCGCACGTTTGAGGCTTCTCGAGCTGCTGAGGGGAGGGGGAATCGGCGGCAGGACCTATCTCAGTTCCTCTCCCTTCAGCAGTCCGAGAAGCCACGCCCACCCGGTCACATGGCTGGCAAGCCACACCCACAAAATAAGCCACACCCACAGAGTGGTAGTAAAAAAATTAGGAACCCGCCCCTGGGTCCATCTAATATCTCTAATTTATCCACACTGGACATAATCTTTCTTCCAGTAAGCAGGCATCTCTATTTTCTGCCTGTACTCACTACTGCTATATTTTTAACCTTGAAAGATATACCCTGTTACTATTTCAACTTCTTATCTATTGATCTGTAGTGAGTTGGCATTCCCTTGTGATGTAATCTTAGTTTAAAAAAAACCCCATTGACCAATGAGGCAACTTTTGCACTATTTTCTTTAACCTTCAGTTGGGGATTCTTTACTTCTGCCTTGCTTCCGGCCATCAAAGTAGTATCAGCAGCATATCCGAGCTTCACTTTTCTCCCAGCAGTTTTAATTCCAATCTCTATTTCTCATAGTCCTGTATTTCTTGTGATATATTTGATATGTTAGTCAAATAATACATTTACACAGCATCAAAGTGAGGCTGCTATTCTTCTGTTTTCAACACTGGTCCCAGCACAGCAAATGACACAAAGTTAAGTCTCCCCCGAACGGAGCACTTGCTTCTTAATTTATCCTCGCACCATGCAATATTAATAAGACAACTCTTGCATGGCTGCCAATTTATAGCAAATGAAATACTTTTATATCATCAGAACAGTGTAATTTGCAAAAAAAAGCTTGTCTCCAGAGAAGAGCCTTGAAAGAATAAGCAGTGAATTGTTCTCTCATATTTTTCAAGGAAGTGTGGATGGAATGTTTATTGCCTGGAAGTTTTCTCTTTTCTCTGGAGTTTGACTTTCTCTAACGTTTCCTTTCTTTGCGAGGCTTTATTCATTGCTCCTTTTTTTTATATGGAAGTGTTATTGTGTAGGCTTAATTTCCTACAATGAAATGCCAGAGCCCAGGTTGCATGTAAAATCTGCTTGGGATTTAGGTTAATTTAAAATACAGTAACACAATCCCATATAAAACTCTATTGATACATCAGTCTGCAAGTGAGTTATCTGTCTTAATCTCTTTACTCCTTGTTTACCTTTAGAGGCAACCCAGGAGAAATTTAAATCTGGAAGTTTTGGGTTTTTAGATTACTTTAGAGGAGTTTATGTGCTCTGCTAAATTCATTGAACTGGGAGTCCTTTGGAGGGTGGCATATATTCAAATACAGTAGAGTAGAGTAGAGTGTCAGGCCGAAGCCATTTTAGTTGGGGTCTTTGGCCTGACCACACTTTATGCTATTTTAAAATGTATTCTTAGCTGTGGGAATTTGGGAGGGGTCATTGCATGAGAGATGTCTGCGTGTAACCATAACAAATTCCTTCTAGATTGTCAAGGTCATCCTTTGTCTTTGCACTTCTGCACCTGCACGGAAGGAGATGGGAGTTGCTGCCAAGTTGGCAGATGAAGATCCCCATCCTGCCTTCCATGCCTGGCCTTATGTCTTCAGAAGACTTGTAAAAGAGGTAGGAGCAGCATTTAGTTTCTGGCTTAGCCCCGAAGGGAGTGAGCGAAGCAGGTACCAGGCAACTGGAAGGGACAGATTTTAGCCCTTTGGGGTAGTCCACACAAGAAGCACAACTGTGAATACACAACTACCTTTTTTAAAAAAAATTCTTTTATTTAAACAAACATTAAAAACATTGGACACAGTGTGACCATCCTGTTTTGGTCATTTCTTTACATAATATTTACATAACAACGAATATAGTTATTACTCGTCATACATTACTATTTTGATTTTATATACATATCCCTTGTCCTTGTTTATTTATATATCTATGCCTTGCCCGAATTTCATTCTCCAAACTCTAAGTTTTTACTTCTCCAACTCCTTTTTTTCTCCTTTCCATCCATTGATACAGTTTGTCCCATATTTCAAAGTATTCTGTCTCGCTCTTGTTTTTGAGTTCTAATGTTAACCTGTCCATTTCTGCGCATGATTTTCTTTATTATTTCTTCTTCCGGAGGGGTTTCTTCATTTTTCCAGTATTGCGCATAGACCAGTCTCGCTGCAGTTATTATATGCAGCATTAGGTATATCTGTCCTTTGTCATATTTCTCATTTGTGATTCCTAGTAGAAACAGTTCTGGTTTCATGTCTGTGTTTTTATTTAATATCTCTTCCAGCCATGTTTTAACCTGGTGCCAAAATTTCCTTGCTTTTATACATAACCACCACATATGATAATAATAACCGAAAGTTATTATTGCAATGAAAGTTTCCTGTCCATTTTTGCTAACCTTGTAGGCGAAAGGTGCCACCTATAAAACATTTTATATAAATTTTCTTTATAGGCAGTGGCCAAGATTAGTTTCCTGTTTCTCTCCCATAACTCTTGCCATTTGTCCAAATTAATATTATAACCAAAATTTTGAGCCCATGTATGGTTTATTTAACTTGTTTTTCTGCCATTTTGTATTCCAATAAATATTGATAGATTTTCTTTATCACCTTTTCGTCCGCTCCTAGCAAAATTTTGTCTATCACCATTGGTTCCTTCTTAATACCCCATTCTTTTTTTATCTCTTTATATATTGTGATTTAATCTGCAGATATGCCCACCATTCCAGTTCTATCCCTTCCTCTTGTAGCTCTTGGATTTTAAATCTCCTTCTTCATTTAGAATGTCTGTATACGTGGTTACTTTCCCCAAATCCATAAAATTTGGATGCACCAATGCCTCTAATGTGGAAAACCAAGCCGGAATTTCCCTGTAAGCCTTTTGTTTTACTTTTATCCATACTTCAAAAATAGCTCATCTAACATGATGCCTTTGGAAGTACTGGTGAGCTTTGAATACACAACTATCTTTATTGTAAGGTTACATCAAGAAGACCTTGCAAGACTTAAAGTAATTCTCCCCTCCTTTCCTTTTAATTGGAAGGCAGGAAGAAGAGCTGCATCATGCAAAAGATACTTCAGTTCACACAGAGGGAAGCCTTTCAGAAGGGATCCTCCCTAGTTTTCTGGAGAGTAAAAGGAGGGTTGTTTAATTTATTTATTTATTTATTTATTTATTTATTTATTTATTTATTTATTTAGTCAAACATGTACAGGATAGTAGTTGTTTGTATAAACATAAGTAAAAAGTTCCGATAAAAGAGGACAATAGTGTTGTGGCTTGCCCGCGTCCCGCGCAGCTGGTAGCGGATCCGGAGGTTCAAGAGCCGACCGTGGCGCGGCACTATCATCCCGTGTACCTGGCACCTGAGTCTGACAGCGAGGAGGACTCAGTGCCAGAGGAGGAAGACCAGCCAGGGCCTTCTGCACCTTCTCAGCTGGTGCAGAATGAGTCATCAGAAGAGGAGGAGCCTCTGCTGGATGCTAGGGCATGCAGAGCAGCTAGCAGGGAGGAGTGGCTCTACAGATGGAGGTCTCCTCGCATGTAGAGCTGAGGGCTAATGGGCCACGCCCTCAGGCTACTTAAGGCTGGTGCACTCGGTAGTGGTTGCTGGAAGCAACAACTGTGATCTGTTAGCACTCAAGATTTCTTTGCATCAGCCTTCCTGCTCTGAGTCCTGTATTTTGAACTATCAGCTCCTTTGATACTGGTTTCCGGGATTCCAGCCAACTCTAGTGGGTAAAGAGATAAGCACGGAGTAATTGCCTGTTTGTTTTGGACATTGAACTCTGGCTAAAAGCTCACGAAGAGAATATTAAATTTTATTCACCAAGACTCTCTTTCTGTTTGTTCCTCTACTCTAAATCCTAACTTTTACTAAGCATCTTTATTAGTAAAAACTCCTTTATTTCTTTAGCAAACAGTTGTGTGTATGTCCTTTCTGGGGGTTCCTGTGCTGGGACACAACAAATAGGACAGTAGGACAGGAACAGTAGGCACAGTGGTGCGCTTATGCATGCCCCTTACAGACCTCTTAGAAACAGGGAGAGGTCGACTGTAAGACAGTCTAAGATTAAAGTTTTTGGGGTTTGGGGAAGAAACCACAGAGTCAGGTAGTGCATTCCAGGCATTGATTACTCTGTTGCTGAAGTCGTATTTTCTGCAGTCGAGTTTCGAGAGGTTTACATTGAGTTTGAATCTATTGTGTGCTCGTGTATTGTTGCGGTTGAAGCTGAAATATTCATTGACAGGTAGGACATTGTGGCAGATGATTTTATGAACTACATTTAGATCAGATCGAAAGCGACGTAGCTCTAAATTGTCTAAGCCCAAAATTTCAAGTCTGGTGGAATAAGGTATTCTGTTGCGAGCAGAGGAGTGGAGGAATCTTCTTGTGAAATATTTCTGGACTCTCTCGATTGTATTAATGTCTGATATGCAGGTTGTGGGTTGTTATTAAAGAGTGGGAGAGAAGTCCAGACACTATGCCCTGCATGCTTTCCCCATCTTGTTTCTTACCCCTGGAACTGTGGCAGATCAGGGGGATGTCATTGTTTCCATCCAGTTTTTTATATTCTCTCTTTTTGAAGAGCTGATGGCCTTACAGTGCCCCCTGCCATTTCCAAGTCCTTCAAAGCTTGCAGAGAAAAAGATAACTGAAGGTTTCCAACTGTTTTGGGAGAGGTCAGAAGATGGAAATAGAATGAAAGCATGCGGTCCCGAGTTCTTCCAATTTGAATTAGAAATGAGCATCGTTCAGTCTACAGCTATTTTGTACTTCAGTTTGCATTCACATTTTCACCATGATGTAACTCAGTGCGTAGAGAACTCAAACGATCAATTGTATTAGAACTCTCTGATCATCAATATATTAGTTGCCGGCACTGATATATAATACTCTGGAAATCTCCAGATATCCAGGAATTGTGTCTCCCGAGTCCCAACCCTCCTGATTTCAACCTGAAAAGCAATCTGGGCTGATTGGACTGATGTTTTATGATCTTGCTTTTCTTTCTGTGTATTCAAAAGCCCATGCAGAATGAAATCAGAGATGGAAGTAACCAGAGCTCATTAGCAATAGACAGTTATTAGCAAAGGGGCAGTGTGTGTGTGTGTGTGAGAGAGAGAGAGAGAGAGAGAGAGGGAGAGAGAGGGAGAGGGGGAGAGAGAGAGAGAGAGAGAGAGAGAGAGAGAGAGAGAGAGAGAGAGGGAGAGGGAGAGGGAGAGAGAGAGATCAATTGCTTTGAAACTGAAATTATTCATTGAGACAATAGAGATATTTCAATTGAATTAAGTATTGATATTTCATGCTATTACAAGTTGTTGATCACACATCATTTGATTATAGGGGAACGGGGGTTCATCATGCACCAAAGCCGAATCATATTTTTGTCTAATAATTCTGTCTCATTTGGATTTTAGGTTGAAGGGTCATTTTTGCCTACCTTTCTGATATAATTCATTCTCTGTATTGTAGCTTATTGATTGGGCATACTGTGCGTTAGCTTGCTCTTTGGTAAAGCACATACTTTGCATGCAGAAAATCCCAGGTTTTTATCCTTGACACGTGCAGTGAAAAGAAACATGGTTTTCATCCAGATTAAAAAAGATGAAGAAGTTAACTGGATTGGTCTCCGAGGAGCTTCCTGTTCTTTAGCTTATATTTTAAGTATTCAGAATTGCAGCTAACAAACAAAATTTAAAAAATGAAAATGTGACTCAAATGCATATATTTCATGACTCCTTCATGTGGGAGAGTGACAAATAATGTCATGATATATGGGTACCCAAAATGTCTGTTTCAGTAGGAAAGAATTAGGACTAAGAACTTTAACAAAGAAATATATAGCGGGTTGAACAAAAATGCTTAATGACTCAAGATTCTTTGTTTGCTCTGATATTTCACAGTTACTCATTCAGAGATTTTTCTGACAAGTCTTAAAACTCTATAAACTCTGGTAGAAAAGGATCCCTGAAGAATAATTACTCTCACTTTTCCAAGCCATTTTATAATTTGCTATTATCTCGACCCCGGAGTATGATTTAATTACAGCAAGGCTACATGTGTTGTCTTTTGTCTAGGTTTCCTTAAAATGAAACAACACAGTTGATATGCATCTCAAACGGATAATGAGCCAGGAGTGTGATTTCTCACCCAAAGTGATACTTTCAATCAGTTCCTCATGGCGATGATGAAGTGAAACTTGTTTGAATGCTTCTTGATGTTACAAAAATAATTTCTGCATAATTTGGCAACTTTACAGAATATATTTTCCAGTATAATCACAGGTATGTTAATAGCCTTGCACCGGCAGGCAATTTTGCAAAATTTTGTGGACCTGAGCAAGTTAAGCTAGGCCCAGTTGAGAGAAAGGAAGCACTGAGGGTGAGGTGTTTTGAAAGAAATGCAGAATTGAAGATCTCACTTCCAAATGACAGACTTTCTGAATGCGTAATGTAAACATTCTGAGAGGAAGAGAGTTAAGAGAGTTTGTAGAAATCTCTAAAGACTAAGGTTGAAAAGATCAAAAGGTTTCAAGGTTTTTGGCTGGTTGAGTTTTGAAAAAGAACTTGAACATAAGATCTGGTGATTAAATCCAGTTTTAATTTAATATAAAGAAGAATCTTTGTTTTTTGATTTTCCTTTGGCTTCATTTAATCTATGTTACCATTTTCAGAAGTTACTTTTGGCCTAGGTCTGTGAATTATGAAGATACAATGGCATAAAGACACAATTGTCTTCCTTGTGCTATATTTTCAATATTCATCACATTGTATGGTTATATAGTTGTTTTAATCAGATTTGAAATATGTATTTTAGTTTTTATTGAGGGGTCCTTGGTGGTCTCTGAATTTGTTTTCTTGCAGACATTTCATTAACCAAACTAGGTAACATCATCAGTACTAGTAAAGAATTCTATTTGCTCTCAATTTATATTCTAGTGCCGTGATGGCGAACCTATGGCACGCATGCCACAGGTGGCACGTGGAGCGATATCGGAGGGAACGCGAGGTGTTGCCCTGTGTCAGCTCCAGCGTGCATGCACATGCTGGCCAGCTGATTTTCGACCTTGGGGAAGGCCGTGAAGCCTCCAGAGTGTGAAAAACAGCCCAACAGGCAAACCGGAAGTTCAGAAAAATGGATTTCTGGTTTGCCGGTTGGGCCATTTTTTGCACTCCGGAGGCTTCAGAGAAGCCTCCTGAAGCCTCCGGAGGGCTTGGTCTAGACTGGTCACAGTTTCCCAGTTAAAACTATAGCTATATCTGTCCATGTGTTGTGAAATTAAAGAGTTTTCATCATGTATTGTGACTGCTAGTTGGTGTTCATGGTGTTCAAGAAACTGCCAAACAATCTAACAGCAAACAGTCCAAGCAAAGAACCACCAAGACCACTCCAACCGAGACTGACAGGGCAAGCCACTAGAATATTCATTCAAGCAAACCTCACTCCCTATTAACACTGATGACATTACCTAGTTTGGGTAATAAATATATCAGTTTAAACCACAAAGTGATTTGTTTGTTTTCTTGACTTAGATTGCTGTGCAAATCTAATCAATTTGTTTGTAAGCATGACCTCTTCTACCTGTAGACTGGATTTATGTCTGGTCTATGCAGTTGTGAAATCAATTTTTTTTACTACCGGTTCTGTGGGCTGGCTTGGTGTGCGTGGTGTGGCTTGATGGGCGTGGCTTGATGGGCATGGCAGGGGAAGAATACTGCAAAATATCCATTCCCACCCTAGTCCAGGGGAAGGATACTGCAAAATCTCCATTCCCTCCCCACTCCTGGGGGAAGGATATTGCAAAATCTCCATTCCCACCCCACTCTGGGGCCAGCCAGAGGTGGTATTTGCCGGTTCTCTGAACTACTCAAAATTTCTGCTATCGGTTCTCCAGAACCTGTCAGAACATGCTGGATTTCACCCTGGGTCTATGCAGGAATACATACAGAGATGGCTTATGCTTTTTTTTTTTTTTGAGGTAAGATATTATGCCATCATTTCTGAAAGCGATGATGAAAAGTAATTTGATCTGAAAGCGATGTGGAGGTGATTTTACCCTCTCCGAAAGAAGCCTCTCTGCCCACACCTGACAATATTCACCTGGTCTCCAACCTTCCTTTTTTGGAGAAGTTTGTCAAGCATATAAATATCAGCTATGGAAGATTCTAGAGAAAATGGATTGTCTGGATAGCTTTCAGTTGGGGTTTAGCCTAATCTTGGAATAGAATCAGAATGGGCCACACTGGAAGAAATTAATTAGGACTTGGGTGAGATGGAAGGCATACCGCCTGCTCTTACTAGACTACCTGGCACATGTTTTTCTTCCCTTTTCCCTGAAGGATTGGGATTAGAAGGCACTGTTTTATATTGATTTCCCCCTTATCGGAGTGTTTCCAGTCAGTAGTTGTGGGAGATCCTTAAACTTTCCAATGCTTTGGGGCCTCTCCTTTAGCTTATTTAACATCTGTATGAAACCATTGAGATAGGTGATCTATCATTTTAAGATGAAGTATCAGCCACATGCAGTTGTTATTCCACAATATATTGCCACTCTGCTGCGCTAAGTTGGAGGAACTGGGGAAGTCTTAAACAGAGTATGGATTCTATGAAGGAATGGAGAGAAAGAAGCTCAGATAAAATCCAACAGGGGAGCTGTTGTTCATTAGTAAGCGTTTAGGTTAGACAGAAATATCAGCCCAGAGAGTAGCTTTGGACACGATTGCCCTCAGTTGAAGGAGCCAGTCCATGATTTGGGGATCTTCCTGGATTCATAGCTCCTGCTGGAACAGCAAGTGGAACTCTTAAGTGAGGGGCTGTTTACAAGAATTTCAGATATTGTGCCAGTTAGAGACCTATCTGGATAAAAGAAACCTCATAACAGAGGCTTATTATCTGATTATCACATGACTGATCTATTAGAATGTGCACTTTACAGAGGTGGGATTCAGCAGGTTCTGACCAGTTCTGGAGAACCGGTAGCGGAAATGTTGAATAGTTCAGAGAACCGGTAAATACCACCTCCGACTGGCCTCACCCTGATCAGCTGGGACTCTGCCTCCCGAGTCCCAGCTGATCGGGAGGAAATGGGGATTTTGCAGTAACCTTCTGTTATGTCCGACGCAATGGGAAGCAATGAGGAGGCTTGTCTCGAACACAATTTAGCTTTATTCAAACAGAGCAACAACAGGCAAACAGCTGAACTAATTACAGAGAATTCCCTCAGCCGCGGTCTGACAGCTATTTATACGAAGCTGTCAGACGTGGCAGCCAATGGCAGCTCGCGGATTCTCCCGCTCGGAGCCGGCAGGAACTCAGCCAATGGGCTGAGCCGCTAGCTGTCTCCGAAGCTCCTGGAGAAGCTACACCTTCCCCTGGATTGGGGTGGGAATGGAGATTTTACAGTATCCTTCCCCTGCCACGCCCACCAAGCCAAGCCACAGCCACAGCCATGCCCACCAAGCCACGCCCACCAAGCCACGCCCACAGAACCAGTTGTAAAAAAATTTGAATCCCACCACTGTTGTACTACATGCATCTGTCTTTGAAGAGGGCTCAGAAGCTGCAACTGCTACAAAATTGGCAATCAATGTATTAGCTCAGGGAACTTATTGCTTATTTGGCAACCTACAATTTTGAGTTTGCCGTCTTAAATTGCTAGTAGGTTTCCAAGCCCAATTCAAAGACTGGTGATTATTTATGAAGCACTATGCAGCCGGGACACTGGATTATATCACACTACATTACAATGTATGATTCTGTCCATCCAGTCTGCTTACAGGCTGATTCAGGTGCTTGTTGATAGTCCTGCTCGCATGTGAGGTACAAGGGGATTAGTTTAGGCATTATAACTTCTCTCCAATAACCCATATGTTTTGCAGTAAGCTGCTCTCAGAAGAATCTTCTTCATTCTGATGTCTTTGAAAACTATATTCTATTGCAGGATCTAATCTGGGTCGCTATATTTTGTCTATGGGCTTTTGGCCTATAATGTGACCACTGGTTATTTGTATACATATTATCAGAGTAGAGCTATGTTCATGGTAGTCAGAAATCAGGAAAATCATGGGTAGAACCTTTTCCTGTATCTTTTTTTTAAAAAAATTTCCCCGATTTTTTTTATTTTTTATTTCTTCTGTGCATGCGCAGAAGCCAAGTTTCCGGCACTGCACATGCATCGCCATTTTGTTTTCGGTGTTTTGGGGGGTGGGTTGAATTTTTGGGGTTTTTTTTTGCACTGTGCATGCGCGGCGCACAAAGTGCGCACACCCCCACAAGGCATGGCCACGCGGCGCAGGAAGAAGCGAACCGGCAGCGAGGTAAGTTGGAACCCACCCCTGGGCGTGGCCAGACAGAGGCGGTATTTACCAGTTCTCCGAACTACTCAAAATTTCCGCTACCGGTTCTCCAGAACTGGTCAGAACCTGCTGAATCCCACCTTATTGACTTTTATTTAGCAGACTTGGATTTTTTAAAAACTCTGCAGAGAGTATTGAAATGCCTAGTTACAGCTTTGTATAGTGTTGTCAACCCCACATGTTTAGGAGCAGTGGTTAGAGTGCAGCACTGCAGGCTACTTCAGCTGACTGCTAGCTGCAGTTCAGCTGTTCAAATCTCACTGGCTCAAGGTTGACTCAGCCTTCCATCCTTCTGAGGTGGGTAAAATGAGGACCCAGATTGTTGGGGGCAATATGTTGACTCTGTAAACCACTTAGAGAGGGCTGTAAAGCACTATGAAGCAGTATATAAGTCTAAGTGCTATTGCTATTGCTATGTTTAATTCTGGAAACGGAATTAAGGTCCATATATTATATTTTGAGCATTATACATTTTCATCATTGGCTTTTGTTAAATGCTTTCCCTTTCTAGCACTCTCTGCCTCACCACTCCAACAAGTTTGCACATACCAATAAATATTAACAAAGCAGCCTGGATTTGTCCCCGCCTTCCCCGTCCACCTCGTTACTAGTTGTTACTCCACAAAAGAGTCACATCAGAACTTGAATGGCATTTTAATGAAACAGGCATTCTTCTAAGCTTCCTTTGCGAATACCCAATGCACTGCTATTGAAGCAGAGATGGTGATAGACCCTTTTTACAACTGATGTGATTTTAGGCATTTCCCTGGGCAATTTGAGTATACAGGTAGGCAGGGAATGTTTGCATAATTTCTCATTTGCAAATAATTTTCAATTTTGAATGAAGCATGTGTTTCGTTCCCAGTTTTGCCTGTCGCCCTTAAAATGCTTCATTCCCTTCAGGGTTGCAGAGAGATTATAGAAAAACAGAAGGTGAGGGGAAATTAAATATTAAAAACAGCTGCTACAACTGCACCTTATCCTTTTCCCATTCACTCTTCTTTAAGGATGTTGCACACACAGCCATAGGCACAGAGGAGAAAAGCAACGCCAGAGAAGACAATAGATGAGAAGTATAAAAATAATTGTACAACACTCTAACCAATTATTTCTGAATATCAGCTCAGAGAAATACTAATGGGGTATCCTGGATGAAGAACAGGCTGCCCAAACAAATAAAGGTAATATTGTTTTTCTAAGCACATGCGGGATAACAGGTTGATTTCAGAATTTTTGTAGGTTTAGCTTGGGTGTAAATCAGATAGTATCTTGTGAAGCACTCTGTCAAAAAGCAACTAGTGCTTTTCAATAATCGTAGCTGGCCTGAGTAATGGCCCGAGTGGGCTGAATTAGACATTTATTTATGAAATTTTCATGCCATCCGACTCCAACTGAATTCTGATATGATTTCTGACACCTAATCTGATTCTAGTAAGAGAACATTTGGTTCCTCATTAGCAATTGCTGAGATGCTTGTGCAGGGTTAGGACTGTCTGTACAAAAAATGAATGACAATGGAAAATGTCTATAAGATAAATGGATGGTGCTTCCAGAATTGCTTGACTGATTATGTGCCATAAAATGGTTATTGATTCTTAGTGACCATAAAGATACAGGATTCTCCATGACAAGTCTGTCCCTAACCTGGGCTTTCAGGTCTTCTAATGGTGCACCCATCACCAGTGAAACCAAGTCCACCTCCTTGCTGCTTGTCACTCACTTGTCTTTCCTTCCACTTTTCCCAGCATTACAGCCTTCTCCAAAGAGCTAAGTCTTCACATAATATATCCAAAGTAGGATAATACGAGAGCTGGATCATTTATGCTTTAAGTGAGAACTCTCTGTTGATTTGTTCAATGATCCATTTGGTTGTTTTCTCAGTTATCCAACTCTGCTCACTGCCAGGAGTTCGATTCTGAATCAGCTCAAGGTTGACTCAGCCTTCCATCTTTCCAAGATCGGTAAAATGAGGACCCAGATTGTTGGGGACAATATGCTGACTCTGTAAACCGCTTAGAGAGGGCTATAAATATATACCACTATAAAGTGGTATATAAGTCTAAGTGCTAGCACTATTCTTAGGACTCTTTTCCAATACCAAAGTTCAATGGTACTAATACTCCTCCTTTCCAGCTTTTACTTCTTTAGAGATCATAGGGAATACTTGCATTAGTCCGATCTTTCTAGGTTTATACGCGACCTGACACCTGAATATTTTTTCCAAGACCTTCATGGCTGCACTACCAAGTGCTAGTTTGAGGCATATTTTGTTGAGTTATTTTACTGCTGATGGTTGATTTTAAAATACAGAAGCTTTCCAGTACTTCAATATCTTCATTCTCGATTCTAAGGGTGGCTGTTGCAACCATCGTCATTCATTTGGTCTTTAAATTTACTTTTAGTCCCATTTTCCTCTCTGTGCTCCTTGACTTTTATTACTAGAGCTTGCAGAGCCTTTGCATTTTTGGCTATCAGGGTAATGTCATCTGCATAGCACAGGTTATTGATGTTTCCTCCTCCAGTTTTAAAACTCTGCTAATCTTAAGTAACTAAGTTTCCCCAAATCCTCATTCTTAAAAAGAGAATGAGAGTCTATGTGTGTAAGTGGGAGAAAGAAGGAGGGAGAGAAAGAAGGAGGGAGAGAAAGAAAGAAAGAAAGAGAGAGAGAGAGAGAGAAAGAGAGAAAGAGAGAAAGAAAGAAAGAAAGAAAGAAAGAAAGAAAGAAAGAAAGAAAGAAAGAAAGAAAGAAAGAAAAAAAGAAAGAAAGAAAATTGAATTCCTTTGTGTCAATGGTGGCCTCTGGTCTGGCTGCATTTGCATGAATATTTTAGGAACAGGAGACTAATTAAAGAGAGAAGAATCTGATTTCTTTCCTGCCTGAGTCCAGAGCATTTACCTATATTTACTTCAATATGCAATTGTCTCTGTGTTATTAATATTCACATTTTCTAAGGAAGCCGCGAAATTGAAATGATGCCATCTTTTTGTTATCCCAGTTCCTTCTTTTCTGACAGAAAGTCACCAGCCCGATAATTGCCACTATTTCTAAAAGCACCACAGAGGTTTCTCCATTTTAATTCTTGCTATCATCAGAATCTTCCAAGAATAGCAGCCTCAAAGATGCAGTCTATGATGAAGCAGAGGGGAAATATGATATATTTAATGAAGTAGGTGTTAATCACAACCATCTAAAAGTACCCTAACAAAGATGTTGAAAAGTCCAAATATAAATTGCTCCTGTAGCCTTTTTATAACAAGGTGTTATTTCAATACTGAGTTGAAATCTTGGAGAAAGAAATTATGATTACTACTATTGCTGTAGTATTACTTTAACACGCTTCTTTCTTAGCTGAGAGTGATTAGAAATGACTTCACAATGGGCAATGAAACAATTAGGCAGCAAATGTTGGTGGAAACAAAGCTGGACACTCACCCATTATTATTCCTTAACTGTCCTGGAGCCCTGAGAGCAAATTTTTTAAATTTGCGGGTCTGGGCAGTAATTCCCTTGGAAAGGTCTCTGTGTGAGCAGGCAGAGAAACCACCAATCCAGACTGTCCCTTCAACAAGCTTTGTATGTATCCTAAGTTATAGGAGCTATAGGCACAATGGTACTATAATTCTGCCTCCAATATAGCTCAAGGTCACTCAAGAACTTGCACAAGAGAATCTCTGGCTTGCGTAGATAAGATTGCAAATATTGACATTCCTGGTAACAACAAAGATCTAACTCTCTATATTTAGTGTCCCACTTGTTCAATACAGGCTATCTGTCTCTTTTCCTTTTGTTATAATGGATTTCTTGCCACCATTTCTCAGCCTGGACCGTGGATGGCACATGTATTGAATTTACACTGCAATCGTGCCTGGGTTCGCTTTTTATTTCAAACCCTGCCAGCTTCAACTCGCAACTGTGGCTGCATATAACAGCTACTACTGCTGCTGCTCCTGAATTGCTGCTTTTGAGCAAGCAATGCAAGCTTTAGGTAGAAGCTGGCCACGCCCATGCCCAGTTTAGCGAAGGGGAAAAAAGTCGCAATACGTCACGTGACGCCGCCGTGTCGCCGCGAGTTTGACACCCCCTGAGGTAGAAAAAAAAGCAATCAGCTGTGAGGCATATCAGAGGACAACACTGTCTATGCCTCCTTCCCTCAAGTAGCTTTCCTCCTTCCCCACTCTTCTGGCCTTCTGCAAAGCTGTAAAGACATGGCTCTTCCGGCAGGCGGGATGAAGAAGATCGGACTCCCCCTGGATGAATGTTTTTTGTTGCTTTTTAAAAAAAATTTATGTCATGATTTTAAACTGTTTTTATTTACTGTACTGTTCTTATTCATGCTGTACGCCGCCCTGAGTCCTACGTGATTGGGCGGCCTATAAGAACTTTTAATTAAATTAAATTAAATTAAAGTGTTGGCCTTGGATGTATGTGATTGTGAGAGATGGAACCATCTATTTGCACGGATGAGCTATTAGGGCAAATGATGACTGAGGGGTAAAGAGAAGGGTCTTCATAATTTTTTCCTGTGCCAAGTTTTTTCCTGACCTGTTGTTATTGAAATAAATCTTTAAGAGGAAAAAGGAAACTTTTCCCCCAACTCATCTTCTCTTTTAGATTTCTCTCTCTTCAAGATGTGTTTTAGGAAGGCCTTCTCCCCTATCTATTTCTTAATAAATCTGTTTTTATTCTGTAGAAAGTTAGCACCCACCCCTCTTAGAAGAATGAAATATTTCAGGAAATATTAAAAGGGCAGAATATTATATTTTCCCTAAAGGAGAAACATGTTTCTAAAGACAGAAACTCAGAGCTTCAGCTCCCTGTCCCCAGCAGATACTTGGTGCCCATTGAGAAGGTCTGGGCCAGCCTATCTACAAAACAAAAGACCTTCAGCTCCGGGGTGATGGGATTAACCTTCAGGGCAAAGCCATTCAGCCACAATAGGAACTGCACAACAAAGCCCCTTCATTGCATGAGCCCAAGATTCAACCAAACTTGATTCAGACAAACATGACTCCACATGGCCCCATGGGAGTCTGACTACAGCCAATAGAACACATGCTCTTGCCACAGGAACAGGAAGTTCAAGGGCAAGGCCCAAGAGATGGTATAAATAACCCTCACTCTCCACTCCATGTGTTCAGCTGCACCAGGACCATGTGCTTGATGGTTCTGCTTCGTTAAAAACCATCTTTCCAATCAGCCTCCATGTTTCCAGTGTCTTTCTCCCCACTTGGAACTGAATCAGATGGATATTTCTTCCAACAATTCTATATATCGTGAATGTAACTGGTTTAAACCCATGCAACTGCATTTTGAGGATTCTTGATGCGTAACGAGACTTGCTGCTACTGAATTATCCTGCATTTGTTAAGAACTCTGCATATCTTCAGTAGCACATGCTCTAACAAGTGAGGGCTCTTTCTGATTTCAGGTCTCCAATAATGATGCAATTGCTAGTGGAAGTGAGGGGTGGGAGCATCTTACCTTTTACCTCCAAAAGCAAATATCTGGAGAAATGCCTTGAGCTTTTTATTTTCTTTGCAACTGTATTACTGCTATATACCATTCCTTGTCCTTCAGAAAAATCTACTTTGTAAGACCCTATGATTATTAGTAATCTCTCTTGTATTTAGTCCTGACTTACTTTACAGAAGAGCTTCAATCCTTCTTTTGAACTGCAACCATGGCTAGCATGGGAATAACTGCAAGAACTCTTTAGTTGATGAAAGAAGGATTAAGGGAGCTATCTTGTCGGCTAGCCCATTTGACCTCCAGTTTGAGGCGCTGTCTGTTTAGCCATCTCTAATCATCTACGTAGATCAGTGTTTCCCAACCTTGGCAACTTGATATCTGGACTTCAACTCCCAGAATTCCCCAGCCAGCGAATGCTGGCTGGGGAATTCTGGGAGTTTTAAGTCCAGATATCTTCAGGTTGCCAAGGTTGGGAAACACTGACGTAGATGAACTTTCCAGTCAAAATTCTACGATCACAATGCAAGTACACAAACACTATTGGCAAGAATTGGAGTGTAGCAATCCTTTTCTACTCTATAATTTAAACTTCCAGATCTGTTTAAATACCTTTATCCTGAATTCCTGCCAATACTCCCAGGCAAACTCTTCACTTAAACAACTCCTCCTCCTCCTCCTCAAGGTCAGCAGATTTTCTGTTTTGTTTTGTTCTACATCAAAGCAGGAAGTTGCTAAAACAGATATATGGCTTTCATTTTAATGCTCTTGGGTAAGAGAGTGCAGTGCATTTGTTTAAGAGTGCCCAAGTTTATCTTATGTATAACAGATGCCTTGAAAACACACTTATACCTTATTCAACAATTAAGGAGAGTTGTTAAACAGGAGTTGAATTTAGGTAAATGCTATACTGTCAATCTGATGCTCTTTGCTATTTCCCTAGTAGTGACTTACAGCACCTTTATATCCTCACCAAATCATCAATGAATGATATACAGGTATTATCCCTGTACTTTGGCTCAATAGTTGGATATTCTAGAAGTTGCTATAAATATTTAACAGAGAAATGACCTTTATCCAAAAAGCCATTGCCAGGTTACAAAGCAAAAACTTTCACAATTGAATAAATTTCAGAGGCAAAAACCAGCACGTAATGATGCCACTAAAGGATTTTCACTATATATTCTTCCCTTCTACAGCTGGTAATACGCTTAGTTTATTTGGAATCAGGGGTGGGTTCCTACCGGTGCGGACCAGTACGTGCGCACCGATAGAGGCCTGCTGGTGACCTAATCCTGTCTGTGCCTGTCCATGGGTGCCGCCATCTTTTTTTCAGAATTTTTGGCGATTTTTTCGGGTTTGGATGGCTTCTCGTCCACTGTTTTGATAAAAAATGCCCTCCCGCCCGCCCCTGGGTTAATACTGACTTTTATTTCTTCATCCGAAGCACAGCTGAGCAGCTCCTCAGCTGTGTTTCGGACTGAAACGTCCTTCTGAGCATGCGCGGAAGTAAAATCGTGCAAGGGGACGCGCATGCAAAACGTCGCATCCCGGTAGCAAAGGTAACTAGAACCCACCCCTGTTTGGAATGATATCATCACTATGTCCGTTTTGCTACCTCTATTTCTGCCTGTATTATGCAGTGGATTTGTAGTCAAGGTGAAAAAAAAGATACAATGTAATCATTTTGATCACATGACTTTTCCTCATGTTTTCTGCAAATGGTTGACTGCTGCTATGAAGAATGGGAGACCACAGAGCCTAATTATATCAATTGTGGAAGAATATGGCAGCATGTTATAAAGAGAAAGGGAAAATCTCAGCATGTTTCTCATAAATATCATTATGCCAACTGAAACATGAACTTCTAGGGGGGGGAAATAGGATGGCGTATTAGGGTTGCGTAAGGGTTCAGATTCAATTCTGAAAATACCGGGCAGCATGAATGCAGAATCTATTTAAAATTCATTAAAGCAGCCAAGTTTCATTCTAGATGCGAACCTGAATATGACCCAGTTGTTTTAATGAGTTGCCAACAGGTGGGGTGTTTTGCATTCATGTAAACTCTGAAGTAACTGAGGTCAACCATTGCAAGTCCTGCTGTTATCAAGCTCAGATATTCCTTCTTCTGATGGCCTTATAACTGATATGACCACTGGTTGCACTATCAGCAATGCAGAGGACACTGGACTAATACTCTTCAAGGCTACCCTTGAAGAGTATCCGGAGACTTCAGTTGGTGCAAAATGCGGCTGCGCGTGCTGTGGTGGGTGTGCCGAGGTACACCCACGTGACACCGATTTTCCGCCAGCTGCATTGGTTGCCCATCGGTCTCCGGGTCCAATTCAAGGTGTTGATCACCATCTTTAAAGCCCTTCATGGCTTAGGACCAGGATATATCCGGGACCGCATTCTGCCGCATACTTCCCTCCGACCGGTTAGGGCCCACAGAGTTGGCCTCCTCCGGGTCCCGTCGGCCAAGCAATGCCGGCTGGCGGGCCCCAGGGGGAGGGCCTTCTCTGTGGCTGGCCCCGTGCTCTGGAACCAACTCCCCCCAGAGACCCGAACCATCCCCACTCTGCTGGCCTTCCGAAAGGCCGTTAAGACATGGCTCTTCCTGCAGGTGGGGGGGACAGCTTAACCATTTGAGCTTACCCCCCAAGTATGTATGTGGTTGAATGGATGGATGTTGTTGTTGCTTTTATACTGCCTTTTTAAATTTTGTACCGTTTTTAAATTGTTGAAATTTTGTTCATTCTTGTATCTCTTATGTTGTACGCCGCCCTGAGTCCTTCGGGAGTTGGGCGGCATATAAGAATAACAAAATAAATAAATAAATAAATAAATAATGTAAAAGATAATTCTATGAATCCGCTTTGAAGAGCCATGATAGCGCAGTGGTTGGAATGCAGTATTGCAGGCTAATTCTGCCCACAGCCTGGAGTTCCATCCTAATCTGCTCAAGGTTGACTCAGCCTTCCATCCTTCTGAGGTTGGTAAAATGAGGACCTAGATTGTTGGGGGCAATAGGCTGACTCTGTGAACCACTTAGAGAGGGCTGTAAAGTCTAAGTGCTATCGCTATCGTCGTAGTGGTTAAGGCACCAGGCTAGAAATCGGGAGATCTTGAGTTCAATTGAGCTGGTTATCAACAATAAGATTGACCCCCATCTTGATCCTTTTACAAAAGGCCCTAAATATATGATTTTTAGGACCCCAGAGTGATATGAAGCCTATCAAGTGCTTTCTTTGTTTGTTGTTGGCGGCGGGAGTATGTGTGATGGTTTTTGTATTTGGAGTTTTGGGGGTTTATTTACCAAGCTCAGCAATCTAGAGTGGTGATGCTTTAATGATAAGAGTTGTATTGATATATCTGCTGCAGAAAGAAGAATCCTCATTGATGTCTCCTGTCCCCAGAAAAAGAAAAGGTTGAAGAATGAAGTTATAGCCTACTGTATTTTTCGGAGTATAAGACGCACCGAAGTATAAGACGCACCTAGATTTTAGAGGAGGAAAACAAGGAAAAAAGTATTCTGAACCAAGTGGTGTAGTAATATATTATTTAATAAAATACCAGTGTAGCAGAATACTTTTTACAACCATGTATACTTTTTACAACCATGTATACTTTTTACAAACTTCAAACTTGACAGCTTTAAGACTAGTGGACTTCAACTCAGTCATGCTAGCTCAGGAATGGGAGTTTTCAAGTTTGAAGACCCTTGCACCCTTAACCCCTAACCCAGGGGTCTTCAAACTTGACAGCTTAAAGACTAGTGGACTTCAACTCCCAGAATTCCTCCTCCAGTCATGCTAGATGGGGTAATTAAAAGGCAAAATCACCCCAGTTTTTGCAAAAAATGGCCCATTTTTTGCTCGTTTTTTTTGCAAAAGCAGGGCATGTAGAGGGTTTGGGAAGCCTGCAGAGCACTCCTAGGGGGTGGGGGAAGGCAAAAACGCCCCTATTTTTGCGAAAAATGGCCCATTTTTTGTAAAAATAGGATACGGGGGCGGGGTTTCGGGAGGCCAAAAATTGGCTGTATTCGGTGTATAAGACGCACCAACATTTCCACCCTCTTTTGGGGGGCAAAAAGGTGCGTCTTATACTCCAAAAAATACGGTAGTTGTTCGCTTGAGATATTATTTTTCTGGTCCAGTTGATTTTAAAATAACAGACAATAAGTACACCACATCCAGAGGTGGGTTCCTCGCAGTTCGGACCGGTTCTATGGAACCGGTAGTAACTTGGCACCCTGGGTCACTAGAACCGGCAGCGACCCAGGCCTGCCACGCCCTCGAACCGTCTCCCTTGGCGGCGCCATAGGCGGCGCCATCTTGTTTTTTGCTTCTGCGCATGCACAAAAGCTGGTTTTTTAGCACTGCGCATGCGCATGTGTGCAAAGCATGCGCACCAGCGCAGCGCGTCAAGGAGCGAACCGGCAGCGAGGTAAGCCAGAACCCACCCTTGACCACATCCATCGGATAATAAGGTAAACTGGCTTCATGACAGAATTGCTCATGTTGCTTTGCATAAATATCTTCAACCCATAATGACAAAAATGTTGAACAGTGGTTGAGTATAAGTTCTCTGCAAAATTTGAATGTTTTTTTTTACAATATATGATTAATATGTTGCTTAAGGTAGCGGGGAACGCAGTAGAATTTTTATCTCATTTGTCATAATCTGGGGCAACCCTTGCATATGTTTCCCAGCAGTTAGATGGACCGTCTTCTGAGAGAAAGCCTTAGAATGAAGATGAAAGACTCAATTGGGCTTTCATCAGATTGTCTCCTGAAACTCCCATCTTATTCATTTCTTTTTACTGGAAGAGCTTTTACCTAAGCTCCTTGACTAATCCAGTGATAAATTGCCATGCAGTTTGTAATCAGTGCCTATTGTGCAACATGCAACTAATTCACAAGCCAAGTGAATAAAGGGGAACTCACGCCTTGGAACTACTGACCTGCTTTACTTGCATGTAAATGTTCTGTGGAGCATAAAGGGACGGATTAAATTAAGACAGATCCTATCTTTTTGGAATGGCAAGAAATACTCAAAAAGAATTTTTAAGGTTTCAGTCATTAATCACCATAAACAGGCCATAATTCACCTGAATTATATAGGATTAATATTATGGGCTTCCTTTTGGCAGAAGGATAAGAGCCAGAATTAGCTTGGCATTTGTTAACAGACATGCACATGCTTGCAGAATTCTCTTTGCTTCCTAGTGAAACACTCTTATGAAAAATATATCCCATGGCACCTCCAATATCTTCTCACCTCTTGCCACACAGGAAATCTTGTTCCAAAACAATCTCCAGGAGCATTAGGGCGTGCTTTCCATGACATCTGACTGACATGTTGTCACACACAATCTGTGAACGGCACCAGGGATGTGTGCACGGAGTTTATTTTAAGGAGAGGTTTAACAATTTTGCTTCGGTTTTGTTGTGTTGCTCATTTATCTGTTTGCCTGTGTTCCGTTGCCTCGAACACCTGTGTCTTGTTATTGCATGAGAAAATAAGAAAACATTTTATGTATCTTCTCTCCAATGGGCAGGCAACCCCGCTAACAAGCAGGGCAAGAGGGGAAAGGAAGCTGCATCTAGAAGAGAGAGAAGGAAGGGCTTCAACTGCTGAGCCTATCTCTTGTAATCATATCAAGGAAAAACAATTCCGAACCCTCATTTTCATCACACTCAGATAATTTGTGCTGCAGACTATTCTTTTCACAATACACATATGCGTTGTCTCCGAAGTATCCTTGGCATCACCTGGCATGACAAAGTTCCAAATAGCACAGTCTTGGAACATGCTGGAATTTCTAGCATGTATACACTACTGAAACAGCGACGTCTTCGTTGGCTTGGGCATGTTGTGAGAATGGATGATGGGCGGATTCCGAAAGATCTCCTGTATGGTGAACTAGTGCAGGGAAAGCGCCCTAGAGGGAGACCACAGCTGTGATATAAGGATATCTGTAAGAGGGATTTAAAGGCCTTGGGAATGGACATTAACAGCTGGGAAACCTTGACCTCTGATCGTTCAGCTTGGAGGCTAAAGACGCAGTATGGCCTTCTCCATTTCGAGGAGACACTTGTTTGGCAGGCCGAGGCAGTGAGGCAGTCCCGGAACCAGAGAAATCTGGGGGCCAGGCAGGGGGACAGAATGGATCTGCCCTTAGTGTGGAAGGGATTGCCACTCTCGGATTGGCCTTTTTAGCCACACTAGATGCTGTTCTAGGAACTCTTTCTAGAAATTCTTTCCAGAGCACGATACCATAGTCTTTCGAGACTGAAGGCTGCCAAAGATGAATCAATCACAATAGAGCTGAAAGGGACCTTGGAGGTCTTCTAGTCCAATCCCTTGCTCAATCACATACCATTTCAGATAGGTGGCTGTCCAGTCCTTTCTTAAAAACCTCCAGTGATGAAGCACCTACAACTTCTGAAGGCAAGCTGTTCCACTGGTTAATTGTCCTCACTGTTAGGAAGTTTCTCCTTAATTCCAGGTTGCTTCTCTCCTTGATTAGTTTCCATCCTTGGTTTCTTGTCCTGCCTTCGGGTGCTTGGGAAAATAAGTTGACCCTTCTTCAAAGCCCCTAGAATACTGGAATACTGCTATCATGTCACCCTTAGTTCTTCTTTTCTCTAGACTGGCCATACCCAATTCCTGCAACCATTCTTCATACTGTATGTTTTTGTCTCCAGGCCCTTAATTGTCTTAGTTGCTCTTCTTTGCACTTTTCCCAAACTCACAACATCTTTTTGGTAATATGATGACCAAAACTGGATGCAATATTCCAGGTGTGGTCTTACTAAGGATTTATAAAGTGCTACTATTACTTCACATGATTTTGATTCTATGCCTCTCTTTATATAACCAAGGATTGTATTAGCTTTTTTGGCTACTGCCACACACTGCTGGCTCCTGTTTAAGTGATTGTCCACTAGGACTCCAAGGTCCCTCTCACAGTAACTGTTTTTGAGCTAGGTTTCACCTAATCTATACGTGTACCTTTGTTTTTTCCTGCCTAGGTTTTATGGGCTTTTTTCCACATTAAATTCGTGTTGTTGGATAGGGCCCATTGTTCAAGTCTGTCAAGATATTTTTGGATCCTGAGCTTGTCTTCTGGGGTGTTGGCTATTCTTGCCAGCTTAGTGTCATCTGCTGATATATGCCGATATCAGAGGTGGGTTCCTACTGGTTCGGACCAGTTCTATAGAACCGTTAGTGTTAGATAAGAATTACTCTCATCAGAGGCGAAATAGATCTTTTCCTGAAACTCTGACATTATAGAAAGAAAACCGCAGTTTAAATACTAAAGTATAAAATATTTATTTCGGTACAAAAACAAATAAATCACATCCTGGCTATAAAACAGGTCTTGCTCCTTACAGAAGCTGAAAAAGAAGGAAGGAACAAAGAAAGGAATGTACACATGCGTACTAGGAACATATTAATCACGTGCTCAGGAATAAACCATTGTATTTGATAGGGATGCATCTCCCCTGCATATGCATGTAACAGGCAATATAAAATCACTGCCTGACAGTTAGTAACTTGGCGACCTGGGTTGCTGGAACTGGCAGTGACCCAGGCCTGCCACGCCCCTGAGCTGGTTCTCTTGGCGGCGCCATAGGCGCCACCATCTTGTTTTTTGCTTCTGCACATGCGCAGAAGCTTTTTTTAGTACTTTCCACCCGCGCAGTGCGTCCCTGAGTGAACCGGCAGTAGCAGAATCTGGAACCCATCCCTGGCTGATATATTATCCATTTTCAGTTCTCGTCGTGCTATTGTTTGTATAGCCAACTGGAAAGTCATGCCCACTAATGTTGCAGTGTTTCTAGGTTTTTATTTTTGTTCAAACATTTAAGGTGAGGAAAAAAAGCAAACTGATTAATGACAACCGAGGATGCTCAGTGCACATGGAGTGATTATTTTCTAGCAGAGGGCAGGAAAGTGTCACAGAGGGTAACAACATGCCGGCATTCCAAACAGGAGTGCCGGTCTCTGCAACATTTGTCATTTGAACTTCAACTCATTCGCTTCCTTTCCTCACCTTGCATGTTTCTATACTCATGTACAGAGACCTGTTTCCCTGGGTGCTCCACTCCTATAACAACACCTATGAGAGATGTAAAAGGCAGGTTAATTGGTTTTAAATATAGGTTAATTAGCAATGCAAATTATTGCACCAATTAAAAGTCTCATATGCATCCTAGGGTTTAACAATCAGAGGTATGATCATAACAAATGGGCAGACATTTCCAAAATTGAACTTAAAAATATGGAAAGATTCAAAAAGAAACATCAAAGAAAGGTGGAGAAGAGAGGGATGGAGAAAAAGGGAAAAGTTGAGATAGTCCGCTTTTTACATCACTCTATGGAGAAACTGCACACTTATTTCTATTCTTTGTTTTCTATTTCTTAATCAGTTAGACTCCGTAAAAAGGATCAGGTCTTCTTAACCAAGGGCTATTATGTTTATGCAAGAATCTTTGGTGGATGGAAAAATGATTCCTCAAGTCCCTATCAGTTCATGTGAATAGGAAAGATGTAAACATCAAGAAAATCCAGGTTTAGAATGGTTCAAAAAGATATAATTAGAAATAATGTGGTGAAATTGAGCAAAGGAAGATTAAGGTTGACTTTCCAGGCAAGATAGCTAAGAGGGAGATCTAATAGACTGTGAAATAGCTTCTCAAAGCAGTTGCGAAGTTCCATCTTCTGAATGATCTAAGCATAAACTGGACAAATACTTTAGAAAATAACATTAAGGGAGTAGGGAAAACTGCCTGTTTTCACTGGGGATTTGTATAATTCTGTTAGTTCATTTATCTTACAAGCATCATCTGCCTGAACACAGGGAAAATGTGCACGTTTTCCTAGGTAATATTACTGTTTTTTAAATTGTAAAAGCGGGAGAGAAAACCAACTCTAATAGCCCTTCCTATAAAATGTAAACCTTGTCTATATATTTGAGGTGGTTATAATGCAAATTACAAGCATGAAAAGAGAACATCAATTATTCCAATCATGAAGGATGAAAACAAGGTAAAGTTACAAAGGTCTGAAGATTAAGTAAGGTGCTGCTGTTATAAAAAAAGGGTTGAGTTTGTTTAATGGGTTTTACTTCATCAGATGGGAATCAGTTGTTTGGGATGGTTTACACATTTTTAGAATCAAGAGGTGTAATAAATCAGCATCTGTATGAATCAATGTATGTTGAAAGTGCTGTCTCAGAAATAACATAGATTTTATTTAATGTGGGGTGTTACTAGCATTTCAAAGGTGTAATCTGAGAATTGTAGTGTGTGTGTGTGTGTGTGTGTGTGTGTGTGTGTGTGTGTGAGAGAGAGAGAGAGAGAGAGAGAGAGAGAGAGAGAGAGAGAGAGAGAGAGAGAGCAAAAAGATTTTGGAGTTTCTTGGAACTTGTAAATGGCATGAATGTGAATAGAAGTAAGGTGAATTCCCTAGGGCAGGGGTAGGCAAAGTTGGCTCTTCTATGACTCGTGGACTTCAACTCCCAGACTTTCTGAGCCAATCATGCTAGCTCAGAAATTCTGGGAGTTGAAGTCCACGAGTCACAGAAGAGCCAACTTTGCCTACCCCTGCCCTAGGGAATGCAAATGCTTGATATGCAGCTATGTCGTCTTAATTCTTAAAGTGGAACCAACCAGTGGTGGGATTCAATTTTTTTACTACCGGTTCTGTGGGCGTGGCATGGCTTGATGGGCATGGCAGGGGAAGGATACTGTAAAATCTCCATTCCCTCCCCACTCCAGGGGAAGGTTACTGCAAAATCCCCATTTCCTCCTGATCAGCTGGGACTCGGGAGGCAGAGAATAGACGGGGGCAGGGCCAGTCAGAGGTGGTATTTGCCGGTTCTCCGAACTACTCAAAATTTCCACTACCGGTTCTCCAGAACTGATCAGAACCTGCTGAATCCCACCTCTGGAACCAACAAACAAAAAGTTTGAAAAATATTGAGTTCTACCATCACCAGCTACTTAGATTCAAGGGCAGGAAGGAATGTCTTCATTTAAGGGGCAAGGAAATCAATTGCAGCACATCAAAAGAATAGACGAAATACCATTATTTTGTGTTGCAAAACTAAAGCTGAAGATAAATTTCATTGAAAAAGGTAAAAAAAAAATTACAAATGGAAGTTTTTCAGGCTTCAGTTCTTCTCCAATACAAATCGATATCTTTTGCAGGATGAAAATGTTCTTAGGCGATTTGCAGCAAGTGATCAATACCAGAGTTCTCTTTGACAAATTAGCCATAGCACTGAAAATCCATGTCTAAGAACCGAAAGCATCATTATTCATTGAAAAAAAATTGCCTGTACATATGGCTAGTACAGCCTTGTCAGGAAGCAAATTTTAGATCTTTATAATTATATGACCCTTTCAAAATGCCCTGACATTGTAGATAGATGGAACAATAAAAGCTCTAGGAAGGGGTATTCTGAAAGATGGCTCTATTTTATTTGGCATTGCCTTGGAGGCCACTAAATTTTAGCCTTATCATATTGCAGTCCAGCCTCAAAATTTTCCCTCATTTTACTGCCTTTTAATTAAGACTCAACTCTACAATTTTATTTCCCCATGAATGAATAACTTAGATATTATCTTGCCAGCCACCCACAAGGAACCATCCCCTCTCCCCCCACTGTCCCCCACCGGTCTGCAAAACCAGAAAGGTTGGGGAAATCTGTCCTAGACAACCAGAACCATTTTGGATCTGTTTTTGCTGCTCTTTGAAACAGTGCCTTGCCTGATCTATCTGATGAGGAAACTGCATACTGGAGGTGAGAGGGGAAATATCTTCGAACTTCTGTTAGAGAACAATCATCTCTGTTTGAAGTTTCTTCTGTCCACAGCAAAGGTGGGTTTCTCCCGGTTCTCACTGGTTCTATAGAACCGGTAGCAAACAGCTGGTGATGTCACGGTTCTGTCGGTGCTGGTCCGTGGACGCTGCCATCTTCTTTTTTTGGAATTTTTTGCTGATTTTTTTTCTTCTGCGCATGTGCAGACGCCAAGTTTACATCACTGCGCATGCGCCGCCATCTTGTTTTCAGCTTTTTTTTTAAAAAAATGTGAATTTTCTGCACTGCACATGCATGTGCGCCTGTGCGGCACAGGAGGAAGCGAACCGGCAGCGAGGTAAGTTGGAACCCACCCCTGGTCCACATCTAGTATAAAGCTGTTTAAAATCATAGTAGGTTCTCTGGTTATATTCTTTCTACTATGGGAAGATATTCCATATTTTAGCTGAATTGTTAACTATTATTATTTATAGCAATAGCAGCAGTAGTGGGTTCCACTTACCTTTGCTACCGGTTCGGGAATGGGAGCATGCATGTGTGCGGGTGTGCTCGTGTGCACGCAATGCTTCTGCACATGCGCAGAGCATTTTTGGATGACGTCTGGGTGGGTGGGCGGGCGGAGCCTCCCACCACCGCCGCTACCGGTTTGCTGTACCGTGTCGAACCAGTAGCAACCCACCACTGAATAGCACTTAGACTTACATGCCATTTCACAATACTTTATAGCCCTCTCTAAGTGGTTTATAGAGTCAGCATATTGCCTCCAACAATCTGAGTCCTCATTTTACTGACCTCAGAAGGATGGAAGGCTGAGTCAACTTTGAGCTGGTAAGAATTATACTGCTGGCTATCAGCAAAATTAGCCTGCAATATTGCATTCCAACCACTGCATCAGCATGGCTCTTTGGTATGTGATTGTGCATACATTCATTTTATGTTAAGCTATACGTGTCAATATTTGGTTTATTTCCAAGCACAAGGTTCACAGGACAAGGGATTTTATAGCACAAGGTGCTTTAAGGCGTGTGGGAACCCAAACACAACACCTTTGGAGATCAAATCCAAAGCCTTAATAAATGCATGCAGTATGTTTATTTTCCTGGGCTCCAAGATCACCGCAGATGGTGACTGCAGCCAAGAAATTAAAAGATGTTTGCTCCTGGAGGGGAAAGCTATGGCAAATCTAGACAGCATAATAAAAAGCAGAGGCATCACCCTGCCAGCAAAAGTGCCTATAGTCAAGGCTATGGTTTTCCTAGTTGCAATGTATGGCTGTGAAAGTTGGACGTAAGAAAGGCTGAGCGCCAAAGAATTGAGACTTTTGAAATATGGTGCTGGAGAAGACTCCTGCGAGTCCATTGGACTGCCAGACGATCAAACCGGTCAGTCCTAGAGGAGATCAACCCTGAACTGCTCTTTAAAAGGCCAGATCCTGAAGATGAAACTCAAATACTTTGGCCACCTAATGAGAAGGAAGGACTCACTGGAGAAGAGCCTAATGCTGGGAACGATTGAGGGCAAAAGAAGAAGGGGACGACAGAGAATGAGGTGGCTGGATGGAGTCACTGAACAGTAGGCATGAGCTTAAATGGACTCCAGAGGATGGTAGAGGACAGGAAGGCCTGGAGGAATGTTGTCCATGGGGTCACGATGGGTCGGACACAACTTCGCAACTAACAACAACAACATGTTAGCAAATTGAATTTATATGCAAATATATCATCTTTTGTCTTTCAATGATGGTGGTGATGATGACTTTCTTTGATAATGCAGAAGTAGTGTATAAGTAGTTACTATATGTACATCCTGTACATGTAACTCTTTACCATTGGCACAATGGAATGAATGAATGAATGAAAATGTTAATAATGGATTGCTTTGATATTAATATTATAAATTTGGCTACAATAAGATTGTTTCTGATTTTGGTTAATGGAGTGAAGCTGCATGCTTTTTTTTCTGGCTGGGTTGTGTTTTTGCTAGTTTGCTTGCTTGCTAAATTCATGGTCTGATTAGTGGCTTACAGCTGCAATTGACTCATTGGCAAGCGATTGGCTAGGAGATGGAGTCACTTCCTCAGCCAACAACTAAGACCTAGTCAGCACTCTTTGGAAAGAGGAAAAGTATTTGGGTGTTCTCAATTGTACAGAGTGAACAGAACACAAATGGAAATCTGGCCTTACTAACCTTTTTTTAGAGATTCAGTAGGCACATAGGTTTAGGTAACCTTGACAACGCTGTATATCTGGATTTGCAAAAGGCCATTAGGGAATTCCTCACCAAAGATTCTTGTATAAACATAATAGCCCTTGATTAAGAAGACCTAATCCTTTTTATGGAGTCTAACTGATTAAAAAATAGAAAACAAAGAATAGAAATAAGTGTGCAGTTTCTCTATAGCGAGATGTAAAAAGTTGAATATATCGACACTCTGCATTGGAATATATTCATAAATTAAATTAAGTTAAGGTAAATAGTGAGCTGGCCATGTTTGCAAGTGATACTAAACTACTCAGGATGATGAAACTCACTGTGCAGTGTTCTAGAATTATCTATTTAAATTGGATGAATGGTCACTAAAGGGAAATGAGATATAAGTAATTCACATATACAATGATCTGTTCAGGCATCTATAACTATACATGAAAAATATCTTGGGAAAATACTGAATAGCTCAATGAAAATGTCAACTGAGTATTGGTTGCTGGGAAAAAGGTAAAAACCATGCTGTCAGGCCGAAGCCATTTTAATTGGGGTCTTTGGCCTGCCACACTTTATACTATTTTAATATGTATTCTTTACTGTGGGAATTTGGGAGGGGGAATTGCATGAGGGCTATCTGTATGTATCCATAACAAATTCTTTCTAGATAGTCAAGGTCGCCCTTTGTCTTCGCACTCCTGCACCTGCATGGAAGGAGATGGGTGGATTCTGCCAGGTTGGCAGTTGAAGATTGGTCAACATGATGGACTTGGGGGTGTGGGGACAAGGGCTTGAACTTTCAACTGGGTGGAGAAACCCCGGGAATTCAGATTCGGGTTTCTCCCAGATGTGCCAACATGGCTCTGCTAATGAATTGGAACGTTGAGGAATACTTTGCCTCGGACTCTGATTTAATTTTGGATGCTATTTGGAACCCTGACACCATGCTAGGGATCCTTAAGAAAGAAGTTAAAATACAATCATCAATATTGTAATGCCTTCTACAGATCCATGATATATCTGCATCTGGGATATTTAATGTAAGTCTAGTTGAAAAGGTCCGTGGGTGCTCTCTGAGCTTGCTTGCTTTCTTGCAGACGTTTCATTACCCAAACTAGGTAACATCATCAGTGCTAATGACTAGCTCTGATGATGTTACCTAGTTTGGGTAATGAAACATCTATAAGGAAACAAGCAAGCTCAGAGAGCACCAAGGACCCCTCATTTCAACCCTGAGCTACATATATTCTTTATTGGTAAGTATAGTTGCCACACTTGCAAAAGGATATAATCGAATACAAGAAATGTTTAAAAAGGCAACCATAATGACTGGGGAAGTTGACTAGGTACCCTGGAACAGGGGTGAGTTGCTCACTTACCCAGACCGGTGCGCTGCTCCGCGGTCCTTTATGCTTTGTGCGCGCGTGCGCACGCTGTGCGTGCGTGTCCCCTCGCGCAATTTTGCTTTTGCGCATGCTCGGAAGCAAAATCAAGCCGAAATCTCGTGAGGGGACGCGCGAGCGAGAGAGATTTTGGCGTGATTTTACTTCCGTGCATGCGCAGAAGCAAAATCTCACCGAAATCTCTCTCGTGCGCGCGTCCCCTCGCGAGATTTCAGCGTGATTTTGCTTCCGCGCATGCGCAGAAGCAAAATCGCCCAAAAATTCACAAAAAAGAGATGGCGACGCGCGCGACTGCCCGGTGGAGACGGTACCGGAGCAGTCGCGCGCAAATTGGGTTATCGGCGGGTCCCTACCGGAGCTACGAACTGGACCGCACCGGTAGGAACCCACCCCTGCCCTGGAAGAAAAAGTTTAGGACTCTTCAGCTTGTCACAAGTTATCTGACAGAAGTCATGAATTCATTTGCATAACATCAGATGCAGCATGGGAATGGATCTTTAGAGCTAATGTCTGTAAAACTGTTTGTACCAGGATCGTGTGGGATATGAATCTGATAAATAAATACATATCAATGCTTGATTCTGTGCTAAAGAAAAAAAGAGCAACCCAAAAAGAAAAAGAACTTTCAGCTTTTCTTAACTGCCTCTCCCACCCTTGCAATATTTTGTATTTTTGAAATGATTAGAACACCCTATGTAGCACTTAAGAGAAATTCAGTTGTTTAGTTTGATGATGTCAAACTGTGCAGTAGCATTTTAGTTTTACTAGATAAAAGATAAAAGATAAATTATTTATACTGCTGACAATAAAGTATGTCATTAGGGACTCCCTTGTTAGGTGACACAGTTGTCAGCAGAACATCTTAATAGGCAGGCAAGCAAACAGCTGAAGTTAAAAAAGAGAAAAGATAGATAATACTCTATTTACTTGAATGGGACATGTTCAAAGAATGCTATATATCAATATTTTAAATGCAGTCACCCTAGGGACAGGATGTATATATATATTTTTGGTAATGTTTGTATATTTCAGCCTGAGTATTTTTCATTGACTCCGAAAGAGCTTGACATTTTTTTCAGTGTTATCCAATGTCCATTTTGAGAGAGACTTGATTATTTCTGAGCAGACTTGTGTGGGTTGCATAGTAAAGTTGCATTTATGAAGTCCCTTGGATATGGATGTGCATAAGCACACCAGCATGCCTACCATCCCTGTCCTACTGTCCCCATTTATATGTACTCATTTCATGTGTTTATGGCTAAGTTTTGCTTATTTATATCCATTTAGTTGTGCCATTTTTTCATGTGTCCTGTTTCCTTGCACTTGTTGACAAACAAATAATCAAATAAATAAATATGTGTTTAAACTAAACTGCATTGACAAATAAGGACTAGAATACAAACCCTCCCAAATGATTAGCCTTTTTGTAGAACTGGTCTCTTAGTTCAGGCCTCTGCATATTAAGTAAAAAGTTAAATTGCTTATAGCCCTATACTTCAAATATATACATTATCTGACATATCATCATCCTTTCATAGTCAAAACTTGACAGCCAGATGTTACAGTGTGTTAAAAAAAAGGGATGGCATACATATTTGCTATTCAAAGGAATTGCTTCACATTACTTTATAAACTTTCTTTTAAAAGAAAAACCAGTCAGGTTTTTTATCACCATGAAACCCATTAGATGATCTTAGTTTAATTACTGTTTCTTGCCCTAATCACACATCCACATATCTGTGGCACAAAGATACACTCGTAGTCATTCTTTGAGGATATTTCCTTAAGATACTGCTTTTATTTTATCTCTCAGCCAGAACTAAGGCCTTCTAACCAGAGGTGGTATTCTACTGGTTCGGACCGGTTCACCTGAACCGATAGTGGAAATCGCGGGTGCCCACCCACCGGCCTGGCTCTATGCCATCCTATGTAGGCACGTTTTTGAGGCCGGGTGCATGTGCAGGAGGCATGCATGCGCACAAAGTGCATGCGTGGAAGGCTGGGCGCATGTGTGGAAGGTAGGCACGCACACGAACTGGGCACATGTGCGCATGAAGCGAGCATCTGCGTGCACAGGGAACAGGTAGCAACAAAATGGGAAACCCACCCCTGCTTCTAACTTATTTATATGCATTTATTTGATCCTATGATATTTTCCATTTTCTTCTTACTCTACACATGAATTAATTTTTTAAAATATTTTATTTATACATTTTTCTTTAACATACATAAGTGCTTAGTAAAACTTTGGATATACTATAGAACTAGATAAATGGTAAAAACTTTGGGGTAGAAATTATAAATTGACAATGGCAACTACTTACAAGGAAAACCTGTATAAAATGTTTTACAGGTGGCATTTGCCACCAGCAAGGCTAGCAAAGATGTTTAAAGACATGTCCGCCAAATGTTGGAAATGCAATCAGATACTAGGTTTATACTACCATATGTGGTGGACATGCTTAAAGGCAAAAAAAATGTGGATGTTTAGAGAAAATGATAAAGCAACACATAGATTTAAAGCTAGAAATATTTTAGTTAGGTGTATTACCAGAAAAATATGACAAAGGGAACATATATTTAATACTACATGTTTTGACAGCAGTGAGAATTGAATTTGCACAACACTGGAAAAATGAGGAAACTCCCACAGATGAAAATATAATTAAAAAATATTAGATTGTGGAAATGGATAGGTTAACATTAAAGATAAAAGATAAAGAAGATACAGAATATTTTTAACATGGGATTTGTTTTACCAATGGTTAGATAATAGAGGTAGAAATTAGAAGTTGGAAGAATACCACTATGTACAAGAAAAAAATAATATTATTACTATTATTATGTATAACTAAATTGACTCTGAAAGTACACTGTTTACTAAGCACTTATGTATGTTAAAGAAAAATGTATAAATAATCTACACACAAATTAATTGTTGTGCAAACATTTGCATGCCCTCTGGTCTCCAAATATCCCCACCTTGATTCTGTTTGGTAGAAGAGAAGGTAGAGAGGGATACTTTGGTAGGCTTTCGAGATTCTGTCGTTATAACAATAACAAAGTAAATCCCTAACTCTGGCCTGAGAAAGAAAGAAAGCAGGTGTGTAAAAGGTGTGGCAACTTTTCAGTAAAGGAAAAGACAGTCTGTTTACCAGGACCTGCTACCCGAGATGTTGCGTTTGACCCCCTCCTGTGGGCTCAGCCTGGTTATCCCCTACACAGTTTATGTCACAGTGTGAAAATTTTCTCCGTTAACAGTTTAGTCATCTGTGCAAACGTTTCTGTTGTGTTCTGACTGACCTCTAACTGACCTCTAACTTGTTATGTCTAGCTGAACTCTGACTGAACCCTGATTTGTTATGTTCTAGCTGAACTCTAACTGAACTGTATGTTTTCACCCAGGTTCAGCGTTTGAATGCTCAAACACTATTGGTTGTTGTGTCTGACAGCCCTCTATAAAAGAGCTAGCTGTCAGACCATGTTTTGCTGGTTGCTTGAGTGAGCTGAGTAAAAGAGCTGTCTGAAGTCTGTCTTCTGTGATCCGTGCCCACAATCTAACAGTTTCCCCTCCCTCCCAGCTCAAGCTAAAAGAGACTGATTGGTGGATTCCTGCTGACAAGAAAACCTCCAATCACTTTCTTTCAATTGTTTCACATTAAATCTGTCAGGACAATACCATTCTCCAGCATCATTACTGAGGCAGATTAGATACTAGTTGTAGGAACAAAAAAAAATTGTACCTGCATGTTTTTATGTTGTTTTATGGATTAGAGCAGAGTCTGTTAAAACAGTTTTCTGGATGGCCCTAACTCACACTGTGTAGGGAATAAGAAAGATTGCATTGAACCTCTGTTGCCATGGGTGTGATCAAGTCTAATGCTGATATAAATGCTGTAATAAAATTTGAGTCATGGTCTAAGTCCAAAATGTCCAGACAGTGTTCAAAAGTGGCTCAGAACCTGTATAATTCTCTGAATTATAGAAAGAAGAAAAAGGTGGAATACAATCAGACTTCTGAAATTATATTAGATTATGTTATTACAGCCAATCTCAATAAAAGTAGTTTCCGCCTTCCTGTAGAGTTGATTTCTTAGTGTGGTCTAACTAATGGGGTGACATGCTGTTGTGGAGAAACCATCATCTAAAAACATAAGTAATTATATGAATAGTAAGATGGAGATATTGGTTCTGAGTACATAAGGACAGACATTTTATATATTTGTTCAAGGTGGCTTTAGAAAAGAATGAAGAACCTGATGTATTCAGGATAGTTGAGAAAAGCCCAAAAGAAGTCAATAAGTGCTTTTTTTTATTATAGAAAGGCCTTCAATTGCCTTAACCAGGCAAAGCTGTGAAATGTCCTTAGAAAAACAGGAACACTTGAATATCTCATTGTCCTCTTGCAAAACCTACACACAGAATAGAAGTCACAGCCTGATAAAATATGGTAAAACAGATTGGAAAGAGAGTGGGACAAGGCTGTATATTCAGTTCTTATCTATATGTTGCATATATACCATGTTTTCCCCAAAATAAGACCTTGTCTTATATTTTTTGAACCCTGAAATAAGCACTTGGTCTTATTTTCGGGGAGGTCTTATTATTTTGGGGCATGTGGAGCAAGACGGGGCTCCTCTTGCCATCTTACCTGATTTCCAGCTCTGTTTCCCTAACCTTAACCAGAGGAAATGGTAATTTCAGGGGAGGGCTTATTTTCAGGGAGGGCTTATTTTCAGGGAAACACGGTATATACTGCTAAAAGTTAGGTTTGGGGAAGATGAGTATGGTTTTAAAATTGGAGGAGGAAACATCCATAACTTTGGGCTCTACTGGTGACACTACAACGATAGGCAAAAATTGCAATGGATCTGCAAACTCTAGCAATAAAAGTCAAGAAGCATAGTGAAAAATTGGATTAAAATGATCGGAAAAAAAGACCAAAATAATGACAGGTAGAACAATTAGTCTTAGAGTTGACATGAAAATATTGAAATGATGAACTGTCAACTATCAATTGTCAACTATCAACAATAAGAGACACGTTGGTGCAATTGGTTACCAGGCTAGAAACTGGGGGACTGTGAGTTTTACTTCTAATTTAGGCATGAGGCCAGCTGGCAGATTTTGGACCAGTCATTTTCTCTTGGTTGTAGGAGTAAGGTGATGACAACCCATTTCTGAAAATGTTTTGCGAGAAAATTGTATGGGTTTTTCTAGGCAATTGCCAGGAGTCAAGATTAACTTGAAAGTACACACACACACAAATCAACAATAAAGGAACCGGCAGTCAAGAAACATGCTGCAGATTAGCATTTGATGTAATAGAAATGCAGGACTTAAAAAAAATATTCAGATGCTGTGACCTACAGAGATCAGAACTGTACAGGCAATGGTTTTTCCTCTAATGCTATAGAAGCGAAAGTTGGACTTTGAAGATACGGGCTAGAAAGAGTATTGACGCTTTTGAACTTTGGTGTTGGAGAAAACTCCTGATGGACAGCAACAAAAGAAACAAATGGACCACAGAACTAGTTAATTCCTTTTACACTGAAGTTGTGGAGGTGGAAGCATTACTTTCAATCAAACCCCCGTATTTCATAGAGTAGTAGTCTTTAGTTGGTAGTTGGTAAGAGACTCTGTTCTTTAGGCGGAATAGTGAAGACACAAAAAAGAAATCACTTGGTATATCAAAGAATCAGGAAGTTTAATTTTTGTAATGTATGGATTTTTGATTCTGAACATCTTGATGCCTGTGCATGCCTTATAACATGCAAATTGGAAAGTAGTATATAATTTTGAAATCACTGCGGAATAGTTTATGCTGCAGCCTTATAGCATTATCTGTTTTGAACTCCATAGGCTTTCAGAATATGCTTCTGTAAGATGGTGCTGTGATTATTTTTAATCAAATTAATTGTGTATGAATATATCTAAACCGTATGATTTCACTTACAGTATGAGTGTTTGAAATTGGTTTAAATACCAATTCTTCATGTACAATTCTTATTCCCATATAGATATAGATTCCAATGATTATAGATTCCAATGATTTATTTATCTGAATGTTAGGAACCATTCAGATTGCTTTTAAGCTGTGATAATAATTATTTATTAAATGTTTATATGCTTCCTGACTCGCAGCCATTTATGGCATGCATAAATGACTTGCAACATTGAGAGAGAGAAAAAAGAAGACACTTCCTTTTTTTCCTCTTTTTTCCTCTTTTTTTCTTTTTCTTTGTGGTCTTTGAATTGAGTTATAGTGGGTTGCTGTATCAAATTGATATAGGTGCATGAATTAATTAATTAAGGTCTGATTAAGTTAATTTATTCCAATCAATTATTGGAGTCCCTTTCTGAGGGAGCTGGGTGGTTAAGAAATATAAATAAATGAATGAATATATAGTACTTTTGCGTTTCTTTATTCTTTCTGTTGAAAATTCAGCAAGCAATTTTCAGAATGAAACTCTTAAATGCATATAATCAACTGCCTGAAGGATTGAAAAACTAAAGGATTGCCTACAAGGATTTCCTACTTTTGTAGAGAAACCCAAAGATTTCTCTACAAAATGGATTCCCAAAAATTGTGTGTAAAACATATAGAGATCAAAATGTCCCAACTTTGGAATTACCAATCTAATAATGGAGCAGTCTGCATCACTGGTAATATTCTTAAATTGGAGTAAGTAACTCCACCAGGGGTGGGTTCCTCCCGGTTCAAACCGGTTTGCCCGAACTGGTAGCGACACGCTGGTGACATCACAATGATGTCACCAAACCGGATCGGTCGGTGCCGGTCTGTGGGTGCTGCCATCTTTTTTTTTAATTTTTAATATATTTTTTGAATTTTTCCAGTTTTTTCTTCTTCTGTGCATGCGCAGAAGCCAAGTTTCTGGCACTGCGCATGTTGTTTTCAGCTTGTTTTCTTTTTCTTTTTTCAGATTTTTCTCCACTGCTCATGCCCCACCCATCCTATGTTTGCTCACCCCGCCTGCCTGATGCTCACTCACCCCGCCCAGCCACAACTTGCAGAATCTAGCTGCGTACTTCTTCTGCTCACTGCTGCTGACAAAGGTAAGGCAGAAGGACATGGGCCGGTGGGTGGGCGGGGGAGGGAGAGCTGGTGGAGGGGGTGATACCAGCAGCGGGTGGACCGATGCATGTGGGGAGGGAGGGGGAGGGAGGGAAGTGCGCGGGAGATCGACAGGAGTAAACTGCAGCTAAGATCTCCCGCGTGCTTCCCTCGCAGGCCAGGCCAACTGGGGGAAACCCATGGGAAGGGCTCCGGGGCTCCAGGAGGGAGAGCTGGTGGAGGGGTGATGCCAGCAGTAGGTGGACCAAGGGAGGGGGGAGGGATATGATATTAACCATTCAATTGTTAAGGTATCCAAGACTTCTAAATCCTTTGCTGGCATACTCTTATAGCAGAGGTAGCAGATCACATGAAGATACATATGAATAAAATCCACTTATATCAATCAGCAGGGCTCATATAGGGTATTAAGAAAGAGAAAGAGAGACAAGAAAGAAAGAGAAAGAGACAAAGTAACCCACCCAGTCACATGATCACCCAACTACTCCCGCCCAGTCACATGACCACGAAGCCATGCCTGCCGATTCACATGACCAGGAAGCTACGCCCGCCCAATCACATGACCATGAAGCCATGCCTACCCAGTCACATGACCATGAAGCCACGCCTACCATCACATGACCATCAAGCCACACCCACAAAATAAGCCACGCTCACAGAACTGGCAATAAAAAATTTTTTAGAACCCACCCCTGAACTCCACCCTTGTCAAAAATTGTCCCCAATCCCCAAACAACTGTTGTGACCTCTACTTTATTCTTGGAATGCTCTACCTCTAGGTCAGAATGGGATATTTTAGAGTTGATCATTTCATCTTCAAAATGTAATGCACTCCTCTGAACCACTGGGCAGCTATTCCACCAAGAGCATAGCTGTGTGATTTCTTGGCCTACATTATCTGTGTGCCTTCATCATGGCTCCTAACTAGTTGGTCAAACTGTGTCTGTGAATTGAAAGTTGGCAAATGCAGAAAAAAAAATATGCCAACCAACAAGATGAAAAATCAAATTATTCATTTTGACAGGCTGTCCTGTTGTGATTTATCAGGGAAGTATCTTATCCAAATCATCAACTCGCCTTGTCTGCCTTAGTGACTTAATCAAGTATGAGCCCATGAAATGAACCAGGGAGGTTAAAAAACATTATTGGGTTGTGCAAGGATTAGGGGAACATGTCAGCTCTAAAGCAATTGGACAGGGATACCATCTTGGTTCTTTCTCCAATATGACCTCTCCTTGGCAGCTGCAGCCCCAGGACTTGTCATGCCTGGCAAAGTGACAAGGACCTTCCCTGGGTAATTTTTCACTTTGGGAAGCAGTCTTCAAGTGACAGGCAAGGACTTATTTTGTGGCATTTCTGCTGCTTGTTATCCTTTACATGCATTGGCACATATTTGCCATGTCTCTGCTGACAGGTGCAATTCCTAATAAGTTCTTTCAGGACCAGGAATTAGCAGACAAGTGCCTGAAGCCGTAGCAGCATCTGCTCGAAAAAAGAGGGAGCATGAGAAGCTGATGGGGAAAGGTCTTGTGTTCTGTATTCTGTCAACTACAATTAGAGTTGCCAGTTGTCCCTGCTTCCAGCCGCTAGATAAATAGGGTTCTCAGATGTTATCTGACAACGCTCAAATGCAGCCTGTAAATCAGTAGGAAAGGTAACCGCCAAGCATGTTAATAATTGCTGTTAATCATTTACATCCCAACGTATGAACTGAGGGCATATGAAAAATAAAGAAGCATTAAAAAAAACACCAAACGTGTTTGCTGTTCCAAACTTTACAGAAATTCTGTTGTTCATGTGGTCCATCTCTCCATCCATCTCTGGGGCATGCAACACATTCAGAAAATGAAACTTTTTGATCATGGGCAGCCCCATTCTGTCAACAGACAGAGTTTTAAGGCTTGAAAGCCTTCTGGTGCATTTTGCAATTGACCGAGATCTGCAGGGATCTGGCTACTTGAAACATTTGTGTAATGCCATGGCCAGCCCATCCTCGGTGTGTGAAAAAAATCATCACAAAATTGGCAAATGTGGGTTCCTTGATGCTCTCTGAGTTTAGTTGCTTTCTTGCAGACATGTCCTTACCAAAAATCCTTACCAAACTAGGTAAAATAATTAGTGCTAGAAGGATGGGGTTTGCTCGTATTTTATATACTGGTAGCTTGTCCTGTCAATGTTGGTCTTGGTGATTCCTTGATTAGGCTGTTGTTAGGTTGTTTGTTTGAGTTCATAGTTTCTTGACTGGGATATTGTTTATGTGAAGTTTCCGAAAGATGCCTTAATTAATTCATGAGCCACAAGCCAAACTTCAAAAGAAATATAGCCATTTATTAGGAGCGACATTTCGGCAATACTCCGATGCAGTCAGAACTGAGCTCATGTAGGTTACATGCTCTCATGACCCTGTTTCCCCCCTCCTCACTGGACATGTCATAAATCACATTCTCCAATGAACCACGTGTTGGCGGGCTGTGAAACCCACACCCCTCCTGCTGACTCCGGTAACCTAGGACACAATCAGTAAGAGAAACATTTGTGGAATGCAGTTTCAGTTAGTACAATCAACAGCTCCATCAACTCTCCCCCTCCTGCTTATGGCAACTTGAAAGCTTTGCAAGTTGACAGTTTACTTCTTGATTGTTGACCTAGTGTTAATCTTGTGGTTAATCTCTGTTCATCTGGATATTGATTGCTGGTGAGGATGTCTTTTGGTCTTTTTTTGTTTCCTTTCTGGCTTTTTGATTGTCTTTTTTGAATGGTATGTAGATGTTGTTTATTTCTATGTGCCTATTGATGACTGATTTGTTTGAGTACCAGAGATCCATGAATTCTCTAGTATTCATGGACTTGACTTGGTCTAGGACAGTGATGGCGAATCTTTTTTTCCTCAGGTGCCAAAAGCATGTGCACGCACCGATATTGTGCACATGCGAGTGCCCACACCCATAATTCAATGCCCCCTGCCCCCTGCGCATGTGCGTGTGATCCCCCTGTGCTGCCCCACCCCCGTGCATGTGTGCACGATCCTCCCGCTCCCCCGTTTTCCGACTTTGGGTAGGCCCATTTTTCGCCCTCCCTAGGCTCCAGAGGTTTTCTTGGAGCCTGGGGAGGGCGAAAACAGCTTCCCCCGCCTCCTGGAGGCCCTCCGGAGACCGAAAATGCCCTCCCAGAGCCTCCGCGCAAGCTGAAAATCAGCTGGCCGGCACGCACATGTGCACTGGAGCTGAGTTAGAGCAACGGCTCGCGTGCCGGCAGATATGGCTCCGCGTGCCATAGGTTCGCCATCACTGGTCTAGGATGTTCACAGTTTTCCAGTTGAAACTATGATTAAGTCTGTCCATGTGTATTGAAATTAAGGAGTTTGCATCGTGTCTTCTGACTGCTAGTTGTTGTTCATGGATGTGCTCTGCTAGTCTTCTGCCTGTTTGTACAACATAATGGCTACTACAGTCCTTACACTGTATGTTATAGATGGCTCCTTTTTTTCTTCTGGGGCCACTGGGTCTTTTGGTTTATTTAGGATGTTCTGGAGGCCTTTAGTTGATTTGTCTGCTACGGTGAGGCCATGTGGTTGTAAAAGTCTGTTGGTGGTTTTTGATATGTTTTTGATGTATGGCAGTATTATCCTTTTCACAGCTTGTGTTGGTTGTGCTATATTGGGTTGAGTGGTCAGGCACTTTTTGATGAAGTTGCATGGATATCCATTTTGTTGGAAGATGTTGTCTAGTTGATCGGTTTCCTTTTTCTGATGTTCAGGGTTACTGCACTTACATAATTCAGTAATGGAATATCTGCAAGAAAACAACCAAGCTCAGAGAGCACTAAGGACACCATAGTTCAGCCTTGAGCTACAAATATTCTCTTTCATTAATAAAATTATCAACATGTATCAGACCTTTTTTGTTGGCTTAAAGTTGCAGAATTCTTCAGATCCCAATTCTAATGTTCATCTGCAGAGCCCCCAAATAACAACTCAAGCCATGTGGTCTACATCAACATTTTCATAGCACCTTCTGTATCAAATGTGGTGATTTTGCCTTAATACTGTAGATCTATTTTACAAAGAAATGTGTGTTTTTTTAAATTGGAAACTGAGGTAGAAAAGACTAGAGGTTCCACATTATGGAAAGGCAAACAACAGGAAGAATTTAGAGTTCCAATTGTTTATTAGTGCATTTGGATATGTGCAAATGTTCTTATTGTGCATCAGTGGTATTTCTGCAGGAAGTCTAAATCAAACAATAATAATTTCAGACAGTGGTGAAATCTAAAAAAAAATTCCTACCGGTGTGGCTTGGTGGGCATGGCTTGGTGGAGTCATGTGACTGGGTGGGCATGGCTATGTAGTCATGTGACTGGGTGGTCAAAAGACAGAAACACACTTTAACAATGTCCTGCTGGAGCAGAGAGTTGGACTAGATGACCTCCAGGTTCCTTCCAGCCCTGGATTGCTGTGCTCTTTCAAAGTATCCTCTGAAGCTGCATCTAGTGCCAGGTTTGTGGTCCTTCCTTCCTCTCCTTTTTCTTTCTTCCTCTCCCTCCCTCTTTCTTTCTTTCTTTCTTTCTTTCTTTCTTTCTTTCTTTCTTTCTTTCTTTCTCTCTCTCTCTCTCTCTCTCTCTCTCTTTCTTTCTTCTTTCTTTCTCCCCTTTCTCCCCTTTCTCCCCTTCCTCCCTCGTGGCATGGCTTGGTGGGTGTGGCAGGGGAAGGATACTGTAAAATCTCCATTTCCTCCCAATCAGCTGGGATTCGGGAGGCAGAGAATAGATGGGGGCGGGGCCAGTCAGAGGTGGTATTTACCAGTTCTCCGAACTACTCAAAATTTCCGCTACCAGTTCTCCAGAACTGGTCAGAACCTGCTGAATCCCACCTCTGCCTCTTCTGCTTTTCCTCTTTTGTTAAGGGGAGATAATCATGGGCTAACACAAGCTATTTGTTGACCACAGCCAGCTCCAAGGCAGATGGAACAGACAGATTAAGGTGCCTGAAAGGTGCACCGTTTCCTATAGGTAGCCTTGCTCATGCCACAGCTGTTTGGCAGCTACATTTATTGTACTATTTTACTGCACCGAATAGACCTTTAAGGACTGAAATGTCCTGGCTGGTATCTGCCTTGCTGCATTTTTAATTAACAGTTTGGCTTGCACTGAGACAATCCTGATTGGAATTGAGGAGGGGGGAAAAAAAAGCTTGAGGCCACTTCTTTTTTGACCCTGTTTGACCCTTCTCTGAAGCTGTTCTGGTTAGTTTGGCTCCCTGTGGAGTTCAGAGGCCATCCTCTCACATTATTTTTCATGTTCACATTATTTTTCAGGCTCTCATTGTCTTTGGGCTGTTTTAACGGTTGGTATTTAAAAATCATAGTTTTAATATCACTAGGGAGCTCTTTGAAGGGCTGTTTGCTTTAATGAAGAGTCAAAATTACTCTTTGAAGCCCATTTGTAAGTGTGACCACCTCCCATTTTTTGAGGCATGCCTTCCAACAGGGCAATGGGCCAAATGGGGTGGATTAGGCCAGTTTGAATGCTTCACTGAGACCTAGCAACTTACCTCCATATCCAGGCAGAGTGTAAAAGAAGGAAAATCATCTGCCATCCACAGAGGCCATTTTTTTAAAAAATGTAGCTTTCAGGATTATCTTTTTATTGTAAACTACAAAGAGACGTCTGTAGCTGGTAGTACAGTGATGGCGAACCTATGGCACGGGTGCCACAGGTGGCACGCGGAGCCATATCTGCCGGCACGCGAGCCGTTGCCCTAACTCAGCTCCAGTGCGCATGTGCATGCCCGCCAGCTGATTTTTGGCTCGCGCAGAGGCTCTGGGAGAGCGATTTCGGCCTCTGGAGGGCTTCCAGGATGGTGGGGGGAGTGTTTTTGCCCTCCCCAAGCTCCAAGAAAGCCTCTGGAGCCTGGGGAGGCCGAAAAATGGGCCCACCGGGCCACTGGAAGTCGGGAAATGGGGGAGTGGGGGAGGTCACGCACGCATGTGCAGGAAGGTGGGGCAAGTGAGGAGCTTTGAATTATGGGTGTGGGCACGCACGCGCGTGCAATAGCGCGCACTTGCACTATTTCGGCACCCGAGAAAAAAAAGGTTCGCCATCACTGTGGTAGTATGTAAAATTTCACCATGGGCTGATGAAAACAACCTGACATTGTTTGACAACCTCACATCTATTCCCACCTGTGAAGTGCTATCTGATGGAGGGCCCAATGTACCTCCAGACCTTGAAAAAAGCAGAGAAGGCAGATGGGAGCGAGTAGAACCAGTGTGCTCAAAAAGCAGAAGCAGAGGGAATGTGGAAAGCATTAAAGCATTTCAGAAGGGACCTTCCTTAGTTTTCCGTAGAGTAAAGAGAGGAGTGGAGTGGAAAAATACTTTCAGACTTAGAAGACTGATGTTCGCCCTTCAAGGTAGTCCAGACAAGAAGTACAACGACGAATCCTAGCTCTATGAAATTACAATTACAGAATTTTGCAAGTCTGAAAGTATTCCCACCTGTTGTGCCTTGGCCGCATCCGGCGCCGAGTATGGAGGAGCCGGAGGACGTGGAGCCGCTCATGGTGCAGCAGTACCAGCCCATGTGCCTGGCACCAGAGACAGCTGGTGATGAGGACTCGGTGCCAGAGCAGGACGATCTCCCAGGACCTTCTGCACCTGCGCAGCAGAGTGCTTCATCAGGAGATGAAGAACCCATGCTGGATGCCAGAGCTCGCAGAGCAGCCAGAAGACAGGACTGGCTGAGTAAGCATCAGTCTACTCGGAGGAAGCAGTGAGGGCTAATTGGGCCACGCCCTTCAGTGCCTATATTAGGCCGGCGCAATTAGTACTCACTGCTGAGAACAACGAATCAATGATTGCAGCATATCCAGAGTCTTACTTCTACGTTTGTTTGGAAATCTTGTCGAAGACAGCAGCTTCTGCCAGCTTTATTCCGGGAAGCCAGCCAAGTTGTTCAGATAAGAGGAGAATTAATGAGTCTTGCTTTGAACTTTTGACTGTGTGCTATTTAACCCTCAAGTAACCCAAAGAACCTTATTCCTTGAGACTTTCCGTTTGTGTTGTTTTTGGACTTTTAAAACCTCTGCGCTTTTGCTAAGAAACCTTATTAGTAAAAGGAACCTTTTTGTTTGCCTCACAAACGGTTGTGTGTGTGTGTTTCTGGGGGTTGCGGTGCTGGGTCACAACACCACCCACCCACCGGGCCTTTCCTTTGACTGTCTGGAAAACTGGGAAGGATCCCTTCTCTTCCCATGTCTTTTCTGCTCCTATGAACTGTGTTATCTGAATGACTAAAGTGTGGTCATTGTCATTTCAGAAAATACCCTTGTCATGGGATGTAACAATATTTGGACTATAATGTGTGTCACATGGTGATCTTGACCACGGGTGGGTTCTAACTTACCTTGCTGCCGGTTCGCTTCCTCCCATGCCGCTTGGGTGCAGGTGCGCGCGCATGTGCAGTGCCAAAAAATAACCCCCCCCAAAAAAGCTGAAAATAAGATGGCGACACATGCGCAGTTCCGGAAACTCGGCTTGCACAGAAGAAAAAGAACCCGAAATGTTTTTAAAAATCCCAAAAAATTGAAGAAAAAAAAAGATGGCGGCGTCCACGGACCAGCACTGACCGAACCAGTTCCATGACATCATCGTGACGTCACCAGCGGTTTGGTACCGGTCCAAACCAATCCGAACCCACCTCTGATCTTGACTGAAATGCAAAGCTTCTGATGAATACCAAAGATGATTGAAGAAAATTGTTCTCTGTTATCGTATTAATCTGTAGACAGATATAAGAATCATTCTTATTTATTTGGTAGCCATTTTACACATGAGATCATAATGTTATAGTGTTATAATGGCAGTATGTTGAGGCTTTAAAGGTAGATGAAATTCTTTACCTATAGTATGCAATGGTGGAAATTATAATGGGGGAAAATTCTATATGAATGAAAATGCATACATTGCTGTTAAAACTTGTGGATGATTTAAATGTCCTTAATAACAAACTAATTACTGTATAGATAAGTTCTTAGATCTTTGGTTTACTTCCAGTGTACTTTGTGGTTACTGCCAGTTGCATTTACTTAGTTGTGTGTTTTCCTTCACATTCATCAAGAAACATTCTTTTGAAAGTGAAAAGCACTTTGTATTATTGTATTATTTATCATTTGAATAAAAGGAAGAAAAAATAATGATTATACATTTGGGATATCTAAAGTAGCCCACTCATTCCTGATAAAACCCATTCTGACTAGGAAAACCAAGAATTAAATCTTAGTTTTATTGAAAGTCATACGTGTAATTTAAACCTGTTCCCATTTATTATCAGCAGTAATCAGACCTTAGAACCCATTAACAAGTAGGGAAAAAACTGGATCAATAACAAAAAATGAATGTCTTGAGATTAATTTATCATTCATACTTAACCAAGTTATTGCCATGTTGAATAATAACTTGCCTTTCCCTTACTAGAGAAGAGAAAGGAAAATATTGTATTAGATTCTGATTGCCATTATCTTCTGGAATTAGATAAGTTACTTACAGCTTGCTATATCCAATATATAAATAAATATAATATAAATAAATAAAATATCCATAATGTTTCAATAAAAGTATAAAAATAGCAATAACATCTGTAGCAGCTGAGATAAAGGTAACCTCAGGCTGAGTCCTGAAAAATATAAATATTTCAAAGAGACTGTGATTATTTACTCATCCTGCAAGAAGGACTATAAGGTATGGAATCATATGATATCAACGTAACGTAACAACATATATTGTTGAACCCACACAATAGCAATAGCAACAGCACTTAGACTTATATACTGCTTCACAGTGCTTTACAGCCCCCTCTATGCGGTTTACAGTCAGCATATTGCCCCCAACAATCTGGGTCCTCATTTTATCGACCTCGGAAGGATGGAAGGCTGAGTCAACCTTAAACTGGTGAGAATCGAACTGCTCGCGGTCAGCTGAATTAGCCTGCATTCTAACCACTGCACCACCCCCACAATTTATTTATTTATTTATTTATTTATTTATTTATTTATTTATTTATTTATTTATTTATTTATTTATTTATTTATTTATTTATTTATTTATTTATTTATTTATTTATTTATTTATTTATTTATTTGTGAGACTTATATACCGCCTCATAGTGCAAGCACTCTCTAAGTGGTTTACACCATTAAGCAATGTATATTTATGCCAGGTCATAGCTCCAAAGATAAACAAATTGGTTTTGATTTCTGCCCTGTTTTTTCTTTCTCTTTAGCTGGTCTTTCTTTGTATTTTGGATGGTAGGCAAAGTTACTAACATACTGTATGTTTTAATGGCAATAAATTGTAGTTTATTGAAAGCATGTTTGTTGATGTCATACTGATTGTAACTGGCGATTCATGTTTTGGGCAAAGGGAGATTTATATTTTGTACATTTTATGTACCGTATTTTTCGGAATATAAGATGCACCGGAGCATAAGACGCACCTTAGTTTTTGGGGAGGAAAATAGGGGAAAACAATCTGCCTACCAGGTATTCATCTGGCTAGCATCCTTAGTCTGGTCAGCTTCAGCACATTATTTTATCCCCTGGTTAGGACTTAAAAAAACCTTCTTCTGAGAGAGTAACAATGAAAGAGCATGCAAGCCAGTAAGAGCTGGGAAGATAGTTAGCACCTGGTTAGGGCTAGAAAAAAACTTATTCGGAGCAAGTAGAGCAATGAAAAAAAATTCTGCAAAGACTTAGGGCTGGAAAAACATTCTTTGGAGAGAGTAACAATGAAAAAGCCTGCAAGGTAAGAGCTGGGAAGATCTGTTAGCACCTAATTAGGGCTGGAAAAAAAAGCTACATTCGAAGTATAAGACGCACCCAAATTTTCAGTCACTTTTAGGGAGGAAAAAGGTGCGTCTTATACTCCAAAAAGTACGGTAGTTACTACTAGTAGTAATACTACTACTGCATAATTAAAACAACATATATTGTTATTATGCATTAACAGTTCAAATGCACGGTACAGCATCATTTCCAACTGATGTGATAACCTTTCACTGAGTCTTCATGTTGTCGTTTTTTAAGCTACCCCTTGGTTTTTTTTGTGCTTCTTTATTTAATGATTCCAACTTTCAGCTTTACTTTGCTTCCCTGCTGCATTAAATGCACAAGCTTAATTGTTGTACAAGGAAATGCACAGATAGTGTGGAGAATTTGTCTTTGTCACTTTGAGACAGTTAATTAAACAGGCGGCTGCACATTCTTTTCTTAGCAAACAAAACCTTTTAAGAAGGATGTGTCTCTTTTGTGGCACATCAGTATAGTGTCAACTCTCTTCCTGTGCTTCTATCAGAGTGTGAAACCACTGGGAAAAAACAGGCACATCCCTTGGCAGAGTTTGTGGAGAGATTAAATCAGGCTTCTCTAACTCAAGATCTTCTATTTGTGTTAAAGTTCTTTCCTGGGTGGGAATTGCTATGTCAAGTTGAAGAAATTTGGATAAAATGAGTGTTTTTCTCTGATTGGAAAGCATTATCCTAAACATCACAAATGTTATCTCTCCAGTGGTGGGTTTCACTTTCCTTTGCTACTGGTTCGGGAATGGGAGCGTGCACATGATGCTTCTGCGCATGCGCAGAATGTCCGTGATGATGTCCGGGAGGGTGGGTGGAGGCTCCCGCTGCCACTGCTTACGGTTCGCCCGAACCGGGCCGAACTGGTAGAAACCCACCACTGGTTATCTCTACTAAGAGTATTCATGAGCAGACGTGTGGATTTTGTAGCTAAAAGGCTACCAACTATAATTTCTATAGTTATAGAAATTATAGAAATTTCTATAATATACTATAATTTCCTTTTTGTTCTACTGGATACAAACGGTTTTCCATCAGATGATTGAATACTGAATTTGCCAGTATTCTTGTAAAAAGTTTGAAATTCGTTGGCACACAAGTAATTGGGCGATAGTTGCTTGTTTCTGTGCCCTTTTCTGGATCTTTCATTATCGAGTATGTTCGGCCAGCTGTTAACCATTCTTCGCTTGTTGCATTTTGAAGCATTTTATCAAATTGAGTGGCCATGCAATGATGAAGGCTGGTCAGGTGTTTTAGCCAGTACCCATGCAATTCGTCCAGGCCAGGTACACTCCAGTTCTTGACCTTCTTTGCTTGTTTTGCAACCATGTCAGTTGTTATAATATTTTCCATTTTGTTTCGTGTTGTTTGTTGTTGAATATCTTTGATCCAGAAGGCAGTTTTGTTGAATTCCACTGGGTTTTTCCACAGTTCTTTCCAAAAGTTTAAAGCTTTTTCTTTACATGGGTGAACATTAGTTTGGACTCGATTTTTATCAAGGAATCGGTAGAAGAGGTGTTGGTTTCTTCTGAACTAGACATTTTCACTATATTGTTTTATTCGTCCTTCGTATCTTTCAATTTTCTTTGCTATTGCTATTACACTAAGGTGACCAGATGTCCCGATTTTGGCGGGACAGACCCGCTTTTTAATGCTTTGTCCCGCGTCCCGCCCGCCCTCTAAAAAGTCCCGATTTTTTAAAAGAATGCACGACTAGGGCATTCTTTCAAAAAATCGGGCCTGCAGGCACTCGAGGACGGCCAGGTTGGGCAGCTGCAGCAGGCCCTCTCAAAATCGGGACGTCTGGTCACCTACGAGCTTCAATTGAGATGCTGCTGAAGGCGAGGGCGGGAAAAAGTCCCTCGTGCGACATCATCACCCCGCGCCAGATGTGAAGCGCAGGCC
>JALIGW010000004.1:71587190-71869690 GCA_023053685.1 Diadophis punctatus similis | reverse complement strand
TAGATAATTATTTTCCAGATATCAAGGTCTCTTCCCTTTTCCAACTGACTGAAAAGGCCCAGATGGCTAAAGAGGAGGATTTAAAAATGCTTTAAATAAATAAGCATGCTTCTATAAACATGCTTCTAAACTGAAAAGCAAGATCTATAAACATATCTGGAAGACAAACGTGATCAGATCAAAACGAGGCTGATAGATTGAGTGATAGGTGCCCTATTTAGGGTGAACTTATCCTCAGGGCCCAGGGGTGAAATCCAGCAGGTTCTGACAAGTTCTGGAGAACCCGTAGCGGAAATTTTAAGTAGTTTGGAGAACCGGTAGCAGAATTTTTGAGTAATTCGGAGAACCGGCAAACACCACCTCTGGCTGGCCCCAGAGTAGGGTGGGAATGGAGATTTTGCAGTAACATTCCCCTGGAGTGGGGAGGGAATGGAGATTTTGCAGTATCCTTCCCAGGGGCGGGTTCCTAATTTTTTTACTACCACTCTGTGGGCGTGGCTTATTTTGTGGATATGGCTTGCCAGCCATGTGACTGAGTTGTCGTGGGCCTCGGGAGCTTGGCAGTGGCCGGAGAAGCAGGGGGGCATTGCCCACCCGCAAAGCAGCCCCCCGCAGCGGGAGCAGCAAGACCACGGCAGCGGTTCTTCTAGGAGGCTCCGTCCGGCCTGAATGCTTCTTCCCATTCGATGATCCTAGGCTCCTGCCGCCCGTTCCCCCTCCCCTCAGCAGCTCGAGAAGCCTTGAACGTGCAAAAATGCCTGGGATCATCACCGCGCATTCGTGGCTTCTCGGACTGCTGAAGGGAGGGGAACTGAGATAGGTCCTGCCGCCCGTTCTTTCAGCGTCTCACGCGCTCCCTCAGCCATCAGTGAGTCCCCTGCTTGGACTCACTGTGGGGTAGGAAGGCAGCACATGCACAGTGCCCGAAACTCGGCTTCTGGGCATGTGCAGAAGAAATTTCTTTTAAAAATTCAAAAAAAATTTTTTTTAAAAAATGGTGGCGCCCAGGCACCGGCAACCGACGACACTGGTACTGTGACGTCACCAGCGGGCTACTACCGGTGCTATAGAGTGGACCGCACTGGTAGGAACCCACAACTGATCCTTCCCCTGCCATGCCCACCAAGCCACGCCCACCAAGCCATACCACGCCCACCAAGCCACACCCACAGAACTGGTAGTAAAAATGGATTTCATCACTGCCTCCGGCTCATAATAAGATGAAATATAACCACTACTCTCAGGTTGGCATAACTGCAAGGACAGAAGGAATCTTCATCTTCTAATACACAGCTTTGTTCTTTCGAATTTGAACCCCAAGAGGGTATCTTTGTCCTTCAGGCTGCAGAAGATACTCACTTCCTCTTATTTAGACAGAATGCATTCTGCAAGTTTCAATGGGGTGGGGTCAAGTCCTCCGAGAAATTTCCACAATCTTTGCAATGTAGAAGCATCGCTATTCATTTCCCAGTTCATTTCACCCCCCCCCAACTTATGAGAAACTGGATGCTGATAAAAATGCCACTTTCGATTATTGTGGAAGAAATAAAATGCAAGTCCCAGGTCTTTTCTTCCACTTTACATTTGAATAAGTAGGCATTTGCTCTTACAGAGGAAATTAAATGCTAGCTTTTATGCAGGCTGAATAGAACTGTGTTATTCAGGGCAGCAGAAAAATCATATTATTTCATGCTACCAGGGGCACTTCTGCTTACCTGCTTTCTGTGCCTCTCTTTCTGTCTTCCCTGACTAAGGAAATCCTCATGTTATCCAATCATACCATGAAAAATACTGCTCAGGTTACTTTTTACTCAGTTGGGATTCAGCTTGCATTGCTCCCTTGGACTTTGCAGATAGTCTGTGGTTTAGTCCTTAATGGTCACAGATTCTGTATCTATTGTGGGTCGTATGTGTCTAAAGCAGTGGTTCTCAACCTTCCTAATGCCGCGACCCTTTAATACAGTTCCTCATGTTGTGGTGACCCCCAACCATAAAATAATAAAATTATTAGGAAACTCAGGGGTGGGTTCTAACTTACCTCGCTGCCGGTTCGCTTCCTCCTGAGCTGCATGGCCATGCCTCATGGGCGCATGGGCGCTTTGTGTGCGCATGCATATGCAGTGCTGAATTTAAAAAAAATTGCAAAAAAACAACAACCCGAAAACAAGATGGTATCGCATGCACAGTGCCGGAAATTCGGCTTCTGTGCATGCCCAGAAGTTCCCATGATACAGATATTTTTTTTTGCAGTAGTCTATTTGCATGTGGGTGGACCCGCCTGGAGGCGGATAAAAGAGCGGTGTCTTGGTTCCTAAGACCATCGGAAATATGTGTTTTCCAATGGTCTTAGGCGACTCCTGTGAAAGGATCATTCGACCCCCAAAGGGGTTGCGACCCACAGGTTGAGAACCGCTGGTCTAAAGGCAGTGGTGGGCTGCAACCGGTTTAATAACCAGTTCGGTGATCGCGTGCTTTGCGCGCAGCGTTCAAAATACAGCAATTTGAAGCTCAGCTGCTTACCTTCTAAGACAGCCCTGGTAAGTAGAACAGCGGAGGCACGGAAATCAGCTGTGCCGCATGAATCAGCTGAGACAGAAATAAATAAATATAGGGCAGGATAGCGCAGGGGCAGGTGGGTGGGGCCAGGTAATCGTCGGAACTACTGGTTTGCCCGAACCGGTCCGAACCAGCAGCAGCCCACCACTGTCTAAAGGTGAATAAAAACCGGGGATGATCTCTATAGGGCATTTTCCCACCTAGGCTCTAAAGATTTTGCTAAGACTCCTTTGAACTCCAAAGCTAATGGAGAGATCACATGTTGAGGGCTTCAAAGAAAAAGCGGCTTGAATTTCATAAGCAACTAGCTACAAGCCATTGCCTTTTGTAGCACAGCCAAGGACCCTTGGAGAATTTGAATTTGCTTTTGGGCAAATTTTTCAGTTCAGCATCTTTATCCCCTTTCTCCCCAAGTGCACCAGGAAAGATACTTTACCATGCTTATTGTAAATCTGTTCTGGCTCATTTTCTGCTGTAGGCTACATAGATCTAAATATTATTAAAATGGTAAAGACTCGTGCTAAGTTTAATTCCAGGGCACTCCATGCAGCAGAGTCCAGGGAGAGGGAAGTGGAGAGATCAGAATAACAGAATAAACAGAATAACAGAGTTATTGCTCAAGCAGGAGAGCCTATATCATTCCAGCAAATGGCTGTCCAGTTTCTTAAAAATCTCCAGTGATGGAGCACCCACAACTTCTGAAGGCAAGCTGTTCCACTGGTTAATTGTTCTCACTGTCAGGAAATTTCTCCTTAGTTCTAGGTTGCTTCTATCCTTAATTAGTTTCCATCCATTGTTTCTTGTCTTGCCTTCTGGTGCTTTGGAAAATAGGTTGACCTCCTCTTTTTTGTGACAGCCCCTCAAAATTGGAACACTGTTATGTCATCCCTAGTCCTTCTTTTCACTAGCTATACACAATGCAGCAACTGTTCTTCATATGTTTTAACCTTCAGCCCCCTAATTATCTTTGTTGCGTTTCTCTGCACTCTTTGTAGAGTTTCAACATCTTTTTTACATCGTGGTGACCAAAACTGGATCCAATATTCCAAGTGTGGTCTTATCAAGGCATTATAAAGAGGTACCTACACTTCAAGTGATCTTGATTCTATCCCTCTGATAATGCAGTCTAGTATTGCGTTGACTTTTTTGGCAGCCTTATCACACCATTGGCTCATATTTACATGTTTGTTCACTAGGACACGTAGATCCCTCTCTCAGTTACTGCTATTTAGCCAGGTACCACCTGTTATGTTCCTGTACTTTTGTTTTTTCTTGCCTAAGTGTAGAACCTCTTGTCTGTGTTTAAAATCAAAATCAGCAAGGTGGCAAAGAGCGATTGTGATGTAAGTACTGACCCTTTTGAACATACAATGTGTAAGAGAAGCATGACTTGCATCACAACATTCTGTGTGCTATCTTGCTGATTTTGGCCTATACATCCCATGAACATTTCTTTTTTTTTATTTAAAAAATAGTTTTTATTAAGTTATTTACATTTAAAAAACAGAAACATACAAAATAAAAACATTTACGACATTGACAAGTACAATATAAACATATACAAAACATAAAAAGCGCATACAGCTATAAAGCTGTCTATTTCTATCGTTTGTTCTACGGCAAATATATATTTAACATTTAATTTAACATGGTTTTCGAATTTTGTCTCATATTTTACATTGTGTTTTATAAATCAAACGTAGTGGTAGTAAAATTTAACCATAATATTTATAATGATATAACAATAGTAATATTTGTAGTAGTATAGATAATAATAGTAATAATAGTACAGAAAAAAAAATAAGGCATTGTTGGTTTAGTAATATCTTAGTATACATATATAGTAATACAATATAACTGTTTTCTCTATAAATTCTCTAGTTCAATTTCTATATGCCTTATTTGGCTTATATTTCTATTTATTACATTGATGTTATTTGTTTTCGTTTTTCGTACCAATTGTAAAATAAATTCCAGATTTCATAGTAGTCGGAGTCTTCCTTTCCTTTCAGTTCCATGGTTAGTTTATCTGCTTCGGCACAGTCCAGGATTTTACTAATTACACTGCTTTCCTCGGGAATATCGTTTAATTTCCAATTTTGTGCTATTGTTATTCTCGCTGCTGTTAGTATATGTAGAATAATATAATAGTATTTCTTTTGCATTTTTTGATTTATGTTTCCCAATAGGAAAATTTCCGGTTTGATATCTATATCTTGTTGTGTGATTTCTTTTAACCAGTTTTTGATTGTATTCCAGAAGGCTTTTATTTTTGGACAGGTCCACCACATATGATAGTAAGATCCAATTTTGTGTTGGCATCTCCAACAATTTGGTGATAGGTTTTTATACATTTTTGCCAATCTCGCTGGAGGGAGGTGCCATCTATAGAATACTTTATAATAATTTTCTTTATATGAAACTGATTTTGTCATTTTGTAGTTTTGGTTCCAAATTTTTTCCCATTCATTAATTTGCATCTCATGTCCGAAATTTTTCGTCCAGCTTATCATATTTCCTTTTATTATGTCTTTTTGTGTTTTGTTTTTTAGGAGAAATTTGTATATTTTAGTTATTGCTTTTGGTTCTTGATCTAGTAAAATTTTATCTAATTCTGATTTGAGTTTTTGTATTCCGTATTTTCTCTTGTCGTTTTCTAATCTGTTCCTAATTTGGAAATATGGCCACCAATCAATCTTGATTCCTTCTTGTTCCAGTTTTGCTATAGATTTTATGGCACCTCCTTCTTCCAGTATTTCTTCATATGTGACCATTTTTTCCAGATTCGTTGTGTTTGGGTGTGTAATGGCTTCCATACCAGAGAACCAGGGTGGTATTTTGGTGTAGTATTGTTTTTTGATCTTAAGCCAAGTTCCTAAGAGAGAGTCTCTAATTTTATGTCTTTTGAAGTATGAGTGTGTTTTATGTTTATCATCCCAGAGGAATCCATGCCACCCTAAATGTAAGTCATAACCTTCTAGTACCAGTAAACGTCTATTTTTAATTTGAATCCAATCCTTTATCCATGTTAAGGCGGATGCTTGATAATATAATTCAAAGTCCGGTAGTCCGAATCCTCCCTGATTCCTATTTTGTTGTAAATATTTTAATTTAATTCTTGGTTTTTTTCCGGCCCATATAAATTTGGTTAGTATTTTATTTAGTTGTTCAAAATATTTTTTCTCTAATTTGATTGGAATGGTTTGGAATAGGTACAAAATTTGAGGTAATATTGACATTTTAATCGCTGCGATTCTACCAATTAGAGAGATTTGTAATTTATTCCATTTATCTAATTTTTTTTCAATTTGTTTTAAAATTTCCATATAATTTGCTTCTTTTATTGTGGTGCATTTTGCTGACAGATTGATTCCTAGATATTTTATTTTCTTAACAATTTGTAGTTCTAATTTCTTTTCTAGTTCCTTATTTTGTATGTCTGTCAGGTTTTTGATTATTATTTTAGTTTTTTGTTTATTGATTTTCAGACCTGCTACTTTCCCGAATTCATTTATTTCTTTTAGTAAAATTGGTCCTGTCTCTAATGGTTCTTCTATGTTGAAAACCAAGTCGTCAGCGAATGCTTGTAATTTATATTCCTGCTCTTTTATCTTAAGTCCTTTTATTTCTTTATTTTCTCTTACTTTTTGTAATAATGATTCCAATGATAGTATAAATAATAATGGGGATAGGGGACAGCCTTGTCGAACTCCCTTTTCTATATTGAAATTTTTTGAAGTTTCTCCATTTATAAGAATTTTAGCAGTTTGTTTTGAATATATTGATTTGATTGTCCTTATGTAATTCTCTCCAAAATTCATTTCGTTCAATTGATTTATTATAAAGTCCCAGTTTAGGTTATCAAATGCCTTTTGGGCATCTAAAAATATGAGTGCCATGGATTCCCCTGGGTGTGTCTCATAGTATTCTAAAATATTTGTAATTGTTCTTATATTGTTTTTAATATGTCTATTTGGTAGGAAGCCATTTTGATCTGAATGTATAATTTTGGTAAGTGTTTTTTTTAGTCTTTCCGCCATTATAGACGCAAAGATTTTGTAGTCTGAATTTAAGAGCGAGATTGGCCTGTAACTCTGGATCTTATGTTTCATATTGATGTCTTTTGGAATGATTGTTATTAGTGCCTCTGTCCATGAATCTGGGATTGCTCCTTTTGTTAGTACTTCATTGTATGTAATTAGTTGTATATTTTTTAAAATCGTTTGTAATTCTTTGTAGTACTCTGCTGGAATACCATCCGGTCCTGGGGTTTTATTGTTTTTCTGATTTCTAATAGCTTTTTCTAATTCAATCAATGTTATTTCTTCATCCATCTTATCTTTAATATCGTCTGGTAGTTGCACTATATTAGAATTTTTTAAATACTCTTGTATGCTCTGGAGTTGTATAGTATCCTTACTGTATAGCTCTCTATAATATTTTCGTGCTATGTCTTTTTTTCCCTCTATTTCAAACTGCATTTTCCCTAGCGAATCTTCTAATTGTTGTATTGTTTTTTTTTCCTTTTCTTTTCTTAATCTGTAGGCCAACCATCTGCCTGGTTTGTTAGCATGTTCAAAATAATTCTGTTTGGATGTCTTAATTTTTAATGCAATTTCTTCTTGTAGTATTAGATTTATTTTGTGTTTAGTTAATTCTTTTTCTTCTTTTATTTCTTTATTTTGTGGCATCTCTTGTAATTTATGTTCCAATTCCCCTATCTTGTTTTGTAAGTCCTTAATTTGCTTATTTTTATCTTTATTTCTTTTAATAGAGTATGCAATAGTTAATCCTCTTATATATGCTTTCATAGTGTCCCAAATATTTTGTATAGATTTCATGTCCATGTTATTTTCTTGACAATAATATAAAAATACTATGGAGTCCTTGATGCTCTCTGAGCTCAGTGCTGATGATATTACTTAGTTTGGTAAGAAAACAACTGCAAAAAGCCCCACCATGCTCAGAGAACACTACAGACCCCACAGTTCAACCCTGAGCTACAAATATTCTATTATAATATTCTATTACAAATATTCTATTAGACTAGCCTAAAGTATTTGTCTGGAATTACTACTCTGGGGTTACTGGGTGTTTTACATATAGGTAGTCCTCGGTTTATGACCATAATGGAGCCTCAAATTTCCATTGCTAAGATGTTGAGTTTTGCCCCATTTTTCGAACTTTCTTGCCACAGTTACTAAGTGAATCACTGCAGTTGTTAAGTTAGTAACACAGTTATTATATATATCTGGCTTCCCCATTGACTTTGCTTGTCAGAAGGTCGCAAAAGGTGATCACATCAGTGGTGGGTTGCTACCGGTACAGCCCGGATCTATGAACTGGTAGCGGCAATGGCAGGAGGCTCCGCCATTCTGCCCGGACGCTTCTGCACGTGAACCAGTAGCAACAGGATTTGCAACCCATTATTGGATCAGGTGACCCCAGTTGTCAAGCATCCGATTTTTTATCATGTGACCACGGGAATGCATACATTTTTCACATAAGTGTGAAAAATAGCAATAGCACTTAGATTTATATACCACTTCTCAGTGCTTTGCAGCCCTCTCTAAACTGTTTACAGAGTCAGCCAGGGGTGGGTTCCTCCCGGTTTGGACCGGATTGCTCGAACCGGTAGCAACCCACTGGTGATGCCACTGATGGTGCTGGTCCGTGTGCGCCACCATCTTTTTTTTGGTTTTTTTGCAATTTTTCCCCTTCCGCTGCTTGAAAAAGGGCCCTCCCGCCCGCCCGTGGGTTAATACTGACCTTTATTTCTTCGCTGAAGCACAGCTGATCAGCTTCTCAGCTGTGTTTTGGGCTGATTCCTGTTTCTGAGATGCGTGGAAGCCAAATCGCATGAGGGGACATGCGTGCGAACCGATAGGGAAGGTAAGTGGAACCCACCCCTGGAGTCAGCATATTGCGCCCAGCGATGTGGGTCCTCATTTTACCAACCTTGGAAGGATGGAAGGCTGAGTCAACCTTCATGTTCATAAGTAACTTTTTTCCGTCCCCATTGTAATGCTGAATGGTCAGTAAAGGAATGGTTGTAAGTCGAGGATTACATGTATCCAATGGTGGTATTCAGCCAGTTCTATCCAGAATGGGTGAACTGGTAGAGCTGACTGCAGGTGGCCCCGCCCACCTGCCCGGACATAAGTATGTCACGTTTTTGACACTGTGTGCATGCGCAGAAGGCTTTGTGCATGTGTGGACAAGCCACGCGCAAATGAAGCGATCGCGCGAGCGCATGCGCTCACATTTGCGAACCGGTAGGGAAGGTAAGTGAATACCACCCCTGCCTGTATCAATATTTCCAGATCTCTACTTGTTTGTTTCCATGGCAAAAACTGATTTTTGTGCTTTAAGACAGTTACGGAATCTGGAAGTTACATTCAGTAGGGCTAAGGCAGAAAACTCTGATAGATTCAAGAGAGGTAGAGCATGGGGCTTTGTAAGAGGAAGAGGAGTGCTATAAAATAGCCAGGCCGTCACAGTAGCAATGAACATTCAAATGTAAAAACTGCGTGAAGCAAAAGAGAGAGTTTTCTGAAATACAGTGATTGAAAAGGAAATTTACAGCAGGGGGAGCTAGAAGACAAAGTCAAGTTTCCACAACTTTTATACGTGTTTATCACTACAAATTGCCACCTTGGCTATTGTTCAGCCTAACTAGATTATGTAAATGTCACTTATGTAATGACCACTGGGATTACTGATAAATTTCTACACAGGCCTTTTGGCTGATGAAAAAAATGCCAACCTGATGTCAATTTTTTATCCTTAGTCTTGCTGGTAAGTTTACTCTTTCTTTCTTTCTTTCTTTCTTTCTTTCTTTCTTTCTTTCTTTCTTTCTTTCTTTCTTTCTTTCTTTCTTTCTTTCTTTCTTTCTTTCTTTCTTTCTCTCTCTCTCTCTCTCTCTCTCTCTCTCTCTCTCTCTCTCTCTCTCTTTCCTTCTTTCTTTCTTTCTTTCTTTCTTTCTTTCTTTTTTATCAAGGCAAATGTCTCAAGAGTGGTGAAAAATAATCTCTGCTTGTCTTTGGATTCTGCTTCTTGGTAAGATACTGCAGTTGAGTGGATGGATCAAGTGGTTTCACGTGCTGAAAGAGCATTGCAGATTTTAAATCATGTTAGCAGGAAAAGAGCTGAGGCAGCTTATGGCATTTGTAGAGGAAACCCAAGCCCTAACAAAGATTCATGGCCAGTCGAGATTTGCTGGGATCTGGTGCGGCATCCAAAATACCTCCTTCTTTTTAGATGGAAAGATTCTGAAATAGCCACAGCAGAGAAATGGCTGGGGAAGATGACATACTTTGCAAAGTTAACTTGCTTGGGTAAGGAGAAGATAACAATTACATTTATTAGTGATTGGAAACTCTGGACTTTTTGCTAAAAATGCAAAATAAATGAATCTGTGACTTACGGATTGATAATTAGAAAGGGCAGAATATGGGAAGAAGAGGATTGCAATGTAAGAGGGAGGACAAACGATAAATGTTTCTGTAACTGCGGTAGAGAAGATCAGAGATAGCTTTTTAAATACATTTTTCTGTTCCTTTTTCTCCAATTTCTTTTTTCACTTGTTTTATAACTTTCTTTACTTTTATTATTGTAAAAATATTTACATAAACTTTATATTAAAAAATGCCTTCTGCATTTTTCACCCCGCTCATTCAACTTCATGGTTTCCAACCAGCAGTGAATTTGGGGTAGGTAATCAGGGGTGAAATCCAGCAGGTTCTGATAGGTTCTGGAGAACCGGTAGCGGAAATTTTGAGTAGTTCAGAGAACCAGCAAATACCACCTCTGGCTGGCCCCAGAGTGGGGTGGGAATGGGGATTTTGCAATATCCTTCCCCCAGGAGTGGGGAGGGAATAGGGATTTTGCAGTATCCTTCCCCTGCCACGCCCACTAAGCCATGCCCACCAAGCCACACCACGCCCACCAAGCCACACCCACAGAACCGGTAGGGAAAAAAATTGGATTTCACGATTCGGTAGTTTTCCTAGTAGGATGCAGGTATCTTATAACAGGAAGTGGCTGAGTATTTATTTATTTAGTGAGATTTATATACCGCCTCACAGTGCAAGCACTCTCTAAGCGGTTTACACCAGTAAGCAATGTATATTTATATTGCCCCCAACAATCTGGGTCCTCATTTTACCTACCTCAGAAGGATGGAAGGCTGAGTCAACCTTGAGCCAGTGCGATTTGAACCGCTGACCTGTGGATCAGTGTCAGCTAAAGTGGCCTGCAGTACCTGCCTCTAACCGCTGCGCCACCTCGTATAGTGTTTGTTTTTCATTATACCATCCTCTTTTTGGAAACCTTTTGCCGCCTTTCCATTCTTCACCCGTCCTAAAGTAAGGGACTTTATAAGTCCCATGAAGGACTTATATTTTGCGGTGAAGATTATCTTCAGATCAATAAAAAGAACAAAAATCTTTTTTTGTGGGGGGGGGGGGGAAGGAAGAGAAATTGGAAAACAAAATAAATCTTCCAATGGATCCTCTCTTCTGTCTGTGATTTTAACCTAGTACCACACTGCAATTGTTTAGGACTGTTGTGCAAATGCAGAACAGATGTTTAATTTCTACTGCCTGCTTGGCAGGGGTATCTGCAGGATGGAGTGAGAATAGAATAGAATAGAATAGAATAGAATACAATAGAATAGAATAGAATAGAATAGAATAACAGAGTTGAGAGGGACTTTAGAGGTCTTCTAGTCCAACCTCCTGCTTAGGCAGGAAACTCTACACAACTTCAGACAAATGGTTGTCCAATCTCTTCCTAAAAACTTCCAGTGTTGAAGCATTTACAACTTCTGGAGGCAAGCTGTTCCACTCATTAATTGTTCTAACTGTCAGGAAATTTCTCCTTAGTTCTAAGTTGCTTCTCTCCTTGATTAGTTTCCACCCATTGCTTCTTGTCCTGTCCTCAGGTGCTTTGGAGAATGGTTTGACTCCCTCTTCTTTGTGGCAGCCCCTGAGATATTGGAACACTGCTATCATGTCACCCTTAGTCCTTCTTTTCATAAGACTAGACATATCCAGTTCCAGATTAAAAAAAAATCAAGACAAGGACAGTCACAAGGCAACTAAACTTTGCCTGTTCTTTATAAGTGAGGCATAAAAACCTCAGTCCAATGGAGCTCTTTTAATTGCATTGTTGTAGTTGCAATCTTGATTTTTTAAAAATCTCATCCCATAGTGACCTCTGTATCCTGGAGAAGAGTACCTAAAGGAGCTGGCAAAAACGCATCTTCTTTAGGAATTCTCCTTTTTTAACCATTTCCCAACTGCCTACCAACACAGAGCTGGAAAGGGGCCTGATAGGCATATTTTATTACTATTATTCCTTCAATGTACATCCCTCCTTTCAACGGGTAGGTTTTGGAATAGTCAAAAGCCACGATGATAAGAGCAAAGTACTAGCTCTCCTTGATCTGTCTCCTACTAAAATAAAACTCAAGAAAACTGTAGCAAAGCTCTATCAGTAGAATGAATTAAAGGCTTCTGGTGACAAATAATTCTAAGCAACAATTCAGTTTTTATGGACAGTGTGGGTGAGTTGTTGCTTATGGTTGTTCTTCTCAACTATGATGGCTACTGTTGTGCTGGAATCACAGAAATCAATTTAATTATCGTTCTAATTGGAGAGCTATTTTATTTGCCTCAATATTCTGAGATTTTAGAACATCTATAACTTAAATTTAAAACATATCTATCTATCATCTATCTGTCTGCCTGCCTGCCTGCCTGCCTGCCTGCCTGCCTGCCTGCCTGCCTATCTATCTATCTATCTATCTATCTATCTATCTATCTATCTATCTATCTATCTATCTATCTATCTATCTATCTATCTATCTATCTATCTATCTATCTATCATCTATCTATCATCTATCTATCTATCTATCATCTAATTTGCCTCAATATTGAGATTTTAGAACATCTATAACTTAAATTTAAAACATATCTGTCTGTCTGTCTGTCTGTCTGTCTGTCTGTCTGTCTGTCTGTCTGTCTGTCTGTCTGTCTGTCTGTCTGTCTGTCTGTCTGTCTGTCTCTATCTATCTATCTATCTATCTATCTATCTATCTATCTATCTATCTATCTATCTATCTATCTATCTATCTATCTATCTATCTATCTATCTATCTATCCCTCTATTCTGAGATTTTAGAAATCTAATCTATAACAAATTTAAAGCATATAGATAGATAGTTATTGATATTGATATTGATGATATTAATATTAATATTGATATTGTCAGGGCTGCCTCAATCCCTAGGAAAGGAAAACCCTTTCCTTTCAGGGGTGAAATTCATCAGGTTCTAGAGAACCGGTAGCAGAAATTTTGAGTGGTTCAGAGAACCGGCAAATACCACCTCTGGCTGGCCCCAGAGTGGGAAGGGAATGGAGATTTTGCAATATCCTTCCCCCAGGAGTAGGGAGGGAATGGGGACTTTGCAGTATCCTTCCCCTGCCACGCCCACAGAATCGCTAAGGAAATTTTTTGAATTTCACCCCTGCCTTGAGTCCATAGAAGTAGAGAAAGGGTACTTTTACTAGGAAAGAACTGAATACAGCTAAGTCAGGTAAGACCTGAAGCAAAAACACGCCAAGCAGCAAATTGAAACAAACCCTTGAGGATGGTTAAAGCTGGCAGTCTCATTGCTTCTCGAAAATTTCCACTTTCACCTCCTGATGCCCCCTTTAGTCACCAGAGAATATTAGCCAAATTTGTTAATAAAAGAAATAATTCCAAAATCAAACATTGGAGACTGGCAAACTCAAGAAACAAGAACCAGTTGGATTTTTGGAATGGTCTTGATGATGATGATGATGATGATGATGATGATGATGATGATGATGATGATGATGATGATGATAACATACCGTAACTATCTTGAAAGCCAGCCATAGATCAATTATATCTAGTGTAGTTTAAGTCAGGCTTACTCTGAGTTTCTTTTGTACATTTCCCTCTTACCCTGGATTAAGGAATCTTTTCTATAATTGTTCTCCTCTTTCCTCTGGGTTCCCAGGAGTGTGCTAGACATTACATCCAAATACATTTGTTAAGATCAATCTATCCATCATATAAATGCATGCAGACGTTTCAATTATCCAAAATTGTTCCTCAAATAATGTCATATAAAAACACAAAATAGGGAGGAAGCAGATACCTTAATATATTATTAATTTCTTCTGATCTAACTGTGGACTTCCTTTGACTGAAGGGCAATGAGTTATTTTTTGAAGCATAGGATTGTGCAGAATACTTAGCTTGTAGTAGTTAGTATTTCATATATCAGCCTATTATATGCGATTTTTATTTAAACCAGAGAAATGTAAATTCTTTTTGTGTATAAGGCTGAATATTTGTCTATACAGACAACAATACATGCTGCATCTAATGAGAATAATTATAAGCAATCTAAACATATGTTCCTCTAAATGCTGAGTTGTTAAAGTACTGTGATTTCTGTATATCTGTGGAAATTATGGTTTTCATTTGCCTTGCTGAGATTTTAGCTTTGAATATTGCTTTTAAACCATTCCACACTGCAGACTCCAGAATTATGGATGTTTATGCATTCATTTCCCTCCTGATTTGAATAATTGTGGTTACCAAGCAATGCTGTAGCTTTTACTTTAGTTACTCATTAGACATAAATGTAGCTGACTAGCAAATAGATTTGAAATTGATCTTAAACTTCATGTGGTATTTTAATAACAAGGAGAAAATATATGTACAGTAATTTTAAAGTACTCCTGCAAACAACTAGTTCCCTTGACTACTCTATTTCTTTTGGCAGAGCTGTATATATGTAATATATGTTTCACATTTCCCAAGAACAAAACCTATTTCTAGCAAGGCAGTCTACAATTGTAGCCATACTTCAGGATTTCAATCTATGGTCCCCTGACCTAAAATTTCAATCTATGGTTTTCCCTTACCTAAAAGAAGCCACTGGATTCAATGTGTTTAGTTCTAATTGCATTGCACACACTTTACAATTCTTACTTTCAATTGTACAGTATATACCCTGAAAACATTCAAGAAGCCAATGAATTAGTGTAATGCGTGAATATGCCCAATTTGCAAACTGGATGGAATCATGGAGACGGTGGAGCAGGAAATGGAATCCGAATTGGAATTATTAAAGTAAAATTAGGAAGAGCCGAGGTGGCGCAGCGGTTAGAGGCAGTACTGCAGGCCACTTTAGCTGACTGTGATCTGCAGGTCAGCGGTTCAAATCTCACTGGCTCAAGGTTGACTCAGCCTTCCATCCTTCCGAGGTAGATAAAATGAGGACCCAGATTGTTGGGGGCAATATAAATATGCATTGCTTACTGGTTAAACCGCTTAGAGAGTGCTTGCACTGTGAGGCGGTATATAAATCTCACAAATAAATAAATAAATAAATAAATAAATAAATAAATAAATAAATAAATAAATAAATAAATAAATAAATAAATATAAAAAAATAAAAAGCATCTCTCTCTCTCTCATTCAGAGTCTCACAAATCTATATTCATAAATGCATACTCATATTTTCAAACATAAATCAAGCCGCTTTCAAGTCAACTTCCATACTTGGTGACTTCATGGACATCCAGATGAATTTTTTTGGGATACCAGTATAGAAGTGTTTTGCCATTATCTTCTTTTGGAATGTTATTTAAATTTCCTAATATACTCACTCCACTGCTCTGGAACTACCTGATGTTCCTCCAACCAGGTACCAACGGGGTGCACAACCTTGCTTGTTTTTCAATTCAGCCAAGGTGAACTATCTGCTCCAGATATTTATAATTAATGGATGAGAGGAAGAATCAGGGACCGAATGAAGAAGACAGTGGGCATGTGTGGAACAAAGTTGCCCCGATACGTTAGCTGCAGACCATATCATGTATACACCTTTACTAACTCGTAATCTGGCTTGTTTGGTTTTGACTTGTTGTGTTGTGTGAATTAGCCAGTGATTGCATTCCCATGATCACATGATCAAAATTTGGGCACTTGGCATCTGGCATGTATTTATTTATAATTTATAAGAGTTGTAGCATCCCAGGGGACCTGAGTGCCATTTGCAATCTTCTAAGTCAGCTTTCGACAAGCAAAGTCAACAGTGGAGCCCGGATTCACTTAATGGCGACTTAATTCATTTAATTACCATTGCAAATCATTACACTACCACCACCACCACAATCTAAATTTATATCTCACCTTTATTTGTACACACATGGGTAATTTTGCTTTTTATTGTTTTGGAAAAGGAAAACAGTGATTAATGTTGCATCAAGTGCAGAGACCGACATTATGATGTCAGAGGAAATGTAGGGAATGGCTTGTTGATGGCTGTAACAGAGAAACTGAATGCCTTTCTCTAACTGGTGCGTGATTACAACTGTCCTGGCGATTTTCTTTTTTCTTCCAGTCCCCATGAAACCCCCTTCATGTCATCTGTAGCCCAGAAGTGAAGCAAATCATCCTTAGCTGTTCCAATTATTATCGCAACATCATCCAAGGGCAACTACGAGGTGTATACATTCTCTTTTCTCACCCGTTATCTAGGAGGGAAGTCAGGTGATCGCATCATCTTGAAAGGCAAGCAATAAAGGCAGGATATAGTTCTTTGATGAGTCACAGATGGCTGGATAACATTGTAATCCAGGGCAGGGGTGAAATCTGACAGGTTCTGGAGAACCGGTAGCGGAAATTTTGAGTAGTTCGGAGAACCTGCAAATACCACCTCTGGCTGGCCCCAGAGTGGGGAGGGAATGGGGATTTTGCAGTATTCTTCCCCTGCCACACCCACCAAGCCATGCCCACCAAGCCACACCACGCCCACCAAGCCACGCCCACAGAACTGGGGCGTGGTTCTGTGGGCGTGAACCACGCCCCGGTTCTGGGCGTGGTTCACGCCCAGTGGTGAAATCCAAAAATTTTGACACCCCTGTTGTAACCAGCAGTGGAATAAAGCCTATTGAGATACAGTAAGAACTTGAACAGATACAAGAAGAACACACGTAACATCTGCAGTATAATTTTATTTCCAGAAATATTTTCAGTTTAAAAACAAAAAGTTGCATTTCAATCTTGAAACCAGCAAGACTGATAAATTCATCCCCATGGCAACATGGAGCTTCCTACCAAACATAGACATATTAAGAATGCTGATTCTACTTTCAAACTAAGCTTTAAAAAGTCAGCTGGAATATGTCTTTGTACATTTACTAAGCACCACACCCCAGCTAGTTTAATGGGGTTAGTCTCAAATCAGCATTCATCGGATTGCATTCCATATACAGAGAAATTGCTTTATAATAAGAAATACTTAATTCATTATATGAAGCATGAATTGTGCTTTGTAACAATTTGAGGAAACAGAGTTGTGACTCCAATGTCTATATTTACCATGATTTCACAACTATGTTAGATAGTCTCATTTGTTTTCTGATTTTGAGAAGTCGCTTTTTTACAGCTATAACTAGGTTCTGGATGACACAGAATGTTGCTAACAATATAAGGTCTGGTCAGCTACATGGATATGTTGATCAGTCCTAATATAATAGTGTCCTCACCCCAGAAAGCTATTTCAGCAGATTACCTCATGCTAACCTTATAATTGTAAAATTACTACAAGCCAACCTTTAAGCAGTTTGGTTATTGAGTTCTTCTAATGTTACTGATTCTGTTACAAAACCTAATAATTGAAAATTCAGAATAGTCATACTTTTTGATCTGTTCCTATTCTTGGAACATTTCCTAGCAAGTATTTGTTACTACACAATTCATCTTTCTGCTGGCAAAAAACAACAACAAAACAACAACCCTGCTATCTGGCTTTTTTTAAATTGATGGGATACCAATCAACATTAAAGCTATTTTAAAACATGCTAGAGAATGGAGCAATTTTCTTTTAGTCAAGACAGTATTAATGTTGAAAGCATAGATCATCCTACTGAAGACCATAGAGTTAAGAGTTACAAACATATCTGGGAAGCTCATGTAATCTATATGCATGGAAAATCTGAATATTTATGGAATGTACGGTACATTGAACAAAAATGTTTCCAAAACCAGACCTCCATTTCAGTAAAATTCCAGTCAAGCTACATTGGGTACAAAGAAATATCCAACAGAGATATTTGATTCATTTAACTGGATGGAAAATAAGCTTTGGAGTTTTACCATAGAACCAAAGTTGGCAAAAGAAATAATGACATAATTTAGATATGAGTTATACAAATGTTTTTGATGGCAATAACTTAGTTGTCTAGTCATGTGTGTCTAGCAGCTAAATATGATATCAGCTGGACCATTTTCCAAGCAATTAATTTTGGGGTTGGGGACCCTGGAAAAGTAACTAATCATGAGAAACATTTCATTGAATTAACTGGGTGCTATACCACAAATTACTGAAAGAACTTATGGAGAATTGTAGAAATATCTTCACTGAACAGTAGTTTATCATTATTGATGTGTACGGTGATGGAGCAGTGACTTATTATCAAACATTACATTTATGTCAACTGGATATTATAGACATCTAAGAAAATACAAGGAATCCCGCAATTCTTACAATGAATTTTATACATTTAAATGGGAAATCAGCTCCCACTGAATTCAACGGGATTTGCTTCCTTGTAAATGGACTGATGGGGAAACGGTGGAATGGAACATTCTCAAGAAAAGCACAGACATAGAAGAAAAATAAAAAAGATATACCGTATTTTTCGGAGTATAAGACGCACCTTAGTTTTTGGGGAGGAAAATAGGGGAAAACAACCTGCCTACCAGGTATTCATCTGGCTAGCATCCTTAGTCTGGTCAGCTTCAGCACATTATTTTATCTCCTGGTTAGGACTTAAAAAAACCTTCTTCTGAGAGAGTAACAATGAAAGAGCATGCAAGCCAGTAAGAGCTGGGAAGATCGTTAGCACCTGGTTAGGGCTAGAAAAAAAACTTACTCGGAGCAAGTAGAGCAATGGAAAAGAATTCTGCAAAGACTTAAGGCTGGAAAAACATTCTTTGGAGAGAGTAACAATGAAAAAGCCTGCAAGGTAAGAGCTGGGAAGATCTGTTAGCACCTAGTTAGGGCTGGAAAAAAAAAAAAGCTACATTCGAAGTATAAGACGCACCCAAATTTTCAGCCACTTTTAGGGAGGAAAAAGGTGCGTCTTATACTCCAAAAAGTACGGTAGTTACACAAGTTCAAAGATAACAGAACAAAGCCAAACTTTGGTCCAAATAATATACAAAATTTCTACAAAGGGTATGAATAGATTTTCATTATGTTTGCAAGCTTCTATGGAGAATTCCTATTTTTTACTTCTTTAAACACAAAGTCCCTTACAAAGAGAACGTATGATTATAGCAGTGGCAATGTAATTCCACAATATCATATACCAATCCAGAGTATCAAAATAAATATAGCAACCCACCTGTTAAATTCTATATGAATTAAGTAAGCTATTAGACGCAGTCTAAACATTTAAACATTGTTTGGTCATTGCAAAATCATTTAGAAGGTGATACTTAACACCTTCTGGCCAGTTTATTTATCAGCAAAACCAAGGAGTTTTACTAGACACCCTTCAGGCTAGAAATGTAGCATCAGTTGCTTTGCATGCAAGTAGAAACCTAGCATATCAGAAATTAATCTAGGTTTCTCGCTGATATGCTAGATATAAAACACTGTTTCAGACGGGATTAAACATGCAATTGATTACACACCTATAATCTGAATTGGCAACATCCAGATTATTATTTTTTCTTTTCAGAGAAAATGTGAGCTCCTGTACAGTATAAATACTGTGCTCATTTAAATAGGTTCCAAAGAAATTTAACAATATCAAATTAAAAAATTAAGTAGCCTACCAATTGATAAAAGTAACAAGGCAGCTCTGTCTAGTAGTCTACATGAAACAAGTTGCATTTTCAGCTATTCCTGAAAAAAATGCATCAGCAAATGAATTCTGTCCCTTGATTCTATTGCAATGTTTCTCAAACTTGGCAACGTACAATGTGCGGACTTCATCTCCCAGAATCCCCTAGTCAGCATGCTCCAAGTGCCAAGTTTGAAAACAAAACAAAACAAAACAAAACACTGTTCTATTGATTGCACAGAAAACCTTTGATTGGGAAGAAACACTGGCTGGTGTCCAAAAGCTGCTCCTCCATTCATGTAAGGGGAGAGGCAGAAGCAATTTAGGGAACCATGAAAAAAAGATGAAGGAAGAGGCAGGATAAAACATTCCAGCTACTGTATACAGAACTGTTCCAATTATAGGAGCATGGAAGTTCTGTGAGTCTTCTCTATGAAGTGCCATACGCTTCTATCCTGCCCAGAGCCGAGATGGCACAGTGGTTAGAGTGCAGCACTGCAGGTTACTTCAGCTGACTGCTAGCTGCAGTTCAGCTGTTCAAATCTCACCGGCTCAAGGTTGACTCAGCCTTCCATCCTTCTGAGGTGGGTAAAATGAGGACCCAGATTGTTGGGGGCAATATGCTGAACTCTGTAAACCGCTTAGAGAGGGCTGTAAAGCACTATGAAGCGGTATATAAGTCTAAGTGCTATTGCTATTGCTATTTTTGTTCCTGCATCAATAAATGAGTGTATGGTCATTTCAGGAGAAAACAAGATTAATGATAGGATATTATCATATTTTAAATGTCTCCAAATCATACACCATGATTCAAAATCGCCTTAAAAGAATAAAAAGTTTCATCAGCCTCAGCTGCAGGCAGAATGCACATTATTTGCATTATAATCCAAAAATTCAAAACCATATATATTTGATTTTTTTTTTTTAAATGCCGCCTTTATTACTTTATAAGTAACTCAAGGTGGCAAACATACATAATAATCCTTTCTCCTGACATCAACGGCAAAATTTGTACCAAATCTGCAGGCTTGCCTTTAACAACTTGCCATTCATCTAGTAGCCATAAGTAACAAAGAATCCTATACACATGAATGGATGAACTTTCATGTAGGCAATTGAGCAGGTTGGAGGAGATATGGTACATTTTTCCATTTCTCTTTCACCAATCCACTCTTGATAATATCTTGGAAGGAGATGAAGAGAACTGGGCCTCTAGCTCAGGGGTGTCAAACTCACGTCATCACAGCAGTGTCACATGACGTATCGGGACTTCCCCCCCCTTCGCTAAATACGGTGTGGGCGTGGCCAGCACGTGACACATCTGGCCCGCAGGCTGTGAGTTTGCAGCCCTGTTCTAGCTCTACATTTCTAAGCCTAAATAATAATAAGTAAAGAAGAACTCAATACGAATGAAGGGCAGCATCAACTAAAGAGCTGGCAACTGTGACTTCACATTGTTGTGAACAGACAATAGTCAATTGCAAAAGGCAGCTTTGCTCAGAACAGCTTACAACCTGCGACAATACCTCTAACACCATCAAACAGCCACATCTGCCTATCCCAGGTCCTTGGGAAGGAATAGATAGGTGGACTAAAATGCAATTCCAGTCTCAACATCTGACTAACTGTGCAACGGACCATACTAATAATAATCTGATTCTTTTATCATGACCTAAGAGAAGGATCCAGCTTAGAAACACAGCAGACCAAAAAAAGAATCCATTCATAACAAAAGAAAGGAAAGGTAATATAAGCCAAAAATCTTCTTCACTGCCCTAGCATAAAATAATTTAAAATAATCCACTGTCTTTGAAGACATTAACTGAAAAGAAATCTATCCAGAATTAAAAATTTGACCAGAAAAAATAACGTTTAAAAACATTTATTAACATGCCAGAAAGGCTTGTCTGGGTGTTGCCTTTTTTCCTTCATGTTCTTGCAGTGTTGACTTAAATTAATTGCTCAGGCAAGTTGCTTGTAGGGTGATTCAGCTTTGTGATTCTTTTCTATTCCTCTTGCAAAGAGTTTAATTAATTGGCAGTGAACTCTGCAAATGTAAGAAATTGTAAAATCTTCACATGATAAAATTCTATCAATTCTAATCTGCCAGTCACTAATAAGAACAAAATCCTCTCAATTATTCATCTAAGAAGCTGTTCACAATGGCAATTTGAGATAGCAAGTACAGCTACAGTATGTTTTGTGTTTTTTCTCCAAATATTTTTTTATTTGGAGAAATGCCATAATAAATAAATCATCTAGCCAAAATTAAGATCTCTTCACATATACCTGTGTATCTGTTATTGCCTTTTAGATTGTTTGAATTGGTCTCTAGCATCTCTACTCCAAGTAACATATATGTTGGGTTCAGGTATAAGTCAGATTTATTTATTTATTTATTTTGGAATTCTTATATGCCGCCCAACTCCCTAAGGACTCAGGGCGGCGTACAACAGTGAGAAAATACAAGAATAACCAAAATCTAAAAAGTTAATTAAAAGCAAATATAAAAATTAAAACACACTATAAAAAGAATCATCACCAACCATTCAACATCATACATACTTGGGGGTGGGCTCGAATGAATTAAGCTCTACCCCCCGCCTGCAGGAAAAGCCATGTCTTAACAGCTTTCCGGAAGGCCAGCAGAGTGGGGATAGTTCGGGTCTCTGGTGGAAGTTGGTTCCAGAGCACAGGGCCAGCCACAGAGAAGGCTCTCCCCCTTGGGCCCGCCAGCCGGCATTGTTTGGCCGACGGGACCTGGAGGAGGCCCACTCTGTGGGCCCTAACCGGTCGAAGGGAAGTATGAGGCAGAATGCGGTCCCGTAGATAACCTGGTCCCAAGCCATGAAGGGCTTTAAAGATGGTGATCAACACCTTGAATTGGACCCGGAGACCGATGGGCAACCAATGCAGCTGGCGGAGTATCGATGTCACGTGGGTGTACCTTGGCACACCCACCACAGCACGCGCAGCCGCATTTTGCACCAACTGAAGTCTCCGGATACTCTTCAAGGGTAGCCCCATGTAGAGCGCATTGCAGTAGTCCAAGCGAGAGGTGACAAGGGCATGAGTGACCGTGAGTAGAGCCTCCTTCTCCAAATATGGCCGCAACTGGTGCACCAGGCGAACCTGTGCAAAGGCCCCTCTAGCCACAGCTGAAAGATGATGGTCCAATTTTAGCTGTGGATCTAGAAGGACCCCCAAGTTGCGGACCTGGTCCGAGGGAGTCAGTTTCGCTCCCTCAAGGACCACGGAGGGACAGTTGTCGTAGTGCTTAGGAGGCAATATAGAATATATAGAATATAGAATATAGATATAGAATTACTTGGGATTTTGCCTAGAATGTGTAAATTATAATATATATCTTACTGTATTATTTGAACCAAATCCATGGATCAGAGGTGGGTTCCTGCCGGTGCGGTTAAAAGCTGTTGTTCGGCGCAGAGCTGAAGACGCTGCTGCCGTTCGCGGCACGGGAGCTTTCCCCGGGCGCTGCCGCTGCCCGCATGGATGCCGCCGTTTGCGTTCTTTTGCCCTCTGCGCATGCGCAAAGCGTTCTGCATGCACAGAGGGCAAAAGAATGCAAACAGTGGTGTCCATGCGGGCGGCGGCAGCGCCCGGGGAAAGCTCCCGCGCCGTGAACGGCAGCAGCGTCTTCGGCTCTGCGCTGAACAACAGCTATTAACCGCACCAGCAAAAACAGGCAGGAACCCACCTCTGCCATGGATACAGGTTGCTCCCAACCCTGAGTCTTAAGATCAGTAGCTCTAATTAGTCTTGCATTCTGTGAATTTATCTAATTCCCTTTCAAAATTATTTACATCAGTGACGGTCACCAGATTCTGTAGTAAGGAATTCCACAGAACTAATTAGGCATTGTTTAACCATGTTTGGTTGAACAAACCATCATATTCTCTTTTTATCAGGCACTGAGGACTCTGGCTGGGAAGATTATTTTTTAAAAAAGATTTAACCTTTATTTTTGCGCCTTAAGTCATGGAAAACATTCTGCCTTCCTGGGAACTGCTATTGGAGGCAATAAATCAGTGGTGGGTTCCTACCAGTGCGGTCCACTCTATAGCACCGGTAGCGGCCCACTGGTGACGTCACAGTACCGGTGCGGTCGGTTGCTGGTGCCTGGGCACCACCATTTTTTTTTAAAAAAAATGTTACATTTTTTAAAAAAATTTCTTCTGCGCATTCCCAGAAGCCGAGCTTCCGGCACTGCGCATGCGCTGCCTTCCTATCCCACAGTGAGTCCAAGCAGGGGAGGATGGCTGAGGGAGCGCGTGAAACACTCAAAGAACGGGCGGCAGGAGCTATCTCCATTCCCCTCCCTTCAGCTGTCCGAGAAGCCATGAACGCGCGGTGATGATCCTAGGCATTTTCGCACGTTTGAGGGTTCTCGAGCTGCTGAGGGGAGGGGGAATGGGTGGCAGGACCTATCTCAGTTCCCCTCCCTTCAGCAGTCCGAGAAGCCATGCCCACCCAGTCACATGGCTAACAAGCCACACCCACAAAATAAGCCACACCCACAGAGTGGTAGTAAAAAAATTAGGAACCCGCCCCTGCAATAAATAATCTGTTTAATAAAGTTCTGTTTAATAAAACCTGTTGACATTTTTTAGGTGAGAGGATTAAAACCTTTTTTAGGAGTGCACAGCTATGCATATGTAAAAAAAAACAACCTCAAAAAAACCCAGATCTGTAACTTTAGTGGAAGTACACTGTCAATTTTTAAATCCTGTTAGGGAAAGGACTAATGTGTGAATTGCACTCTAATCTCTTTATATTCGTAGATTCATTTATACAAAAAAAAGAAACTCACTTGACTTCAATAGTTGAACAATCCAGGGTCTCTCCATCACAGTTCCAGGTACTGCTTGGGGGGAGACAGCAGCAAGCTGGGTGGTCTCTACAGAATTGACCGAAGTGTTTTTTCCGCATACCCTGGCCATCATTGTCAACATCATCAAAATGCTTTGATGTAAAACGAAACTTTTTAATCCGATAAACCTCTACAAAGCTGAAATCAAACTGTAGAGAAAGTGTGGGAAGCAAATTACAGCATTTGTTGCCTTAGAAATTGTCAAAAAGTTGTCAGTCTTTTGAGGTTTTTTTTTTGTCTAAATAGCATTTACCGTATTTTTCGGCATATAAGATGCAGCGGAGTATAAGACGCACCTTAGTTTTGGGGGAAGAAAATAGGGTGGGAATCTGCATACCAGGTATTCATCTGGCTAGCGTCCTTAGTCTGTTCAGCTTCAGCACATTATTTTATTCCCTGGTTAGGGCTTAAAAAAACCTTCTTTGGAGGGAGTAGCAATGAAAAAAGCCTGCAAGCTGGGAAAGAGCTGGGAAGATCGTTAGCGCCTCGTTAGGGCTGGGAAAAAAGCTTCGAAAAAGCTACATTCGGAGTATAAGACGCACCCAAATTTTCAGCCTCTTTTAGGGAGGGAAAAGGTGCATCTTATATTCTGAAAAATACTATAACTATTATTGGGCTTAGGGAGAGGTGGGTTCCTACCGGTTCGGACCAGTTCTATAGAACAGGTAGTAACATGGCGGCCTGGGTCACTAGAACTGGCAGCGACCCAGGCCTACCACGCCCCCGAGCCAGTTCTCTCGGAGGTGCCATAGGCGGTGCCATCTTGTTTTTTGCTTCTGTGCATACATGGAAGCTTTGTTTTATTACTGTGCGTGCGTGCGAAGAGCGTCCCTGGGCGAACCGGCAGTAAAGAAAACCGGAACCCACCCCTGGCTTGGGGTCCAATAGAAGCATTGAACCCACTTCCTGCAGACTCAGAGCTGCTCTTAAATAGTCTCAGAGAGATGTTGTTCACATCCCCTTCTTGGTAAAGACTGAGCTGTCGTTCTTGGTGGGCATGTTTTGATTCCTACTTAAATAGGGCACCAAAAGTTCTGTGTTATTTTTCAAAGGAATGAATAATAGATGTTTATTTATTTAAAAGCAAGGGAAAAGTTGAATTGGAGACCACGTGTGAGTCAAAAGGGGTGCTGGATTCTATGTATTATACACATGTATTTATAAAGAGGGAACTAGAAGACAGGCCTTTTCTCCTGTAGCCCCTGCCTTATGGAGTATTCTCCCCTCAGAGATTAGAGCGGTCCAAATTCTGGGGGCCTTTCTCAAGGCCCTTTCTTAAAAACCTTGCTACGTAGTCAGGCCTGGTGCTCGGAATATCTTGGCTTAACTATTAGTTGATTCATCATCACAGCTGATGTTTGTACTTATTTATTTTGTGGATGTTTTTATTCTTTCAATGGCTTTTAATTGTTTTGTTTTATAATTTTAGAATTGTAAGCTACATAAGGTGACTTATTTGAGTTGGTCGGCTATAAAAAAAATTGAATAAAATAAATAAATAAATAAATAAATAAATAAATAAATAAATAAATAAATTATTTATTTATTTATTTATTTATTTATTTATTTGGCAGTTTTTATATGCCGCCCTACTCCCTCAGGACTCAGGGCGGCGTACAACATGTTATAAAACTCCAAACAAATCATTAAAAAGACTATTTAAAAACAATTAAAAAAACATATAAACACCATACATACATGGGGGAGACATCAGATATAAAATCGTCTCAGACTCACCCCGCCTGCAGGAAGAGCCATGTCTTAATGGCTTTTCGGAAGGGCAGCAAGGTGGGGATGATTCGGATCTCTGGGGAAAGTTGGTTCCAGAGAACAGGGGCCCCTACAGAGAAGGCCCTCCCCCTAGGCCCCGCCAGTCGGCACTGTTTGGCTGACAGGACCTGGAGGAGACCCACTCTGTGGGACCTAACCGGTCGAAGGGAAGAATGAGGCAGGATGCGGTCCCGGAGATAGTCTGGTCCTAAGCCATGTAGGGCTTTAAGGATGATGATCAGCACCATATAGCCAGGGGTGGGCTTCTAGGGGTTCGCAGGGGTTGGGGAGAACCTCTAGCTAAGATTCTGTGCAGTTCAGAGAACCTCCAAATTCCACTCCTGGCTGGCCCCACCCCGCCCCACCCCTCCCAGGAGTCCCCACACGGCTTGTTTTGGATGTAGGTAAGTGCAGGGCACACGCGGAGGCTCGGGAGGGCGAAAAACAGGCCTACCGGAAGTTTGAAAAGGCCGGAAATGGGCCCATGTCCAGCCTCCAGAGAGCCTCCGGAGCCTGGGGAGGCCTTTTTCACCCTCCTGGAGGCTCGAGGAAAGCCGCCAGAGTCCGGGGAGGGTAAAAACGCCCCGCTGCCATGGTGCAGGAGGCCGACTAGGCCACGCCCACCATGGCCACACCCACCCAACAACCGGGCAGAGAACCCCTTGCTAAATTTTTTGAAGCCCACCCCTGAATATAGCCCCATCCTTGGAGTGGTAAGAACTAAGCGGCATCAGTGAAAATAACCAATCAATTAGTTTCCCTCCCTCTGGGAAGGACACTTTACTGGAGGATGATGGAATGAAGCATTCTCTGACCTGCAAGTTCCAGAAAGTCCAGCTTTCTATTGTAAGTTATGCAATTGTCGCGTTTTGTGTTCCACCACAAGACCATTAATCAACATCAGATTGTGCCTCCGTTCCAATTGTGAAGCTATCATACTGTTAGAGAGAAAAATACGCACCTGATCATGCTGGTTTGTATGCCTTAAGAGGTATCTTAGAAAGTTTAACCGGGAACATTTACGAACTAGAATGAGGTCTGCAGAGCCATCTGCCAGGTGAGCAGCTGGTGAAAGGCCTTTAGGACTCCGTGGACAGGCACAGCTAATGTTCACAGCATTGATGGCTAGAAACTTCCCTCTAATAACTTTCCATTCTCCTTCCTCATCCCCTGAAAGAGATATATTTGCATGTTGTTCTTGGTATCCTCTGGATTTTGAGACATGTTTTAAGACATTTTTGACTCCATAAAGCAGAGGTCTTCAAACTTGGCAACTTTAAGACTTGTGGACTTCAACTCCCAGCATAGCTGGCTGGAGAATTCTAGGAGTTGAAGTCCACAAGTCTTAAAGTTGCCAAGTTTGGGGACCCCTGCCATAAAGGGTGAAGGAATGGATGGTAATTTTCCCAACCTTACATCTTCCCAGACGTATCAGGAAGAGCAACTGAGATTGAGAGCAAGATGAGTTTTGTGACTGCTTTTCCTTTAAAACAAATCTAGTGATTTTTGCATTTTTTTTAAAAAAAAGGCAGCATTAATATAATGCATAATTCAATCCAAGGTCCCCGGCAAAACAGAACTTCAGAGAATCACATGCCCTGTTAACTAGAATCCAAGATTGGATGTTTGTGCTGATTTCTTCTCAAAAGCTCTAAAATTACTGACAACTCACTAAGCCCCATACAGGTAGTCTTCCACTTGCAACCATAATTGGGCCCAGAATCTTGGTTATTGAGTGAAGCAGTTGTTAAATGAGACACCGCATGACCACTGCGCTCAACAATCACAATCCCAGCTCTCCCAGTTGCATTTGCTAAGTGACCACATAGGTTGTTAAGCACAGCACTGGAGAGACAGCCCGGGCCTCCTGAGTACGATGGGGTGGAGCGAGGACCCGGGCCTCTCACCACATCTGGGAGGCCTGGGGCCCTCTTCCTGCCCAACTGGGAGAACAATCACAAGAATTATAGTGTTTGTTAGTGTTTCGCCAGATTTGAGGTCCATTTCTCATGTGCCCTGAGGGATTTTTGAGCCAAGGTGGCGCAGCGGTTAGAGGCAGTACTGCAGGCCACTTTAGCTGACTGTGATCCGCAGGTCAGCGGTTCAAATCTCACCGGCTCAAGGTTGACTCAGCCTGCCATCCTTCCGAGGTAGGTAAAATGAGGACCCAGATTGTTGGGGGCAATGTAAATACACATTGCTTACTGGTGTAAACCCGCTTAGAGAGTGCTTGCACTGTGAGGCGGTATATAAATCTCACAAATAAATAAATAAATTTTTGAGGCGAAATGCTTTGGCATGATGTAGGAACAGAACTTTGGAGGTGAAAGTGCTAGCAAACCCCAGCATTCTGAAAGGCACAGAACGCAGGCCTTCACTAGCATTTTTTGCCAGATTTGAGGTCCTTCCTCCAACGTGTGGCAGGATTTCTCCTCTCTGTATGGAAAAGAGGGGAAACCCTTTGGTCTGCTGGGGGAACAGACCTCAAGTCCAATGTTCCCTCCAACGAAAACCTTCCCTGCTGATTTCCTCATTGATTTTTGGGAGAGCCAGCAGAGAAGGTTGCAAATGGTGAATCATATGCTGGCAAATCGTAAATGCAAACAGGTGTTTGCCAAACACCCGAAATGCGGTCATGTGACCAGGGGTGGGTTCCACTTACCTTCCCTACCAGTTCTGATCATGACGGAAGTGCGCGTTTTGCCCCCTTCATGTCGCGCAAAAGTCCCGGAAAATACCCCCTGCGCATGCACAGAAGCCTTTGCGCATGCACAGAGGGTTTTTTTTTTGCAAGCCGCGGTGAGTGGAGTACCGGTTTAGGAGCGTGGACCGCCGGTCATTGCTGCTGGTTCGGCAAGCGGCGGTAAATTTCCGCTACCAGTTCTAAAGAACCGGTCCAAACCGGCAGCAACCCACCACTGCATGTGACCAGAAGGACCGGCCCAACATTTTACAATGCCTGGATGTGCTTTAACGGGACATAAAGTATTCAACCATTGGTAAATGTTGATAAATGACTGGTTGTAAGTCAAGGATTATTTGTTATTTCTTTACTGCTTTTTATATCTATAATCTGTCTTCCAGGAGTTCAAGGCAGCCTGTGTTGCCCCTTTTCTTCTAGTGTCGTCCAGGTGGCTGGACTGTTTTTCTTATCATCCCCAACCAATTGTGGTAATGCACAGAGGAGATACGATTTGAAGTTTTACAAGGGCTAGAGCAGTGGTTTCCAACGTGGGGCCCATGCCCCACAAGGGGGCAATTTGATTTTTAATGGGGGCAATTGGAACCTTGTTTAAACCAAGTTAATGGCCTTTGAGGCTTCCTCCACATGAGTAGGAGTTCGCTTTATGAATAGTAAGAATTATATATCACTGGGAGGGGGGCATCAAGATTTTAGAGATGCTTAGGTGGGGCATGGCCAAAAAACGGTTGGGAACAACCACTGGGTTAGAGGTTATCCCTAGTTCAGGGATGTTTAATGTTTTAAGCTTTCAGTAACCCAAACATTTCCATTAGATTTTTTTTTCAATGTTGGCATGGACCTGAAATAAGAGGGTGAGTCAAAACGTGATGCCATTTTCTTTAGGACAAGTATAATTACCAACACAGGAACATGTAGCATACATCAAAATGAAGCTGTGATCCTCTGTGGATCTCATCCCTACTTCTCAACATAGTCACCGTTTCTCTCAATAGCAATGTTCCACCTTCGAATGAGAGCATGTATCCCTGCCTCGTAAAATTCTGTTGACTGTTCTTTGAGCCACTTCTTCACTGCAGTTTTCACTTCCTCGTCACTGGAATAATGTTTGCCTCATATCACCAGATTTAGCACCTTCAGACTATCATCTCTTCGGCCCCATGAAAGAGGGTTTGAGAGGCAAACATTATTCCAGTGACGAGGAAGTGAAAACTGCAGTGAAGAAGTGGCTCAAAGAACAGTCAACAGAATTTTACGAGGCAGGGATACATGCTCTCATTCGAAGGTGGAACATTGCTATTGAGAGAAACGGTGACTATGTTGAGAAGTAGGGATGTGATCCACAGAGGACCAGCTTCATTTTGATGTATGCTACATGTTCCTGTGTTGGTAATTATACCTGTCCTAAAGAAAATGGCATTACCTTTTGTCTCACCCTCGTAGAATTTAAACCAGGATGAATAATCAGTCCGCTAGTTCTTGTACGTCAACTGAAAACAGAAATCTTTGATGGCATGGAGCGAAGCATAATCATGCTGTTTCTTGAAGAGTTGAGAACCCAGCTGAAAACTGTAAATCTACTTGATAATATCAACAGTAAATGAACGAGCAGTCAAGAAATACACCAGAGGCTAGTACTTGGTAGAATAGCCACGAAGGCCTTATTCCGATGCAGTGATGTGTTTACACTTACAAAAGATCGGAACAGTGCAAGCAATGGTTTCCCCTGTGGCAGTCTATGGAAGCCAAAGTTGGACTTTGAAAAAGTAGGATAGAAAGTGGCTTTTATACCAAGAAAAATACAAACAGGTTTCAACCTTACTTTAACTCCAAATTTGGTAATTGAATTGAACTATGGCATTTACCATAGTTTCACAAACTGTACCAACTGCAGAGTCTGCTAAAAATCAGCATTTTGTAATGAATGATAATGAGTATTTATAAACAGGATAAATATGAACAAAGTCTGTCTCATCATAAACCCCTTTGAATTTTCCTAGGGCTTCTACAGCAATTAAATTCAATCTTTTCTTGTTCTGATTTGGAATCTGTCTTTATACTCGCTCATCCAAATAAAAGAGGTTTTAGAAACTAACTGAGCCAATCTAACCATTAACAAACAAGGTTCTACAAACTATAGTTACTTCTAATCTCCTTTTCTGTCTTCTTCTGATCTTTCTCCAGCTGTAGTTTACTTTGCTTGCAAATCCGGCACCTAAAGAACAAAGGTAACAACTTCAGTGTTGAAAATATAACTTAGGTATTGAAAAATTAATTTAATTTTTAATTAATTTAAAATTTTAATTTAATTTAATCTATCAACAGGACATCCCGTGACTCACTGAGTTTTTCCTTTCAGAGCTATTTCCTTATCAGTTTCAACCATGGCAGAGCTTCTACTGCACTGCCTTCATTGGAAAAGCTGTTAAAAATTCAAGGAGATATTCAGAGATGCATCGGTCTTGAAAATAGCCCATGTTGAATTGTATACCACAGACAGTTAGGAGTCAGAGGCAATGTTTCATATTATGTCATAAAATGTTTCATGATAATTTTTATGTCATAAAATATTTTATAAAATTTTCCAAATTTCAATTCCACAGGAGCCATGGATTCTGGACTTATAGAATGCATTCCGTAAGTTACTCCACATGAAGTAGCTTGGTTCAAAATATTTTGCTCTAAGATGCACTGTTTTGCATCTGTTTTGCCCAGTTAATGGTTACACACAGACAAGCATGAAAGTTTTAGTAGTGCACACACACACACATACACACAACTTCTCTGCAGACAAAATGGATTCAAAAATGGTGTAGGGTCTGCTTGGGTGGGCGGGGGGGTTGGACTAGATGACCTACAAGGTCCCTTCCAACTCTATTAATCTGTATCTGTATTTAACACCATTCACTTTGTTGCATGATACTGTCATAAGTAGCATTTCGAATGTAATTTAGATAAGCAGAAAATTTCATGCCTGATGATTTAGAATCACCTTTGTGAATTCTCAGCATGATTAACTCAACTCTTTTTTTTTACGTTCTTAAAATTTAGCCAAATTAGCAAATGTATTTCTGTCTTTCTACTCAACAGGCATTCGAGGTGAATTAAGTGTGTTAAGGAGTTATTGTGCTGTTAAGCACATACACAGCGAAATGTGTTGTAGTGATGGTGTTGCAGTTTGATATGAATGCTATTCAGTCAATATCTTTAGTATGTACAAAATAGTTTTTACTTGAATAGTAGCAAAGTTAAATAGGAAGTCCAAGTCATACACAGTTATTCAGTCAATGCGAAGTTTCTTCTTCTTGCCTATCTTTGTTTTAACTCACAAACAAAGATTACAGCTATCACTCTATTCTATACTATCACAGATAGTTACTCTTCTTCTTCACAGCAATTTCACACAGCCATAAAGTAATCTATTTATCAGTAAATCAGCAGAGAGTCTTCAATCCGGAACACACCGTCAAACACCACTCACTAAACCACACTAAACCACCAACCATAAACCACCAACCACATTGAGTATGCTCTCTTGCTTGCTTATATAGTAATCATCCACAATGCATTTAAAGCAATATACACATAACAATGATTTGTGGCTTAATCATATATTAACACACCCAATCGTTTGAACAGGGTTCTAACAAAGTGATTTAGCCTACCCAGTTCTGCAGGGTTTCTTATCTCTTGGAGAACCCACGGTATGTGCTGCTGGTAGGAGAGACACTGCCCCCTCGTAGTAATGATGGGAGAGGAAAGTCTTGAAACCTTGCGAAGGGGAGGGGAAAAAATGGAGGAAATCATTAATTCCTGCTTTTTCTTCTACCTATTCTCCCATAGAGCTGAAAGAGAATAATTATATTACACCTGGTCATTATTTTATGGATGTTTCCTACAACTTGCTTTCTCTGTGTCCCAAATAACCACTTTTTATATGCAACCTCTTGGCATTGTCTACATGTTCTCTTTACATAAAGACCACTGTTTGGGGGGTTAAAGTCCCACCTGTGTACTCAGCATTAGTGTGGTTGTCCACTGGACGCTTTTCTGTGGAGAGTCATTCTCTAAAGCAGGGGTGTCAAACTCAAGGCTGCCCTGGAAACAGCAAAGGACCGGCCTGCAGTGCCTCTGCCAGTGAAAATGAAGCTCGGGAGGGCTTCACTTTCACTGGCAGAGGTCTGAAAGAGGCCGTCGTGGCCGAAAACGGAGCCTTGACAAGTGACATTGAGATGGCCACGCCCACCCTGGCCACACACACCTGGCCCCCGAGGTCAAACACAACCTTGATGCGGCCCTCAATGAAATCGATTTTGACACCCTGCTCTAGAGCCATACCTATCACTTTGTTTCTTTAGTAAATCTCCTTTATGTATCATCTAAATGTGCTCTGTAGATTTCCCTTGGAGACTCAATGATTCGGAAAGCAATGCCTGCCATTATCTTCCACACCCTGATTACTCAGATATAGAACGGATATCAAGTGCAACAGAGAAGTGATCTGATCAACTACCCTGTTTCCCTCCAAATAAGACATCCCCTGATCATAAGCCCAATCGGGCTTTTGAGTGCATGGCAATAAGGCCAAGCGCTTATTTCAGGGTTCAAAAATATATAAGACAGGGTCTTATTTCTGGGGAAACACGGTATTACCAATCATAGAACACATCAACTTATGATTTGCTTAACTAGACTGTTGAGTGCAGGCATCATTCTAAAAAGTAAACTTGTTTACCGCATTGACTAGATTAACGACTTGTTAACCGCATTGACAAAATATGGTAAGCTAAAAACAAAACTAGCTTTGTGTAGCCTAGAGCTATGGATGATCTGCATCAAACTGACAAACTAATAACTAACGTTCTTTGCTTAAGTCACAAATGGCTAGGTTTATGACAGAAAACTTTAAACCTAAATCCAGGCTCAAGTCAACCTTCCACTAGGGAAACTTGGCCCATCCTATCTCACCAGGTTGTTGATTGGGGGGGGCAATCATGCTAGGGTGCAGTATTGCAGACTAACTCTGCCCACTGCCAGGAGTTCGATCCTGACTGGCTCAAAGTTGACTCCGCCTTCTATCCTTCGGTAACATGAGGACCCAAAATTGTTGGGGGCAATATACTGACATGGTAAACTGCCCAGAGAGTGCTGTAAAGCACTATGGTGAATATACTGTATACGTCTAAATGCTATTGTTATTGCTATGTTAAGGAAGTGGCTTATTCAATGTCAACTAGTAATTTTCTACAACCACAAGAGGGCTTATATCAAAGTCTCTACAATTCTAGTTCAAATCATTAACCACAAGATAACACTAGAACAGTGATTTAATTAAATGTATTGCAATTTTAATAGAAGATGTTTTTAAAAAATGGCAGAGGAGAAATCTTTTGGCTACTTGAGCCGCGGTGGCGTAGTGGTTAGAGTGCAGTAGTGCAGGCTACTTCTGCTGACTGCTGGCTGACTGCAATTTGGCAGTTCGAATCTCACCAGGCTCAAGGTTGACTCAGCCTTCCATTCTTCCGAGGTGGGTAAAATGAGGACCCAGATTGTTGGGGGAAATATGCTGACTCTGTAAACCGCTTAGAGAAGGCTGTAAAGCACTGTGAAGCAGTATATAAGTCTAAGGGCTATTGCTATTGCTACTTCAACATAAAGGATGGCTGCGGAAGATATACAAGGTGTTACCTGAGAAGTCATATCTGGCAGGGCCCATCCAGCGTTTCTGTTCACTGTCTTTTAATACATCTCCATAAAAACCATATCCCAGTAGTGATACACAGTATTTCAGAAATGTATTATTGCGATGTACTGAACAAACGTCCAGAGGTTGATTATCTCCTATTAACAAGAGGTATTTCATTACTCAGTCACTGTAAAACTGTCTTATGTTAAAACATATAAAATATATTCATATATCAATATTATAAAATATTAAAAATTGTCTTATTTTTAAAATAAGACTGCAAAAAAAAAAATCCCCATTCTCTTTATGTCTATAAAAGGTTCTGCAGTGCCTGATATAATAGTTAAGATGGAACTCTGATGCAAATCCTGAAAACGTGTTAATTAATAATTACTTAGTTAAAAAGCTAAGTGTCTGCTATTATGGCTCTTGTGATGCTATAGCAAAGCAATTCATTCTAGTTTTACTCGTTTACCCATTGTAGTTTCACTCATTCAAGAAAAACCAAATGCACAGGTATAAAAGAGATGGTATCTGGTTCAACAGTAGTGCCTCTGAGAGGGATTTGAGTCTCTTATTGGACAACCACTTACCGTATTTTTCGGAGCATAAGATGCTCCGAAGTATAAGACGCACCTATCTTTTTTGGGGAGGAAAACAAGAAAAAAAAATCTGCCTCTGCCTCCTTGCAGCAAACAGCAGCCTGTTTCAGTTTCGCTTTCAGTTTCAGCACAGCCTGATTAGAACAAGGGGGAAAAAATCTGCCTCTGCCTCCCTGCAGCCTAAAACAGCTGATGGTCGGGAGGCTGATCCAACCGACAAGCACCTGCTTGTGCTAATCAGGCTGTGCTGAAGCTGAAACTGGTTGTTTGCTGTTTGCTGCAAGGAGGTAAATTGCTGGGAGGCAGAGGCCAAAGGGTGGGGACCGGTGGGCGGGGCTACATTCGGTGTATAAGATGCACCCAAATTTTCACCCTCTTTTAGGGGGAGGGAAGTGCGTCTTATACTCCGAAAAATACGGTAAGTTATGAGTTCAGCAGTGTGCTGAAGCTACCAAAAAATGCCAATGCAAGTCCTAGGCTGCATCAACAAAGGGATCGTATCAAAGCCATGTGAAATAATCATATTGCTTTATATTGCTTGAGGGGCTATCACAGAGAAGTGGGGTCAACCTCTTCTCCAAAGCACCCAAGAGTAGGACAAGAAGTAATTGACGGAAAATTATCAGAGAGAGATCTAAGCTCAAATTAAAGAGAAATTTCATGACAGTGAGAACAATCAATGGAATGGCTTGCTTCCAGAAGTTGTGTGCAGTCCATCACTGAGGTTTTCAAGAAGAGATTGGACAACCATTTGTCTGGAATGGTATAGGGCCGTGGTGGCGAACCTATGGCACGCGTGCCACAGGTGGCACGCGGAGCCATAGCGGCCGGCACGTGAGGGTTGCCCACCGGCAAACCGGAAGTGTGGAAAAACGCACTTCCGGTTTGCCGGTGAGCTGTTTTTTGCACTCCAGAGGGTTCAGGGAAGCTCCCTGAAGCTCCGGAATGCAAAAAACTACAAAACGGATAAACCGGAAGTGCACTTTTCCGCACTTCTGGTTTGTCCGTTTTGTAGTTTTTTGCATTCCGGAGCTTCAGGGAGCTTCCCTGAACCCTCCGGAGTGCAAAAAACAGCACACCGGCAAACCGGAAGTGCGTTTTTTCGCACTTCCGGTTTGCCGGTTTCGTCGTCCCAGGCTCCGGTAAGCCTTTGCGCGGGGGTGGGGTTGTGTGCGCATGCGGCAGCATGGGGGGTGTTGTGCGCATGCGTGGGGGGGAGGGAATGGGCGTGGGCACGCGAGCGCGCGTGAGCGCCCCCCCCCTTTTTGGCACGCGAGCCTAAAAAGGTTTGCCACCACTGGTATAGGGTCTCCTGCTTGAACTGTGTGTGTGTGTGTGTGTGTGTGTGTGTGTGTGTGTGTGTGTGTGTGTGTGTGTGTTTGTGTGTGTGTGTGTGTGTGTACTAGAAGACCTCCAAGGTTCCTTCCAATCCTGTTATTCTACATTCTAGTTGTAATGAGGAGCATTATGCTCCTGTACTAGGATAATGACCACTCTGTCCTACTTATGACTAACATGGAATGAAGGAGGAAAATACACATAGCCTGAAAATATATCTTATCAAACCAGGATCCCTAGGAGAGTGATTGTCAAGTAGTGATAGTTGTGTACAACTATTAATCAGCTAGAAGTTGCTCACCTACAAGGGTAAAAAATAATCTAAATGAGCTATGCATAACAGTGATGCTTCCATAGAACAGATGATACTAACATTGAGATTTCTACCAACTGCGCTTTTGAGTGATAAACTGAAGGGATTTCTCAATATAACTTTCTGCTAGTAAAATGCTTTCATGATCATATCCAACTGCCATATCTTCTATGCCACACTGTATCATAAATTTTAGCAGAATACCAAGGCTTCTGCAAACTCCTCAGCTGCCGTTCGTGACATCTTAATGGTCAGCAACTATATTCTGGTTTTGCATTTGATTTTTTTCATTTGCCAAAAGTAATAACGATGCCGTAAAACTTCCTAGGGCAGTGATGGCTAACCTTTTCCGGATTGAGTGCTCGAAGTGCATGTGCGTCCACCCGAACCCCCAAAATGCAATGCGTGCAAAGTCCCCGTGCATGTACCCTCCCACGTGCATGTGTACACCCCCCTTCACGTGCCCCACCATGCACGCATGCGTGCCCCCTGCATGTGCCCCTCCCCCCACGCATGTATGCGTGCTCCCCGCACGCCCCCCATGCATGCACGTGCAGCCCCCCGCATGACCCCCACGCATACGCAGCAGAGCCCTGGAGACCAGCTGGCCAGTGGGAGGTGTGCGCACATACGCGGCGGAGCTGAACTGGGGTGACGGCTTGCGTGCCCACAGAGTGGGCGCTGCGTGCCACCTGTGGCACGCATGCCATAAGTTCGCCATCACAATCCTAGGGTGTTTAAAATTGTGTCAATGAGCCTGAAAGCAAACTAATACTTACCCACAATGATATGTAATGCAGATGTTACTGGATCATTGATGCCAACTGTTGCATAGCATATGCAATCGGTCGAACCTGGAAAGTAAGCGAATTACAACGTTGTTTGTAATTCAAAAACATTATGAGGATAAAATTACCTTAACCAAAGATTAAGTTACCAAACAGAGCCACAGATTTCAGATTGGTCAGATTGTGTGGCTTCCTGGGAACTATCACATTATGCTGCTAGAGTCCTTGGGAGGTGGCACAAGAAATGCTACGAAGGGAATGGTCATCTAAGAGAGGACATAGTCCTCAGCTGCATAATGAGCAGAGAAAAGGGCTCAGAAGGGATCCTATCCAGCTTCTCAGGATGTTAAGGAGATGGTGGGAGATTTGTCCTTCCAGACTTGCAAGATTCTGTTAATGTAGTTTTACAATGAAGTAGAACTAGGTCAGTGATGGCGAACCTATGGCACAGGTGCCACAGGTGGCACGCAGAGCCATATCTGAGGACACGCGAGGCATTGCCCTATGTCAGCTCCAGCGCGCATGTGCGTGCTGGTTAGCTGATTTTTGGCCTTCTTTTTGGCCGTTTTTGCTCTCCCCAGGCTTCAGGAAAGCCTCCTGAACCCTGGGAACGGCGAAAAACGGCCCAACAGGCCTACCGGAAGTCTGGAGGGTTCAGTGAGGCCTGTGCGTATGCGCGGGGGGAGGGGGGCAGTGCGGGGGTTGTGCACATGTGCGGGGGGGAGGGCATTGCATTATGGGTGTGGGCACACACGTGCACGCTATCACGCGTGCACACACCCTTTTGGCACCCGAGCCAAAAAAGGTTAGCCATCACTGAACTAGGTCATCTGGTTGTGTTTCCTGTCTGGTTTAACTGAGAAGGCTAACAAACTAGTACTCTTTGCCAAGACTGGAACAGAATAACTATACTTAATGTGTACTTTAAACAAAAATTTGATTTGTCAAATTTATTTATTTATTTATTTATTATTTATTAGTGAGACTTGTATACCGCCTCATAGTGCAAGCACTCTCTAAGCGGTTTACACCAGTAAGCAATGTATATATTTATATTGCCCCCAACAATCTGGGTCCTCATTTTACCTACCTCGGAAGGATGGAAGACTGAGTCAACCCTGAGCCGGTGAGATTTGAACAGCTGAACTGCTGATCACAGTCAGCTAAAGTAGCCTGCAGTACTGCACTCTAACTGCTGCGCCACCTCGGCTCATCAAAATAAAAATAAATTTATTTTTATAAATAAAAATATAAATAATAAAAATGTTTTTAAAAAAGTAAAAAGATAGAGTAAGCATAGTTCAACTGAGCCAACTATACTTTTAGTTACTTTTTACACAAATCAGTGACTGCCAATATTGCAAGAGAATTGACATCAAGGCAGAAGTCAACCGATTCCAGTGGAACGCATCCACAGCACAGTCTGTCAGCCCAAAAGAAAGCACAGGTTTAATTGTATTGACTGTTGATTTGAACACTTACCCCCTTCTAACAGAAACTATAATTCATAATGGTCTCTAAGCAACAGAGGTATATTTTCAGGCAGAAAATAAAGAGCAGGGAAAATCAATTTTCTGGAAAAAAGCGTCTTTCCTCCAATCCTTTAGAAAGGTATATTCTTGAAATCACATTGATATCACTCAATTGTAAAATAAGAGCAGCCAGAGATTTAAAAAAAATAAACTCCTTGAAAATGATGTAGAAACCACCGTTGATCCAAGACAGTGCTGAGATGGCGTACCATATTTGGCTGGAAAAATTCAGCCAATGGCTAGTTGGCACCAAAGTTACAAAAGACTCTTTTTGGCAAGGATGAGCGGGATTTTTGCAGCCCAGATAGACTGCCCTAGCATTAAGCCCTGGTTTGCTTTCCCCTTCCATGCAAATGCTCTTTTCAAGATTTAAAGTTCTTCAAAATGTAAAGTTTTTTTCTTCACCTGTGCCTTCACACACAATAATGACAAGCCTTCATAACACAGTCTGCAATATAGCAGATGGCAATGGAAAATTGGGAATGCTCTAACTATGAAAGAATGCGCAGCTAGAATTTATGCTAAAGAATCAGTGTTTCTAAGTTTTTGAATCCTCCTTAAATAGTTTTAAATTGTGGTGGGTATGTATTTCTTCCTGCTGATTCTTCTCTATATTGTGATCTTTTAATTTAATTTAATTTAATTCGTTTTAATTCGTTTTTATCGTAAGTTTAATTCTGTTGCGAGTTGCCCTAGGAATTTCCTGTTGACCCCATCTATGAGTAACTGAGCAATTCTGTGCCCCCTATGCAAAGAGGTTTAGGATATAGGCAAATAGGAATATGATTGCTGACTAAATAAATATACGTTGATAAAGTGTATGAGAAAGAGCCGAGGTGGCGCAGTGGTTAAATGCAGCACTGCAGGCTACTGCTAGTTCAGCAGTTCAGCTGTTCAAATCTCACCAGGCTCAAGGTTGATTCAGCCTTCCATCCTTCTGAGGTCGGTAAAATGAGGACCCAGATTGTTGGGGGCAATATGATGAACTCTGTAAAGCGCTTAGAGAGGGCTGTAAAGCACTATGAAGCGGTATATAAGTCTAAGTGCTATTGCTATACTGAGCTGCCAGTGGTTTGCATTGGAGGAATGAACAGTAAAAAACTCAAGTTAGTCAAAGGATAAGCATACTTCTTTCAATTATATATGAACAATGTTTTTAGTTCTCTAAATTGAATGTAACTAAAGCAAAAGCTTAGAATGCCAGTTTATAACGAAACCATGTTTTATACTGTGTGCTTTTCTTTCTTAGCCTTTTTTATGCTGTACTGCTAATTAGCATAGTTTGGATATACTATCAACAGTCATGTGAGTTGGAGCCTAAAATTAGTTGTAAAAAATGGAGACTTCCATGAAAGGAGTATTAAGGATGCTGACATATGATTATAAATCATATGATAATAATTAATATTTACAAAGCACAAAACAAGGAGCTTTTACATTAAAATAAAACCCATCCCCTAAACTGGTCTTTCCCAGCCTGGCGCTCTCCACATTTCATCAATCCATATTCTGTTCGGATCCTATTTAAGATCTTCCAGATAAATGAGAACTGTGATACAGGAATGTACTTTTCAGGGTTTTAGAATGAGAGAATTTTGCCTGCACTCTGAGACGCCCCTTCTGGATTTCAAGTGGCACCTCCAAAAACAAGGGGATGAGCATGGTTATATAATGTCTCCTGGGTTCTATCATCAAGGTTTTATGGTGTCCTGTCCTTGACATCCTTTGAAAACTGATTAGGACACAAAATTAACAACTCTTTTCACACTCCTCTACATAGACCGAATCTCTGGGAAAAGATGCAAGTCCTGGGCTCTGTTCTGTTTCTCATCAGATTCATCCAATCAATAAGCTAGGACTGAAGTTATAGAAGCTGAGGAGAACACTGCCTTTCTATTCATTTCCATTTCCCAATTGTACCTTCAACAAATGCATATTTCAATAAATATTAGGCAATCTAAGCTAAGCCTATAGTTCTAGGCAAGATCCAGTATCTTGTTGAGGCTCCTAGCTAACCATTATGCAGTCCCACGTATATAATATTACTTTTTCATTTTGGTCCAAGGTGGTAAATGCATGATAACAATGTACGGTAGACGTTCACCATGTTGCAGTTCTTACCAGCAGGAATTATGCCAATCCTGAGACAGCATTGGACTAATTGTGCTTTGGGATTATTTTGATCTATGCCCGAATCCTTCTGAGATCTTCCAATTAGACCATGTATCACTTCACTGAACATTCCGTCCCCACCAACACAAACAACACTGCCGGAAAACACACAAATTAAAACTCACACTGACAGTCAATACATAAATGCGTCAAAGGACCCAATGTGAAAATACAATTTTATTAAAAGTTATCTTTATGCTTCACTATTTAGTCTCCCCCACCCACCATGGGGAAATGCTTATTATTACTTGGAACAAGTATCTGATGCATATTTAAAATAATTTACTTAATTGGGCTGTGACAGGCTCATTTTTATTATAATTTTGGATATTTAAAAGTAATAATGTCTTGCTTCTCCTGCTCCTGCGTTAACATCTCGCTATGGAAAAGGGGTATTATTCTATCAATGGTAAATTTCATCCACATTCTTAGCATTCATAATTACTTAACTTTCATAATCACTAGATGAAATAATCATTATTTCTCTTCTCTCTAACTCTCATCGTTTGCCTCTAACAGCAAAAGCTACTCAAGACGTACGTACAGATGGGAAAGCATGTCAACTGTCTATTCCATGGGCAATATGGAAGTCCTGCTCATTGGGCAGATTTTTTCCACATATCTGATACTTGGTGACTTTTATGATTGGATATTGTGGCTAGACCAGGGGCAGGTTCCTCTTACCTGCCTACCGGTGCGCTGCGCGCACATCATCACGTTTGCGCATGCGCATGCTCGCTACACGAGCGCACCCCCTCGCACGATTTTGCTTCCGTGCATGCGCAGGAAGCAAAAAATCACCGAAATCTCGCGAGGGGATGCATGTGTGTGTGTGCAATTTCGGTGATTTTTTGCACGGAAGCAAATAATCGCCAGAATTTCGACACGCATACGTCCCCTTGCGAGATTTTTCTTCCGCGCATATGCAGGAAGCAAAAAAAGGCCAAAAATTCAGAAAATAAGATGGCGCCGCACGACAGACCAGCGAAGACGGCACCGGAGCCGTCGCGCGCAAATTGTGCAATCGGCGGGCCATTGGGCTAGACCACTGGGCTAGACCCCAATTTTCCTATGATTGGATCATATGTCAATCACTATTCCAGCTGGATATGCCTACCCATAGAAAAGCTTCTTCTCCTTGGCAAGGGTACTTACTAGATGTCTGCCCCAAAGGGCCATCTCACATGGACAGATTCTGCTGTGACAGTAGCAAGTATGATTAGAATCATCCATTCATGTAAGGATACTTTAAGGATTATGTTGATTCCATGGATGGAAGCCCACTGAGAAATGTAATGGTACGATAACAGCGTATACAAAACTATTTGAAAAGTGCTCAATTTGTGGACTTATTTGTGAATTGTGATCACCAGCATCAATAGATCCAAGGCATGCATCCCATTGGCATTCAGTGATATGCTTCCTTATGTTACAGTTGGTTTGAGTAGCTGCCATGGCTCTTAAATTCTGGGGCTTGGCTTATTATAATGTATGGGTGGAAATATCAAGCTTGTGCTCTCCAAATGTTTTAATTATAACTTCCTTAGGACTAGGAATTGTAAGTAATTTAATTTAATTAAAAGTTGTTATAGGCCGCCCAATCCCATAGGACTCAGGGCAGCGTACAATAGGAAGTAATTATTATAATTATTTGGAATTATTAATTATACAGTCCAAAGTTTCTGGAGATACCAGATTACCTAATACTGATATACTGGACAGGTTGGACGAGAGTTGCCCAACCAACTGGAGGATCATAAGAGTTGAAGGTCAACACAGTTGAAAGGCATCAGATCACACAACATTCATTTTGCTTGCTGCTGATTTTAATTTGTGATTGTGAGTTGCTGTGGAAGTTAGTGCCGAAAGATGAGATATAACTAATGCAAAATAAACAAATATAGGTAGTCCTCATTTAACAAGGGCAAATGGGACTGGCAGCTCCATCACTAAGTGACGTGGTAATTAAGTGAGATTTCACATGGCTGCAATGGACTTACGACCTCACTTCTCCTGTGCTAGATAAGGGAATCATCCGTGGTCACTAAGTGCAACATCGTGTAACTGTGACTTGTGAGTTTACTGCTGGCTTTTCCATTAACTCTACTTTTTGGACGCCAGCTGTGAAGCGTGCAAGTGGCAATCACATGAACGTGGGATGCTGCGACAGTCATGTGAGAGCCAGACATGAAGTTACTTTTAGAGTACCACTGTAACTTTGGATGATCGGTAAACAGGGCAATTGTTAACTGAGATCTACCTGTAACTAAAAATAAATAAAGTTAGATTCATTATGTATTAATTAGATTTACATCTGCCTTTCAATCAGTACAAGATGCCGTATATAGCATTCCACCCTCCTACCTTTCCCCATAATAACATGAATAACAACCCCTGTGAAGTAATAATAATAATAAATTGAAGTTATACGCCGCCCAATTCTCAACAGGTCTGGGCAGCTTTCTGGGTGGGGAACCCAAAAGTCATCCAATAAGCTTCCATGGTTGAGGGCAGATTGGTATTTGGATTGGGTCCAGGACAATTCTCCTTGGCTATCTTGCTGCATCTGACTTGCCCTGGTCAACATACCACAGGACAAATGAAGCCAGAATGTGGAATCCCAGCGGCCTGTTGGTTAAGCCATGGAGCAAGCGTAGTACACCTGGCAGTCCCTGTGTGGATCCAGGACGTGGGATGTCCTGTGATGCAGGACCAGAATCTGGATGTCAGCAGAGCGGCTGGCCCTTACAGCAGGCGCTCCATAGGGGTGGGTTCTAATTTACCTCGCTGCCGGTTCACTTCCTCCCGCGCCGTGTGGGCATGCCTCGTGGGTGTGCACACACTTCATGCGCAGTGGCAAACAATTAAAAAAATGCAAAAAAAAGTTGAAACAAGATGGCGACCGCATGCACAGGGCCGGAAACTCGGCTTCTGCACATGCTCAGAAGAAAAAAAAATAAAATAAACCCCCCCCCTAAATAAAAATAAAATAAATAAATAAAAATTAAAAAAAAAAGATGCCGGCGCCCACAGATCGGCACCGACCAAACCTGTTCTGTGATGTCATCATGACATCACCAGCAGGTCACTACTGGTTTGGGCGAACCAATCCGAACCGGGAGGAACCCACCTCTGGCGCTCCAGGAAGAAACAGTGGAAGCAGGCTTCCTCTCATAGACATACTGCGCCAGTAATGGGTTTCACTTACCGTTGCTACTGGTTCGTAGATGCGCGTGTGCAACTTCTACGCATGCGCAGCTTCTGTGCATGCGCAGTTTGTCCATGATGACGTCCATGCGGGTGGGCGGAGCCTCCCACCACCGCCGCTACCGGTTCGCCCGAACTTGGGTGAACCGGTAGCAACCCACCACTGCACTGTGTCCTTGGCCTGGATCCATGCAGGAACTACTCAGCGTGCCACACTTGCTCCACAACTTGGCCGACGGACCACTGGGATTCCACGCTCTGGCTCACCCCAGAAGCTCAAGGGCTTCTAACTTGAGAAGATTCAAACCCAAAGCAAGACAAGGCCCGCTGCAATTCACTTGTCTTGAGTTATCCCATGTTGAATTGCCCTGTGGTGAGTTGTCCCATAGCGAGTTGGCTGGGGAGAGATAGCCAGGGAGAGTTGTCCCATTCCGATCCGGATCTTCCTGCTTCTAGTCCAATATCTGAACTGTTTGTGGAGCCCTACAAGACTGGCCAACTCGGAAACACTTGGATTTAATGAAAAATGTTTATTTCTGATAGGGTAATGTATCTTTCAAAAAGGAAGATGGTGACTCATATAGTTAGGATGCTGGGTTGACTTTGTTCAAAGGCCAAGTGCTTCTGTGTGTCAGGGTAAGTTCCTGTCATTCGCTCCACCTGCTCACCTAGCAGTTCGAAAGCATGCGGACGCAAGTAGATAATTAGGTACCATTTTGGTGGGCTCATTAACGGGGACATGAAGAGAGTCCCAAACTGGGCATCTCCTGGGCAACAGTGATGTCTCCAGTTAATTCTTTCACCACGGTGCTTCTGAGAAGGAAGTAGTAGTGGCATGTATTTTGCGAGAATTACCAAAGTAATTCTCCCATATAACTTACACCAGGAGTACTTAACAGTCAGCTTGGTATGTGGTGGCTGTGGGCCAGTTCCTCTCCTTCAGCCTTAAGTAGAAGACAATGGCAAACCCCTTCCAAAAACCTTTGGAAAACCTGTCTAGGCAGTTGCCGGGACCCAACATGCACACACACAAGTATATAATTAAGGAGGAGTTATTCTGAGTCTCCTTCGTGTGTTTCCCCCTCCTAGGACTCAATATTCCCTTCTCTAATGAGTCTGTTCCCTCCCTGAACTATCTTGCTCTCTTTTCTATATTCCCAAGATCTCTCAGGCTTTCCCCTCATGCTACTGCTCCTTAATGACTCTCACTTTAGTGGTAATTAAAAAAAAACATTTTTCCAGTGATTTGCTAGCATTGGGTATATCCCTTAATTTAGACACATGGGAATAATGTTGCTCTATGGAAAGCAAAACATATTTTGTCAGTGAGCTTCATTGAAAAGTGGGGCTGTACCAGTGGTGGGTTCCTACCAGTGCGGTCCACTCTATAGCACCAGTAGCGGCCCGCTGGTGACGTCACAGTACCAGTGCGGTCGGTTGCCGGAGCCTGGGCGCCGCCATTTAAAAAAAAAAATTTAATTTTTTTTAAAAAAATTCTTCTGCGCATGCCCAGAAGCCGAGTTTCCGGCACTGCTCATGCGCTGCCTTCCTACCCCACAGTGAGTCCAAGCAGGAGAGGATGGCTGAAGGAGCGCGTGAGACTCTGAATGAACGGGTGGCAGGAACTATCTCCATTCCCCTCCCTTCAGCAGTCCGAGAAGCCACGAACGTGTGGTGATGATCCTAGGCATTTTTGCACGTTCAAGGCTTCTCGAGCTGCTGAGGGGAGGGGGAATGGGCAGCAGGACCTATCTCAGTTCCCCTCCCTTCAGCAGTCCAAGAAGCCACGCCCACCCAGTCACATGGCTGGCAAGCCACACCCACAAAACAAGCCACGCCCACAGAGTGGTAGTAAAAAAATTAGGAACCCGCCCCTGGGCTGTACCATGAATCTATGGGAAACTGCATTTGCTTTCCTGAGTCATCTTTTACTCAGGTGAACAAATGGAGTAAAGGGTGGGGACTTGCTTTTTAAACACAGTAAAATCTTGTTTGATGCTTGGCTATGCAAAATACGCTGGAATAAATGAGAAGAGCTCTCCTATTCATTCAGAGGAGACTTGCACAGGAGTAAATACAATCTTTGGCCACAGCACAGGTGCTTATGTGCCAGTGTCTTTTTTTTTTACAAGCAAATCCTGTTAGCCTATTTAAATTACTTAAGGTGATTCATTATGGGATTTGTTCTGTATTTGTCTGTGAAAGCAATGCATGGGCTCTGCTGTTTTAATCCAATTGAGGCAAAGCCTTGACCTTGTTAGAGGTAAATGGAAGTCAAAACTATTAAAATTGTCTTGCAGCATAAAATGTTTTCAAAGCTTTTTTTAAAAAAAATAATGATAGGGATGTATGCTTGGCAGGCAAAGAACATTATCATCAATTAGGAGGGGGGGAAAGCAAAACACCCTACAGTGGAGCAGTTGTCATTTGCAAAACTGCTAAAGGAATGCTATGCTGACAGATTGAGCCGAAACTGTATGAAGTTAGCACAGACTGCTCTCCTTCAAACCAAAACTAATGTATGATTTCATTGCAGACTGCTTAGTTCTGCAACAGTTCTGTAATTTGCCCTAGGGGTAGGCAAACTACGGCTCTTTGAGGACCTGTGGACTACAACCCAGCCATGCACGGCTGGCTCAGGAATTCTGGGAGTTGAAGTCCACAGGCCCTCAAAGAGCCGTAGTTTGCCCACCCCTGCGCAGCCTAGCCTATGCAACAAGAGACAGAACGCTATGCGGGTCGTGTTTAGCTGGAAGAAAATCCACCTTTTCTATCAGCGCTATCTTTTTTTCCCCTTAACATCTACTGGGAGGTGCTTGTCACCTCTGTAAAAATATAAATATACATTTCCCAGTTGGAAATTTGGCAGCTTTACTTGGAAACGCTTATATCTCACGACAATACCTTTAATATCATCAAACATTCACATCTGCCTATCCCAGATCCTTGAGAGGAACTCATTAAAAATACTAAATCCAGTCTGAAAATTTGGCTGTGTGACAAACTATAATAATATTAAATCTATAAGCTGACCAATTGCCAGCCATTTGGGGTGATGCATTGGCCTCCTTCTTTGTCACCAAGAATGCTTTGGCCCTCACACAGGCCTACTAGCCATTTTTAGAAATAAATATTGTGAAGAGCTACTTTCAAACTAAGCTGCATGGAATAAAGAATAGAGAAGTTGGGTCAGGGACAGGGGACACATTCTGGAATCAGAAGGAAGTAGCTTATGCATTCTGCTTGTTAATATGCACACGGCGTGAGTTAACAGGTTGGTGGGTTAGTTTGGATATGTCATGTAGGCTTGTGCTGTATGGTTTTCTCTAGTGTGAATTTTTATCTTTTGCCTATGACAGGGGTGTCAAACTCACGATGACACGTTGTCCCCCCCCCCCTTCGCTATACTGGGGGTGGGCGTGGCCAGCATGTGATGCATTTGGCCTGCGGGCCGCTAGCGTGTGACAGCACTGGCCTGTGAGTATGTTTCTAAGCATCAGTTGTTTGTCTGATGTGAAATGTAAATGTTGTTTCTCATGGAAACACATAAAATAATGGGATTCAGTTACTTTTGCCTTGTATGTATTACTTTTCTTCGGGAACTGACTTGTTTTCAACTTTCCCAGTTTGCCTTTCAGATAACATTCCAAATAATAATAAGCTTCAAGCCAGATGTCTGTGAGAACACATCCAAGGAGTTTTCTTTGGCAAGGCCAAATTGTAGAGCTACACTGCAAATTCGAGATACTATCCCAGAAAAGGCTAGGCATTTGTGTAAATGCAAACAACATGTAAAGTGGCTGTTGGAAGTCCAGCTCAATATGTATTTATTTATGAACTTCATATATTGTCATATTTTGTGAGGTTTGGAGTTTTAAAGAGGCTTGGCTTTATTTGAAAGTGTGAGTATATTTGTATGTGTGTATGTGTGTAAGTATGTGTGTTTGTGTGTTTGTGTATACACAGACACGTATGTATGTAATGTGCCTATATCAGTGGTGGGTTCCTACCGGTGCGGTCCACTCTATAGCACCGGTAGTGGCCCACTGGTGACGTCACAGTACTGGTGCGGTCGGTTGCCAGTGCCTGGGCGCCGCCATTTTTTTTTAAAAAAATTTACATTTAAAAAAAAATTTCTTCTGCGCATGCGCAGAAACCTGACAATTAAGTCTTTCCCCGTCCCTTTACTTGAAAATAATAAGAAGCTTGCATTTGACACTGTTCCTTCGCTTTTGCCTAAAGCTTCCCAAAGTGGGCATTTTCCAAAAGCGTAACCTTTTATACTGTTAATTTTATACAGTTTTATACTGTTATTCTTTAGAGGAAAACATTGAAGACTGTTAAAATATACTGTTCTTTTAACAGTCCTCAATATTTTCGTCTAAGGAATCCATGACTGAAAGCAAAAATGCTGTATGAGACTTGCTTGTCTTTTAACTATAGCATTTTCTGCATATAAAGGTTGCTGTGTTGCCATGGTGTAACATGCACTTTGTATGCAAAGCTTTTCATGTAAGGTATAAAATAGCAAAAATAGTAGTAACATCTCTCTGAAATAACTAATATATGACCAGCAAGCCATGCCCACTCGGTCACATGGCTGGCAAGCCATGCCACCTGGTCACATGGCTGGCAAGCCACACCCACAAAATAAACCACACCCACAGAGTGGTAGTAAAAAAATTAGGAACCCGCCCCTGCCCTATATGTGCATGTCATATGTACATATATGCATATAAGCAGATGCATCTGTTTTAGAATTTGTCAACATGTTCTTAACTTTCCTAACATTGATTTGTAATTTGCATGACCCTGCCTGACAGAGTGTTTGCCTTTATAGTATTTTAACTAACTGGAAAGGTGCTAAGCTCCACTGTACCCTTTGAAGACACTGAGCAGACACATGTGAACCCCACTTATATGCCCCACAGCTTTCAGCAGACTACAAAACCAGCTCCATTCATAGAGCATGAAATGTAGTGTTACATTGAGCACATAAAGTGAAGCCGATTCTTTTGATTTATGTTTATGAATGCAGACAGAGAAGGTAGGCTAAACATAAGCTTGGAAAAACAGATAAATTCAGAAACAGAGACGCCCAAGAAAAGCAGTCTGAAATCGAAAACAACAAATGACTTACAAAACGGTTAATCTGGGAGCATCGGGGGTGTGTGTGTCAAAGAAGTCAAAAAGGCTATCATAACTGCATGATCAAAGCCTTACATGTTAAAAAAAAGGATGAGGCATCAATTATGTGGTTGTAGCCACAATCTTTACCTTTTTTTGACACACACACCTTTCCCCCCATCCAGAAGCTCCCAGTTCATCCCTTGGTAACAAATAGCAAATAGACAATCTGGTACGGTTCTTCAAAGCCAAAGGGGAAAAAAACGTGAGGAAAAAAGAGAACTTACCCATCGTATTTCTCCAGATGAATTTCAAGTAAGTTATCCTTAGCATGATTGGCATGTTCGGTGACTACATGAGGGGAAAAAATGGACCGGTACTTTAAGACATATTTTTACAAGGATATGGATAAAATCAGCTACACTCATGAAACAATTTTTGAAAGTATGTAAGTTGAAAATATATAACTAATATTGATGATCACCGGTTTTGGTTGCGGTTCATTTTTTTTTTCTGGCTAATGGAAAATGCACTTCTGTCAAAGGCACTAAGTAACCCAAGTCTGATAAATTTATGGCTGAAGCCCTTGCTTCATTTGACTTTGTATTTTCTAAAGAGCCGAGGTGGCGCAGCAGTTAGAGGCAGGTACTGCAGGCCACTTTAGCTGACTGTGATCCCCAGGTCAGCGGTTCAAATCTCACCGGCTCAAGGTTGACTCAGCCTTCCATCCTTCTGAGGTAGGTAAAATGAGGACCCAGATTGTTGGGGGCAATATAAATATACATTGCTTAATGGTGTAAACCGCTTAGAGAGTGCTTGCACTGTGAGGCGGTATATAAATCTCACAAATAAATAAATAAAAGATTCTTGTAATTCAAAAATAAAGCTTGTGAAGGCGCATATTTATCTTCTTTGGCAACGTTTCTTTTAGCATTACCACTTTCCCCTTTTCTAAATGTCTGTGTTCACCTATGCCAGTTCGTTTCTGAAGGGAGTGAGATATTCATGACATCTCTCAAAACTGGAGTTTTATCCACCAAAATGGATGGAGACACCCAGTAAATTTTATTTTCTTTAGTTCATAGGTTTAGGTAACCGCCCATTCAAATATGTGACTTTGGATAAATAACAGCTCATTTATCTCTGTGGCCAGTCAAATCTGTTTTAGAAGTGAAGATTAGGGACCAGAATGGGGCTCAAATTTATCCATAGCCCTGGAAATTCACACTTTGACTAATACTAATTACATTTCCTCAGTTCAACCTACTTCCTAGAGTTGCTTTTGTGTCGGTAATATGAGGAAATATATGAAGAGATATAAATTTATCAAACAAAATAACGCAGTGAAGACACCTCCACCAGCATATACTAGGCCAGTGATGGCGAACCTTTTTTTCCTCGGGTGCCGAAATAGTGTCTGTGCGCGCTATCACACACACGTGTGTGCCCACACCCATAATTCAAAGCTTCCCACTCGCCCCACCCCCTGCGCATGCGTGTGTGACCCCCCCACTCCCCCATTTCATGACTTCCAGTGGGCCTGGTAGGCCCATTTTTCGCCCTCCCCAGGCTCCAGAGGCTTTCCTGGAGCTTGGGGAGGGCAAAAATGCTCCCCCCTGCCACCCCAGAGGCCCTCTGGAAGCTGAAATCACCCTCCCAGAGCCTCTGCGCGAGCCAAAAATCAGCTGGCGGGCATGCACATGCACGCTGGAGCTGAGCTAGGGCAACGGCTCGCGTGCCGGCAGATATGGCTCCGCGTGCCACTGTGGCACCCGTGCCATAGGTTCACCATCACTGTACTAGACAATGCCTATGTAAACCATGTTGACACAACACTGACCTGTCAAATAAGTGAGATGTACAAAAGAAACTTCGCTATAGTAATCAGCTTAGCAATTGTAATTTCTTGGGGGGTAAATCCATGTTTCAGAGGGAGAAAACGAGCCATTACAGTAATATAACAAAGCGAGTATTAAGCAGTTGTGTAAAAGAAAGCACTGAAAAAATCAACAGCTAAGTGGCAATCAAGTTCTTTAAAAGAATAAAGCAAAACCTCTGGAATGAAAATGCAGCTTTCATTTAGCCGGTAATCAGCAGAATCTTAAACAAGCAGGCGCTCAGAAAAAAATAGTTATTTTACATAGATAGATAATTTGTGGGAGGTACTTAGCGTTCTGGCAAATGCTTTTGCTTAATCATTTAGAAGCATTTCTCAGCAATATAATAATCATTGGTTGTTTAATGAAAAGTGGCTCAGCAAGAGAGGAAGATGCTAAATGTCTACTTTGCAATATTGCTTCTCAAAATGTTCTACTGTATCTTGCAACCTGAATGTGTATCAGGACACCGCATGTACCCCCTAGATCCGTGGTGGTGAACCTATGGCACGCGTGCCAGAGGTGGCACGCAGAGCCATAGAAGCCGGCACGCGAGGGTTGCCCACCGGCAAACCGGAAGTGCGAAAAAATGCACTTCCAGTTTGCCGGTGTGCTGTTTTTTGCACTCCGGAGGGTTCAGGGAAGCTCCCTGAAGCTCCGGAATGCAAAAAACTACAAAACGGACAAACCGGAAGTGCACTTTTCCGCACTTCCGGTTTGTCCGTTTTGTAATTTTTTGCATTCCGGAGCTTCAGGGAGCTTCCCTGAACCCTCCGGAGTGCAAAAAACAGCATACTGGCAAACCGGAAGTGCGTTTTTTTCGCACTTCCGGTTTGCTGGTTTCGTCGTCCCAGGCTCCGGTAAGCCTTTGCGCGGGGGTGTGGGTGTGTGCGCATGCGCAGGGGGCAGCATGGGGGGGGTGTTGTGCGCATGCGTGGGGGGGAGGGAATGGGTGTGGGTATGCGAGCGCGCGCGAGCGCCCCCCCCCTCCCTTTTTGGCACGCGAGCCTAAAAAGGTTCACCACCACTGCCCTAGATGATGGGATGTATTTAGCAATATGTTGGCACGGGAGTCTCCAGATTAGTGACACAACTTTGATTGGAATCCTATTTATGTAAATAAGCACCTTGGAGTTTCAATAACCCCAGAAACCACTTACCAGACTATTTCTAAAAGTAACTTTCTCAAACTTAAGTGTATTATAAGTGCTTTAGGACTACGCAATTTCTTCAATATTTCAAGAGGGCACCAAATTGGGGAAATCTGCTGTATGAGGAAACTATAATGCTGTAATTCAAGGCAGTTATTTAGAGGAATCAGTAAATTCAAATGAATAACTCACCTATAACATCAGTAGAGATGGAAGCCAGACTAAACAATGGAGCCACTTTTTGTTCGTATATTTTTTCTCCTTGTGATTTTCCACTGTGTGGATTAATATATACAAGCAAGCGCTTTGGTCTGGAGGCTGTCAACATGAAAGAGAGAAAGTGGGCAAGGGTGGGTTCTAACTTACTTTGTTGCCGGTTTGCTTCCTCCTGCGCCGTATGGCAGCGCCTCATGGGCGCACGCACACTTTGCGTGCACATGCGCAGTGTTGAAAAAAAAATACCTTCCCCAAAAGCTGAAAACAAGATGGCGAACGCATGCACAGTGCCGGAAACTTGGATTTTTAAAAAATAAATAAATAAATAAAAATTCAAAAAAATTCAAAAAAAAAGATGGCGGCGCCCACGGACCAGCACCGACCGAACGTCACCAGCATCATCGTGACGTCACAAGCGGGTTGCTACCGGTTCGGGCGAACCGGTCCGAACCGGGAGGAACCCACCTCTAAAAGTGGGCCATGAGATTATTTGCCCTTTAGCTAATCTAGAAGTTGCTGAACTACAAATCCTCAAATCTCTCTTTCTGCTCAGGAAAGGGAATCAAAAGCTCAGTCCGTTTCCACTCAGGATTTCCCAGTCATTACTGAAAGATTTCCATAGGGAGAGCTGGCCAATAATTGAGTTCCATTATTGAAGTTTTCTCATTCTAAAGACATTTCTTCCAGCCTTCAAATGTTATTTAAGCTCATTAGTCTGCCTAGAAAATAGATAAAACCTTGTTAAGAACTCCGTGATGTCAATAGCTGGAGAATTGATCGGGTGTCTTCATATATTCCAACTAAATACACCTCAGCTAGTGTAAAGACAAGGAGGCCCTTCCGCTGCTTGCAATATAAGGATCTGCTTGCACTTGTGCAATTTCTCATCTTATTCAAAATGTAGGCAATAACAGTGTAAGTGAGCCATGATGGCGCGGCGGTTAGAATGCAGTATTGCAGTCTAATTTTGCCGACTGCCAGCAGTTTAGCAGTTCGAGTCTCACCGGCTCAAGGTTGGCTCAGCCTTCCATCCTTCCGAGGTGGGTAAAATGAGGACCCAGATTATTCAGGACAATATGCTGACTCTGTAATCTGCTTATATAGGGCTGTAAACCAGTGTGAAGCGGTATATAAGTCTAAGTGCTATGGCTAAAAGCTCCCATCATTACTGGCTTCATTTTTCCCCCCTTCTCAGAAATTGGTTAGGCCCTGAAGAAAAACAAACAAACCAAACAATAGCATTCTTTATCTGCAACATACTCTGTAAATCAAGTAGTTCTCTCAGTGTGCATATCCATTGATTACACAGATGTTCATCAATGCACCAGAAAGTCACTTCGCTGCACCGCCAGCGGTGATGCTGTGCCCTCTTTATGTAATACACTGCAAAAGATACACATACACAAATAAAAAGAGAATCACGGTTCCATACAGGCAACGTTGCTCTACAAATATAACAACCTGTAGCATTTACACAATACTTGAGAATTTTGAAAGAAATTCATGTCCAATAGTTGTTTAAGACCACAGATCCCAAGAAAAAGAAAAGGCTGCCAATCTGGGCAGGTGGGCAAGGAATTCATCGTCGGGTGACTTCTTGCCAATCTTTGAGACAGTGTCTTTTTCCAACGTCAGGAAATCTTAGCTGGACTAAATTTATTTGCACTGGTATAAAATATTTGCCCATCTTAGAGCAAAAGACAGGGAATTGTGCTCCTTCTCTGCCCGCTGTCCTCCCAATTCCCACTATGAATGGCTAGAACAGGGGTCCTCAAACTTGGCAAGTTTAAGACTTATGGACTTCAACTCCCAGAATTCTCCAGCCAGCTATTCTTGGAGTTGAAGTCCACAAGTCTTAAAGTTACCAAGTTTGAAGACCTCTGGGCTAGAACTATGCACCAAAAAGTAGTAGTTCTGAACAAAGCTGTGAGAGAACCGTGAAATTTGTTTTAAATCTAAATTAGTGTCTTAGCTGGCTGGAGAATTCTGGGAGTTGAAGTTCTCAAGTCTTAAAGTTGCCAAGTTTGAAGACCTCTGGGCTAGAACTATGCACCAAAAAGTAGTAGTTCTGAACAAAGCCGTGAGAGAACCGTGAAATTTGTTTTAAATCTAAATTAGTGTCTTAGCTGGCTGGAGAATTCTGGGAGTTGAAGTCCACAAGTCTTAAAGTTGCCAAGTTTGAAGACCTCTGGGCTAGAACTATGCACCAAAAAGTAGTAGTTCTGAACAAAGCCGTGAGAGAACCGTGAAATTTGTTTTAAGTCTAAATTAGTGTCTTAGCTGGCTGGAGAATTCTGGGAGTTGAAGTCCACAAGTCTTAAAGTTGCCAAGTTTGAAGACCTCTGGTTTATATCATCAATGCGGAATATTTGATTATCATTGGATATCATGCAAATGAGCAACATGATGACCTAGTGGTGAAAACTCTCGCCTCCTATTCAGAAGGTTGAGAATTAAATCCTAGGTAGTGGCAGATGTTTCTCTTCTTAGGGCACAGAGAGAAAAAATATCTGCTGTAACCTTGCAAAAGCATCAGGAAGGGCATCCAGCCAGTAAACGCTCAGCTCCGTCCAGTCGCCCCGACTCTATCCCGAATTAAGTGATTATAGGGTTGTAAAAAGAAAGTTTATTGTATAGCATGTAAATACTATAAGAGTCAGGCAAATGGTACTCTGCGGCATTTACAAAAGTCTTGAAAACGGAACATGTGGCATGACAGTAGTAGTATAGCCTTTATTGTCGTCGTACATCATGCATACAATGAAATTGGTTATTTCAAAACAGAAATTCAGAGTTCAAGGAGCCAAATAGCAAGAGATGAACTACGAAAATGGGAAAAAAATGATTTGTCTTTAAAAGACATCTTAATAATCTCCTTTCTGCAAAGAAGGATTTCTGCATAGAAATAATTTTGGATGCTCCAGTGTAGCAAATGTGGGGGAAAGATTGAATGAATTCAGATCTTCTGTCAAGTAATAACTTATTTCAATTGGCATGTAACCTCTTGATAAGACAATCACAATTGTAGCTACTGCAGAAGAGGAATATTAAGTTTCATCAGGATAATTTTCTCTTCTCTCTCTCTCTCTCTCTCTCTCTCTCTCTCTCTCTCTCTCTCTCTCTCTCTCTCTCTCTCTCTGTGTGTGTGTGTGTGTGTGTGTGTGTGTGTGTGTGTGTGTGTGTGTGTGTGTGTGTGTGTGTAGCTCAGGAAGTTATGTGAATCCAGCTTGTTTGGTTCCATATATTATGCAAACCCAGCATGTTAATAATTTTAAAACAATTTGCACTAAAACGTGGCTTTTTTTTTTTTTACCGGTGAATGCATGAGGCTTTGCCATTTTCTGCCATCTTCCAGGATGGGATTGTTTCACCTCCCTTTCTTTCTCCTCAACAGCAATGATCTCAGAAATTGGCACAGCATAGCTCTCTGCAATAAAATAAAATAAAATAAAATAAGATAGGAAGAGTTGTAAAATAAACACACAGCCTAGATGGACCCAAAAGAATCTTGCGCAGCATTTTCTCCTCCTGGTGGGCAATAACATGTCTGTGGGGAGCCCGAGACCAGAAAAGTATCTTTGTAATAAAAGTCTAAACATTTTTTAGGCATATTCACTTCAGAGGATATTTAAATCAAGCATGTTGCTGAAGAAAAGCTGAAAAATAAACTCTTAAAATACATTTTGTGAAAGGAACGGATGTCTGTGTGGGGAGTGCTATGCTTTTTTATAACCAGAAACTGTAAGTCGAAATATTCTGTCCAGAGGATTGAGAAAAGAAAATTCTTTTTATAAACACCAGGCCAGGTTGGAATAACAAGGTGGATCAAAGGTACTAGGAGATGGTCTCCAACATATGTACCATACAGTATCTTTTTGATAGAGCCAAAAACAAAAAAATTCCATTGTGGGAAACTTGGAAGAATAATGGATGGAGGAAGGAATCCAAATGGCATGTACTGTATATTGATTTTACTCTTATTTTGAAATGTGGAAAGAGATCAGTGATGGGATACAGTAAGTACAGTTCTTCTCAACCTTGGCAACTTTTAAGATATGTGGACATCAATTCCCAGAATCCTCCCAGCCTGCCTTTGGTTGAGCTGCCAAGGTTGATGAACACTGGTCTAGCAATTCAATATTATTTTAGAGTTCTCAGCACTAGATTCTTTGTGCCCCAAATAAGAGGATGGCAACCTTTATAGAATAATACCCTGTTTTCCCCAAAATAAGGCATCCCCTGATAATAAGCCCAATCGGGCTTTTGAGTGCATGGCAATAAGGTCAAGCTCTTATTTCAGGGTTCAAAAAAATATATAAGACAGGGTCTTATTTTCGGGGAAACATGGTACACATTTTGCGGAAATGTTTATTATCATAGGAGAAAAGAACTAAAGTAAAATCTTCCCCAAGGCTCCTGGTGCCTTCATGCCACCATGGTCCCGTGAGTGTCTGGACCACTGGATGGAAGTGGTTTGTCACTGCCACCTTTTCAACCTAGCCTACAACTCTGGGAATTCCTAGTACTCATCTAAATACTACCCAGGACTTTGGGTGCTTAGTATATCAAATTAGTGGCTATTAGACGTATGTACCTGCAGAAATTATTCTATAAACTTGCTTCAAACATTAGATCAGGGGTGTCAAACTCACGCCGTCACATTGTCATCACGTGACCTATCACAACTTCTCCCCCTTTCGCTAAAATGGGGTAGGCGTTGCCAGCGTGTGATGCATCCGGGCCGCGGGCCGCGAGTTTGACACCCCTGCATTAGATGAAGACAACATATCTCTCTTACTCATTAAATCTTTTTTCTAGGCTGTGCAGGAGTTTTAAGAGTTACACTGCTTTCATGCTTTGAGTGAAAATTGTAAGGCCAGAAGCAATTTTCCCCCCTCAAACCATTTTTAAAGCAAGCACAGCCCTAAGTAATTATGCCAAGAGAATAATGAGATTTGGGCTGAAATAAAAAGCAGTACAAGGCAGGCTCTTGCTACTATGATTTAGGAGTTTATCAGGATATCAGCTTCATAAAAGGAAAGAACAGTTGCAAGCAGCCAAAGTCTATGAATAAAATCTATTCTTCATGCCTTTGAGTAAAATTTAGAATATGGATCTGTGCCTTATGGTTTAGTATAACCGCCCAAAGTCCTTTCTTTAGGGAGATGGGTGGTTTAGAAACATGAAGTATAAACAAACAAACAAACAAACCAATAAATGTATACCATGGCTGTCAAAAACAGGACTTTTTACAGGAGGTGAAAAATAGAATGGGGGGGGGAAACTGTCAGATGATTCTCTCCAAAAGACCCCTTGCTTTAAAATGACATAAAATGATATGTCAGTAAGTGCTACATGTATTCATTTATTTATGACGAATCTTTTTTTTTTGTTCAAATCGTTTTTGTTCAAATAGTTCTGTAAAGCCTATATTTAGCTAAATTCTGTTAGTTTCAAAAACAACAATGAACTGCAAACACGGAGCTTATTTTAGCTCTGAATCCATGCATAGCAACCAGTGTGTTAATCCTGATACGAAGCTCTGTCTCTGAGTCCTGGCTGATTAAAGTAGTATGTTTTAGACCTGGTGATTTTAAAATGAATGGACTTTAACATTTGGCTGGGAAATTTTATTGGCTGAAGTCCACTTATCTTAAGAGTTAAAGTTATATAAATATAGTATATAAATGTATTAGGGTTGGCAAATCAGTAAGAGAAAGCTGATGCCTACAATGTGTAGAAGATCAAGAAAGGGAAGAAATGCTAAGGATATTAAAGGACAGACAAGACATGAGAGAGGAAGCGATCCATCTTAACTGAAGTTTAAAAGTCAAAGGAATTAACTAGGAACAAAATGTATTCCAGCATTTGTGACGATTAGTCCACACGGATAGTTTTCCCAAGTCTTTTTGTCATTAAAGGGAACACCACATACCCCTTTTACTCCAGAGCCTCTGTAGGTACCAATCCCTGGCTAGCTTCATCGGGGTTTGAATGCTATGCAGATTTATCTTCTAAGTCTTGCATTAGAACTCTGCCATGAATGCATGTCTTGGAACTGTTCAGACAAATTGATGTGCTAATCTTGGATTGCCTCTTTGCTGGTAAACACTAGTCTCACCAAAAGATCTGAACTGATCCAAACATTTATATCACTCTTCAAAACTACAGTTTATTTAACCATTACTTGTTGAGTAAGCCACAATTAGAACTGCTTGTTAAGCTACCGTAATTTTCGGACTATAAGACGCACCAGTGTATAAGACACACCAAGATTTCAAAGAGGTAAGTAAGAAAAAAAAGTTTTTGTCCTCCCCGGCCCCCAAGCCTCCCAAACCCTTTGCGCGCCCCATTTTTCGCAAAAATAGGCCCATTTTTTGCAAAAATTGGGGCGTTTTTGCCTTCCCCCAACCCTCAGGAGCACTCTTCAGCCCTCCCAAACTTCTGCGCATCCGTTTTTTGAAAATACGGACCCATTTTCACCCGTTTTTGCAAAAATTGGGGCACGCAGAGGGTTTCGGAAGCCTGCAGAGTGCTCCTGGGGGCTGGGGGAAGGCAAAAACACCCCCGTTTTTGTGAAAAATGACCCATTTTCACCCGTTTTTTTTGCAAAAACAGGGGCATTTTTGCCTTTCCCCAGCTCCCAGGAGCACTCTGCAGGCCTCCCAAACCCTCTGCGCACCCCATTTTTGCAAAAAACGGGCCCAATTCGGGAGGCCAAAAATGGCTGTATTCGGTGTATAAGACGCACCGACATTTCCACCCTCTTTTAGGGGGGAAAAGGTGCGTCTTACACTCCGAAAAATAAGGTATATAACTACCGTAATAAGTTCTGAGTGCTCACTTCAAACTCAAAGAAACTATTTTATTGCAATACATGAACTCGGCAGATCCGAGCACCAGGAAAATTCCAAGTAGGTGGGTTTTAACAAAATTCCTGAAAAAAGCAATAGCAAGCTATTTCCATATTATTGAACAAAAATTACAAAACCCTGCCAGCAGCCGAGTTTAATTCAGGCAGACTTTCCTTTCCTTATTTACAACTCATATGAGCCAACATCTCTCCCAGCCCTTCCACTCTCTTATTGAACCACCCAAAGAGGAAAAAGTGGTTTTCTTGCTGGACAACTGCAGCTTTTCTGCTTTTTTCTCAAGGCTCAAAGGAGGGAGCTTTATATTTGCTGTTTCACTAAACACACAGTGGACTGAAATATAATTTCCCCCTGCCTAAAATAGTCACCTTGCCCCCTATGACCTATGATGAACGAGAAACTTCTCTAAGAAGCATTAAAAACTGGACTAATATATCTTGTAGACTGGCAGTCTGGTAAAAACCACTTGTAAAGTAGTAAAGATTTTTGGCTGACTGTCAAGTCATACAAAGCTAATGGTCAGAAAAAGAAACTAAGATTTTCTATTAGTTTTGCCAGATTAGCGGAAGTCAGTAGCAGAAAATACCATAAATTCAAAGTAATTCCAAAAATACCGAATGCAGTATACTGAAATTACTGAATATACCATAAGAAATATTGAAAATACAGTAGCAGAAAGTATCTTGGAAAATACCAGTAGCAGGGTTTGTGGTTGTTTTTTGGTAAAGGAGGATGTATCCCATATAAAGAAATGCATAATCTGTAAATTCAAAATACGAAAACGTCTTAAAATTAAGTTCTGTTAAAGCTAGGTACATTTCCTCCAAAAATTGGGGTTGGGACTATGGATAAATCTTAGGGAGAAATTCCTTTCTTCCCTTCAGCAGCACTTTCTCTCTGCACAACAGAGCACATGTTAATTGAATCATGGTTTACTAAACTTACCTAACACACTGAAATATAAACTAGCCATGCTGCCCTGAGTTCACACAACCTGGGTATCAACCAAACTAATGTGTTGTACCAATACAACATGGAGGCTGACCTCCATGTAGTATTGATACAACACATTAGTTGTAGTGGTACAACACATTGGGGGGACCTGTCTTCCCGCCGAATCAATGGATTAAACAAATTTAATTGTGGGGTCCTTGGTGCTCTCTGAGCTCAGTTGTTTTCTTGCAAATGTTTCATCACCCAAACTAAATAACATATTCAATGCTAGTAGGGAGTGTGATTTGCTCTCATTTTATATACTAGTGGCTTGCCCTGTCAGTATTGGTGCGAGTGGTCTTGGTGGTTTCTTGATTGGACATTTGTTTACTGTTGGCCTACTTATCTGAATTGGTAGTTTCTTGATTGGGATATTGTTTACTTCTTGATTGTTGGTCTAATGTTAATCTTGGTGTTAATCTCTGCTCATCTATAGTCTCATCTATAGTCATCTATAGTCTCTCCTATTAGTCCTGAAAGTGATCCCACAAGTCTTCTTTAGATTTGTTGATATATTTGTCCATTAAACTGAAAGTATGTGGTTAGGCAAAAGTTGATAAGATCCCTGATTGTGGATATTTCAGTTTGGTGTATTTGGTTAGGTCAGGTGTGTTGTGTAGTAGTGCAGTCATGTATTCTTTGGCTAATTCTGATTCTTTGGGTGCAAAAAATGTTGTGCTATCAAATGAGACCATGATTTCATCTTCATCTATTGTCACATTTTTTTTATTCTTTGGAGAAGCAGTAATAAGGAGTTGATGGAGTATCTGCTTCCCTCTGTGATATGTGTTCAAGCTTTTTTGTCAATTCTTTAGCAATGCTGTGGGTTGGAGTCCCTGGTAATGAAACAATTGTACGGAAAGGTATATCTGGGCTGTGTGTTTTGGGGTATCAATAGAAGTGTGAGGGATAGGTCCACCGCTACAGATATTCTCTTCTATTGGAAACAAATTTAAAAATCGGGGGGGGGGAGTTTAATTTTGTTCGGAGACTGCAGTTGATCCAGAATGCAGCCGCGCGAGCGGTTGTGGGTGTTCCTAGATACACCCACACTATACCAATCCTCCGCGAGCTGCACTGGCTTCCCATTGGTCTCCAGACACAATTCAAGGTGTTGGTTATGACCTTTAAAGCCCTACATGGTTCAGGGCCAGAGTATTTACGAGACCGCCTACTACCACATACCTCCCAACGATCAGTTAGGGCCCACAGAGTCGGTCTTCTCCAGGTCCCGTCAGCCAAACAATGTTGGCTGGCGGGCCCTCAGTGGAGGGCCTTCTCTGTGGTGGCCCCCGCTCTCTGGAACCAGCTACTTCCCGAGATTCATACTACCCCCACCCTACTGGCCTTTCGCAAAGCCGTCAAGACCTGGCTTTTCCTGGGACCATTGACCTCCAATGAGGATAGACAAGGCCTGGGACCATTGACCTCCAATGAGGATAGACAAGGTCGGCCCATGAATGATGGATGATTGTGATTTTAATTGTATTTCTAACTTTGTCTTTTTAACTTTTTAAACTTTCTATTTATATTTCTTCCTGATGTGAGCCGCCCAGAGTCCTTCGGGAGTTGGGTGGCATAGAAATGTAATAAATAAATAAATGAATGAATGAATGAATGAATGAATGAATGAATGAATGAATGAATGAATGAATGAATGAATAAATAAATAAATAAATAAATAATAAATAATAAATAAATAAATAAATAAATAAATAAATAAATAAATATTCACTTTAATTTTGCTGCCAAGTGAGCTTTAATGAATAACTTCTGAACTGCTTCTTGAGGCAGATCTGCAAAAATCACTGACACTGGCAAGATGGATGGCACACAAGTTTAATAAATAAAATTATCTTTGCATTCAATTCCAAAGCTCCCACTTATCAATATAAAGATAGGTTATGAATCTGCATTGTGTATCTTAAAAATCTTACAATAGGCCTGGTCCTTTGTCCTGAATAGAAACAAAAGCCCATATTATAAGCAATTTCTAGGTTTTTTTTAAAAAAAGAAGTATAAATTCATTTGCAAACTATAAATGCTCAATGTCACAATGCATGACTAAAAATAATCTATACATACTCTTTAAACAGATCACTTTATTTTTGTTTACTCTCAACACCGTTTTAACATTCATGGCATGCTGTTTATCAGGATTTTGAAGATGAATCGTTCGTTTTCCATGTGAAGAATACTAAAGTTTTTTAACTTTGATATTTTCCAAGATACAAAATTTCTGCTTTATCTAAAAAAAAAAAAATTCAGTTTCATTTCATCTAGTGCAGTTTTTAACTGTGTAAATTCAATCATTTTAAAAGAGTATAAATCCTGAGGGAAAGCATTTAAAGTAATATGCAACTTTGCATGATTTGTTTATTTCTACTTTCTGTTATTCAGAAATAAGTGCAATAGAAGTTGCAGTTTTTTCATGTGGATCTGAGGAGTTTTCTGTTTATCAATTAAGTCAGTGTTTCCCAACCTTGGCAACTTGAAGATATCTGGACTTCAACTCCCAGAATTCCCCAGCCAGCATTCGCTGGCTGGGGAATTCTGGGAGTTGAAGTCCAGATATCTTCAAGTTGCCAAGGTTGGGAAACACTGAATTAAGTTATAAAGTAACCAAAGATGAGAGAGAGACCTTTAACCATTCAGTTTACTGTGCTTGGAAAATCCTTGTGTCATAATACTAATCATTAGTCAGCAAATAACCCTTTTAAATGCTTTGCAATAGATGACTTTATTGCTCTTTAATGGAATAGAATGTAGTGAAGTTCATGTTACAGAATATACATGGGAAATAAAACAATAATATTTGATTTCCAAAGGTCAACTGAAGCAAAGTATGTTTGCTTACCTGAAAAAGCCAGGAACAATGCTAATTACCTGCAAAAAAAAAAAAAGGTTCCCAACATAGGGAAACTAAAATATATTGGGAGAAGAGAGATCGTTGTAAAGGAAGAAGCAGCTATAGGGAGGTAGACACTGTGGACTCAAGAATTGGGAAAGACTGCTGCTTTAGTTATTTCATCATACTTCTGATGAAATAAACATCCTGAGGTATTCCGAAATGAAAGCTAGCAATTAGCTGCCTGTATCAAAAGAAGGTTTTTTCAAATGGACAGCTCCTTGGATTATTGGTTAAAAGTTTATAACATCTTTCCTTAATTAATGGACAACCCCCCCCCCCCAAAAATGTGTGGAGAAGATGTGGGATTATTGCCATATCTAGATTTTTTTTCGCCTCAGCCCTGAAAAATGTGATGTTTGAGGCAAGGTGATTTACATAGGGGAAGTCTTTCTACTTAATTACGATTTGCAGCTTCCTCTGACTGTAGTTCAGATAAGATAGTAAGATATCCCTCCTCAACTGGATGATTCTGGATTTGTGGATTTCAACTCACTGACTTCTCAGCAAGGGAGCTACTGGCAAGGAACTTGATGCCCACTCATGTGGAAAGTGCCAAGGTTGAGGAAAGCAAATATATGTGGAGAATGTAGTAGAGAGGGACTACAAGAGGAGTTTCCTTTGCTCAAGAGACCTCGCAGATAGCTCAAAAACATTAATAAACACTGAAGAACAATGATAAACCTATGAGCAATCAAAAAAGGCTGGGGTGGAAGCATGTTCTGGAATAACCAGATAGGCTGGCTGGCTTCATGTCTCATTATTCACCACAAGTGATGGGTACATAACAAGACAACCTTTTAGATTATGTTGTACCTCAACATTTAGTACGAGGATGAGTCAAAACGTAATGCCCTTTTCTTTAGGACAGGGATAATTACCAACACAGGAACATGTAGCATACATCAAAATGAAGCTGGTCCTCTGTGGATCACATCCCTACTTCTCAACATAGTCACTGTTTCTCTCAATAGCAATGTTCCACCTTCGAATGAGAGCATGTATCCCAGCCTCATAAAATTTTGTTGACTGTTCTTTGAGCCACTTCTTCACTGCAGTTTTCACTTCCTCGTCACTGGAATAATGTTTGCCTCTCAAACCCTCTTTCATGGGGCTTTCAAAGAGGGTTTGAGAGGCAAACATTATTCCAGTGACGAGGAAGTGAAAACTGCAGTGAAGAAGTGGCTCAAAGAACAGTCAACAAAATGCAGGGATACATGCTCTCATTCGAAGGTGGAACATTGCTATTGAGAGAAACGATGACTATGTTGAGAAGTAGGGATGTGATCCACAGAGGACCAGCTTCATTTTGATGTATGCTACATGTTCCTGTGTTGGTAATTATACCTGTCCTAAAGAAAATGGCATTACGTTTTGACTCACCCTTGTATAACATCTCTCAGAGAAGAGGTTAGAGTATAACCACACAATACACCTGTTGTCTGAACAGTTAATTAGATCAAAAGTTTTCCAAATTGCATTTTTGCTGTGGTTGCCATTGAAGCTGCAGCAAATCACGAAGTGGTGGCTTCTCTTGCCATTAAAAAACCTATGATGGTTTCAGCAGAGGAAGCTAGTCCGTGCATTTCATACATGCAATCATAGAATGGAAGAAAGTTGTTAGTGACACTGAGATCAGATAAACTATTGTTGACAGTTTTTTAAATGGGGTTCAAATATATATGCTCCGTTGACATATTCTGGGGATTATTAGTAAAGGTTCTACAGATTGTGTCGATAGGCTCTTAACAGATATTGGCTGAGAAAGCAAATGTTTCACGCGGTTATGTACAGTATACAGAAGTAACACTAAACCAATCCACAATTTATTTGTTGCTCCTTTTAAGATGTCGGATAGGAATGATTCACTACGGAAGATTGATAAAATCATTATACAACTTTTCATAGTAGTTGTTTAAATACCTGCAGTTGCCACTATAACGAGAGAACCTTACAGCTGCCAAATATTGTGTGCTACTTACATACTGATTTCAAAATACTTAAAACATTGGTAGCTGGGGAAAGGGACAGCAAGTTATGCCCAAAGCTTTCCTAAGATGAGAAGATTTTTTTGACTGCAAACTACATTTGTCAAAGATGTTTCAGAACTGGGCCAACTGAGTCAGTTAATTTCCCTTCCTTTCACAATACAGGATCATAAATTGACAAATAACGAAACACATACTGACAGTATTTGTGAGATGTGAAGTTTTTCTTTAAGCCGGGGGGGGGGGGGGGGAAGGAAGTAGGCCCTTCATTTAGGGGACAGAAGTGTCCCAAATGGCTTAAGAATTTAAATAACTTTTCAAAGGCACCTATTTTTAACTAAGATACCAAAAGGCAACTTACTAAAATTAAAGAGACCAATACACAAGTGCATCTGGTTCCAAAACTCAGCTGCTTTAGTACATACTATGCTTGGCAAATAAACAAATACAAATACTGGAGTTGTGTGTTTGTACTTGTGTGCCTTCATGTCAGTGTTGACTCCTTGTCCAATTGCTGTGACCAGTCCCTGCAGTTTTCTTCTAATCCCCCAAAGGCATCAAATGTTACCTTAGGTCTCTTTAAAAGGATCCCTTTTGAGATCTCCTGGACCTTGAAAGTTAAGAAGGTGACTGTTCAGCACTTTGCACATGCCCAGCAACGCACTTTCCAAGGACCGTCCCGGGTGCATGTCTCCAGATCGGAACCCCAAAGGGCTGGCTTGCTCCCCCTTTGCCATGGATGCCGGAGAGGTCAACCGGCGGCCACTCACCTCGCCCCCCGCGCGGGTGCGGCTCCAAGCTCCGCCACGCCAAGAGCCCCAGCTCTCGGTCTAAGGTGACCTCCTGGGCGCGCTGCTCCAGCACCAGCAAGGAGATGAGCTGGGTCCGCCGGCCAGCCGGAATGGACCGCTCGCCCATGGCTCTTCAGTGACCCGGCGTCCTTGGCTTAGGCGACATGATTGGGGGCCGCTCAGACCGGGGCTGGGCGAGCTTTGCCGCCGCCGCCGCCGCCACAGGGCGGCCGGGTAAGTCCGCCCGTCGGATGTTTCAGAATCTGTTATCCTTCAGAATTTGCAGGTCCGCGCGCAGGGAGCATGCGCGAGAAGGATTTGCGCACGCTCAGCAGCGGCGCGGGCCCACGCCGCGGTTCTATAACGCGGCGCCCGCGTTTCCTCCGCAGCTTAGCGCGGAGCGGCCGCCAGAGGAAGGCGACGCTCGGGCTGGGGAGGGGGATACTGCGGGGCGGGTGGATGGGCCCAGCCTTAATTCCCCCCTCCTCCTCCGGCTGGAGCTCCGTCTGCAAAGCTGCCAAGCTAGTGTGGGGAAACTGGGCTGCCGTCGTCGTCTCCGCCGCCGCCCTCATGCCAAGTGGGCGGTTGCAAAATGCCGAGCCAAGTTGGCTCTTGGCACTGAAGTGCCACCTCAGCGACCCCCCCTTAAGCGCTCTCGGAAGAAGCGCCCTCGGGCTGGCGAGACGAGTTTCGCTTCCTTGCCCTTTTCTATATTAGAAGAGGTTGGCCAACCATTTGTCTGAAATGGCATAGCCTAGGGGTCTCCTGCTCGAGCAGGGGTTGGACTAGAAGACCTCCAAGGTCCCTTCCAACTCTGTTATTCTTCTGTTTTATAGGCGACCTCGCACTTAGCTGGCTTCTTAGTCCGGCCGTCGAGAATCGGTCCCTTTAAACATTCCCCTTAAAACAGGCTTCTCTGTCGGGTTGTGTGTGTGTGTGTGTTTAATCGCAAATCAACCCCCTCTAGTCGGAAATCGCAGCCTCTTCCCTCATCTTAAGTCCCGAGAAAACAAGTTGAAAGATGATCTTAACTTTTGTTTCGGCCCTTTTTTCGCATTCGTGGCTCTGAAGGATGAGGAGGATGTTTTCGAAAACGGGCAGCTTTTCAAGGTTGCTCCAGATTTGCTTCCTTTAGCTGTTCAAGGAAGCTGGCCCGTGTCCATGTCCTTCCTTACAGTGGTCAAGAGAAATTGTGGTTGGCAGACAGATGTTAAAAATAGCCGTCCCAAAGCCTGATTTTGTAAAATGGGAATATAATAGGATGGGGTGTTTGTCTTAGCAAACTAGAAAATAATTAAGTTTATCATAATTAGTAACTAAGTATTGCTAATCTTTGGATACTGTGCTATTTTTGTTCATATTTTCCTGTTTGGTTTTTAAACAAATTACTTTTGGTGGAAAAATAAAGGAGCCATACTTGTTCCCGAATCTCTTTTATTTTTAAGGAATGCAAAGCTAATATCCGTCATAATGTTTATCCTGTATTTCCAACATGGAGTCAGGGCACCATATAATCCCCAGGGATGTTTTTAGAAAATTAGATTTTGGCTGGATGCAGCCCGTAGATTTGGTTGCCTTCTAATAATCTCTTGTTTTATGACTGGACAGTTTGCAACAATGGCCATAATATACTTTCCAAATTCCAAATGTGTGTTGTGACTTGAAAGTTTGGGGCTCTCTGCAATAGATCCTATAATGTAAACATTTTTACAATGTTTTCAAATCTATCAGAAATCTCCCTCCTGAAAGGACAACGGTGGGATCTGAAAGATTTTGGAAAATATGGCAATTCTTGCTCCAGGTTTATCAGTATTCCACTGAGTAAAAATAGAGGTATATTGTAGGTAGTCAATGGCCATTTGTTTAATGAGCATTCAAGTTACATGACAGTACTGAAAAAACTGAGTTATGACTGGTCCTCACATTTATGACCATCACAGTGTTCTCCGTGGTTGCGTGACCAAAATTTGGGTGTTTGGCAACCAGGATGTATTTATGAAGGTTGCATGTGTTCACCTTTTGCAGTCTTCTGGCAAGCCAAGTCAATTGGGAAGCCAGATCACTTAACAAATGCAGTGATTGCTTAACAACTGTAGCAAGAAAAGTTGTAAAATGGAGCAAAATTTAACTGTTTTGCTTAGCAACAGAAATTTTGGGCTCAATTGTGGTCATAAGTCAAGAACTATCTGTACTACTATGCTTTTGAATATGCAATAGCAGAAGTTTTTGTTCTAGGAGAAGAAGGGAGAATGGGTGTACTGTGAACCTGAAGATGTTTCCTGCAGAATGCCTTCAAAAGAACAATTCATGCTTTTTTTAAAGGGAGTTGTGCTTGTCTAATCTCCATCCTTGGAAAAGGGCCTACTTTTACTACCTAGAGCCCACTGTAACAACATTGCCAAAAAGGCTCTGAGAGTTGTTAATCTAATCTTGCGTAGCTTCTTCTCTGGCAATATTACACTGCTAACCAGAGCATACAAAACATTTGTTAGACCAATTCTGGAATGCAGTTCACCTGTCTGGAACCCGCACTGCATATCAGACATTAATACAATCGAGAGAGTCCAGAAATATTTCACAAGACGAGTCCTCCACTCCTCTGCTCGCAATAAAATACCTTATTCCACCAGACTTGAAATATTAGGATTAGACAATTTACAACTAAGTTGCTTCCGATCTGATCTAAATGTAGTTCATAAAATCATATATCAAAAAGTCCTTCCTGTCAATGATTACTTCAGCTTCAACCACAACAATACACGAGCACATAATAGATTCAAACTTAATGTAAACCGCTCCAAACTCGACTGCAGAAAATACGACTTCAGCAACAGAGTGATCAATGCCTGGAATGCACTACCTGACTCTGTGGTTTCTTCCCCAAACCCCCAAAACTTTAACCTTAGATTGTCTACAGTAGACCTCTCCCCATTTCTAAGAGGTCTGTAAGGGGCGTGCATAAGCGCACCACTGTGCCTACCGTCCCTGTCCTACTGTCCTATTGTCCTCTTTTATCGGTACTTTTTACTTATGTTTATACAAACAACTACTATACTGTACATGTTTGACAAAATTAAATAAATAAATAAATAAATTGGGGACAGTGCTGGAGAATCGATACTTAGTTTTGCTAACTAGGAACATATTCAGATGTTAGACTGAAGAATGATAGATAGGATAGAAATTTGGGGAAGTGGGCAGGCTTCAGGTTATACCAACCGGAGGATTTTCCAATCTCAAATTATAATTGGTTTTAAAAAGAAATATGCATCACATGGATTAAAGGAAAATGAAACTATGTTGACATTAACATTTTCTGATGCTCTTAAGAATGAAGCTAAACTTTGGAGAATTGGTGAATAACATTTCTACCAACTTCATCTAACAAAACCAGAAATCGAATGTACTGCTGGATGACTTCAGTTCCTTGTGTCCCAATCAAAGTCATGCTGCAGCAATTACATCTTTCTTGTCTTTTAATGTATGTGGAACGGTGTAAAAAAAAAGTGATAGGAAACCACACAAGAACTATAAAGCAATGGGGATAATAGGTGATTTCAGCAAGCTAAAAGATAGATTGTTAACTATTTTTTCTGGATTAATGTTTCATGCTGAGCTGTAAATTGTTTATAAACTGCAAAGGTTGGCTTCCCACAACATGCTGACGATAATGGCATACGGGAATGACCTTGGGAAGTAGGAAAAAGAGCTGTAGACTAGGCAAATGTTATGTAAAAAAAGGGCATGTCAGCCCACAGAAAAAGGAGCATGGGAAGTGTTCCAGAAGAGGCCCTCTAGTTTTCTGGAGAGTCAAAGGAATGGAAGGGGAAAATACTTTCAGACTTGCAAGCTTCTGTTAATGTAACCTTACAATGAAGATAGAGTTAATATCAGGGGCGGGTTGCTCACTTACCTTGCTGCCGGAGCCATGTGCGCGCATCTCCACGCTTCGGGGGGGCGCTCGCTCGCTACATCCCCCCCTCGTGCGATTTTGTTTCTGCGCATGTGCAGAAGCAAAATCACGCCGAAATCTCGCGAGGGGGGGTGCGCGCACGTGAGATTTTGGCGCGATTTTGCTTCCGCGCATGCGCAGAGGCAAAATCTCACCAAAATCTCATGCGCACGCGCGTCCGCTCACAAGATTTCGGCACGATTTTGCTTCCGTGCATGCGCAGAAGCAAAATTGCCCGAAAATCATGGGGAAAAAATGGCGACGTGCCGGGTGCAGAGAGGGCTCCGGAGCGGTTGCAAAATCTGCCTCTCCCTACTGGAGCTGCGTACCGGACAGCTCCGTCAGGAACCTACCTCTGGTTAATATATATTTCTTGACTGGACTATCTCAAAAAGCTAATATTAATACTGACTAATCTCAACATGCGGCTAAACTTTGAACAACACTAGATAAAGATAGATAGATGATAGATAGATAGATAGATAGATGATAGATAGATAGATAGATAGATAGATAGATAGATAGATAGATAGATAGATAGATAGATAGATAGATAGATAGATATTTTTTAAAAACATCTGTCTTGAAATGGTACTTTTATGTTTTAGTTTTAAATAACACATTTTAACTTTAGAGATACAGTTTATAGTGGTAATAATAGCAATATTAATATTCTGTTCTATCCTTTTAGTTTAGGTTTTATATCTGGTCTTTTTTTAACTTCTAAACAGTTTCTTAGTTTTGTTCTCTATGCTCTTTGACTGAAATAAAGTTTAAACTAGACTCTGAAGAACTTCTTGTTTTCCTCTCAATGATTCATGTCATTTACAGTATGTGGTTGAGGAAAACTGCCTCAGAGTGACATAGCAGAATTATCTAGAAAGTATTTTCCCTTTGCATGAATGTAAACACTATTAATCTAATGAGTTTTAGAAACATCCTTTTCTAAGTTAGGTTTCCCTAGAATACTGAAAAGTAGCTGGCTACTTAACAGATTTAACAGAATTTAATTTATATTAAAGAGTCTATGGGTTCTGTAAGATGGTGTAATATTTTATGATTTGCAATTTCAAAGACCTCACATAAATTAGAACTTAACTGTCACACAAACCTATATTATGTGTGGAATTAAAAGTGATTAGGTCCAGCATACAGTGAATAGTAAAATGCCTATTTAAAAACCTTAAGGAAACAATGGAGATCTTGTTTTTTTTGCCATCAATATGGTTTGTTATTTCCTTCTATAATGTACTTTTAAAAAATACTCTGGACTACAATCTGTAGGTTTGGGATTTCCAGGTAGTCTCACACCCAGATTAGTAACTAGTAACTTTTTTGGATCATAGAAACTCAGTTAAGATTGGTTACCAGTTGCAGGCAATATATACTTGAGCATTGTACTCATATGTCTAAAATAAATCCTTTGAAGTCAGACTCCTCCATACTCTGGATTTTATATCTCTCTAAGGCATCTTATTTCTTCAGGTAAGATTATGAAAGTCACATTCACAATACTAAGTGCTATTAAAACCAGCAGGGTTCCTTTGCTGGAATTTATAGTTTTTTTTAGTATCCAAGGACAACATAGGTAGAAAGGGTCCTTTCCATTGTTAATTACAACTTTATTCTGTTAATTTGTTAAATTTCCTGTTTGAAATCCTCCCTCTTACATCATTTATGTTGAGTGTTGCTTAATCAAAACCAGCTCTTGAATAGTTTTTATAATTATTCCTAACTGCCTTCTGTTGGAAGAAATGTCCATCTGGGTTCAGTTCCAAGTGGAGGGGGGAAGAAACACTGGTAACATGGAGGCTGTTTGGAAAGATGGTTTAATGATGAACAGGATCACATGGTTTGAGGACCTGGGCAGAAAAGGGAAGAGATGCAGGGAGTGCCTGGGTTTTATGCCCTCTCTTGGGTTTTGAATTTGAGCTTGTGTTCTGATTGGTTGTCAGAGTCCCATGAGGCCATGCAGGGGCAACTCTGTAGGCTGTCTGAGTCCCAGGGTTGGTTGAGCCTTGCTGGGTGATGATGTAATGAAAGGGCTTTGGGCAATTTCTATTATGGCTCTGTCTAAAGGAGGTAGATCTTTGTTATGTAGAATAGACTGGCCCACACCTTAATGGTTCATTGATAAAGGTGGGGGGAGGGCTGAGTTTCTGCCTCCCTTTTAGGGGAAATATTCTGCCCTTTTAATATTTCCTAAAATATCTCATTTTTCTAGGAGAGGGGTGGGTGCTATCTTCCCACACTTCTCACAAGTAAATAGATTTGTAGACATATTCTTCTACAGAATTTAGTGTTTTCAGTTTGCAGTGAATTAGATTAACTGTTGTAGGAGGAGAGTTGGGATAATTCAGGCAAAAAGTCGGAACTCTGTTAGCAGCTTCTCGGATTAAAAAATTCTATTAAAATGCATAAGGTTTTGTGAGGTTCAACTGACAAAAAGGCAGCTATGTCTCTTAATAAAATTTTAATATAGTCAAAAAAGATGCTACCCAGAACTTTTTTTGAATCAGAAAAATACAGGATTATGGAACCAGAAAAATACAGGATCATGAGTAATGGAACAGCAATTAAAATCCCTTAATTTTTATTTTAATTTCATTTTCATATTATAGTGAACTATAAAATGTTTTGTCTTTCCTCCTCCTCCTCCTCTCCTCCTCCTCCTCCTCCTCCTCCTCCAGTTGAAAAAGACCTGGTGATTTTTATTTTATTTTTTTGTATAAGAAACATGCATGAAAGAGAGCAAGTATGCTAATAGCCAGAGTTGAATTATGGTTTGAATTAAACCTAAATGAGTTGAACTTGTGTTGCTTAGGCTAGAAATGAAATTTAGCTGCTTAGCCAAAGCTCTTCACAGAATTAAAAAGCTAATCAATTGATTTTAGCTGGATTTAGTTTTTCCGTGTAAATTGGAGACTGCATTAGAGAGGAGTGATAAAGGTACAGATGATGTTAATGCTATTATCTTTTGGCATTCTATATAATATAATCCATTTATTTTGTCAGTGCTTAATCTGGAATCCTGCTTAGTCCATTTGAGGCCTGAAAACTGTTTCCTTTGCAGTGTAAATTGATTAGGCTTTAAGATGGCCTTTTGAATAACATGGAGTGGAAATATACCTACCAGACTGTAATGTCTTCACAAAGCCAAGTGATAAACTGTAATAAGTTATGCACTTTGCAATATTATATCATTAGGCAAATTCTCTCTTAATCTTGGCCTTACTGCTCTTTGTCCTTTACTTGTTGCTTAGGAACTGAATAATCATAGCTAATTATAGCTGGTTTTGTCAACAAGTACTTGGAACCAATGTTGTCAACAAGTACTTGGACTGTTTGTGAGATTGCCTATGATAGGAATTAAGACTTTCAAATGTCATCACTGGCCTACTTTTAGCCTCATTAGCCCAATAAATATTTTATTTCTGTATTAAGACCAAGACGACAAATTATAATCCTCCTGGATTATAATCCAGGAGGATTATAATCCAGGAGGATTATAATCTTCCTGGATTATAATACGATAATCCAGGAGGAACATCATCTTTAGCATTTAAATGCTTCTGAAAAGGCTTCAGTTTTTGCAAACTTCCACAAGGAGCTAATCCAATCTGGGAGAGGTAGGACCCTTGTCTGCAAGGATCTGTTCTCTTAGCCTTTTGCTAATGGGGACCATTAATAGATTTTTGTGGGAGAGCATACATCAGACAAGTCTATTCTATGAGGACAAAGTGCTCCTGAAGAAATTAGGAGCCAGATCATACGGATCTTAATGGATTAAAACCAGCACATTGATTTGCACTTGGAATTGTTGAAAGAAATATCCACCTGGTTCAGTTCCAAGCTGGGAGAAAAGTACTGGGAACATGGAGGCTGATTGGAAAGATAGTTTATTGATGAAGCAGAACCACCAAGCACATGGTTCTGGGTAGCTGACCACATGGAGTTGAGAATGAGGGGTATTTATACCTTCTCTTGGGCTTTGAACTTGGGCTTCCTGTTCCTGTGCAAGAACATGTATTCTATTGGCTGCTGTCAGACTCCCGTGGGGCTATGCAGAGGTCATAGCTGAGGTTGTCTGAGCTCCCAGGTTTGGTTAAAGCTTGCTGAGTGATGCAATGTCCTTAGAATGTGCCATGTGGTGAGCTCTGCTGCTAGATGGATTAATCCTATTATGTCCTGGAGGGTCATGTCTTAATCCCATCACCCTGGAGCCCAAGGTTTTTTGTCTTGTAGATAGGGTGGCCCAGTTCTGCTGGGGCTATTAAGAAAGCATGTTTCTCCTTTAGGGAAATATAATATTCTGCCTTTTTAATATTTCTCAAAATATTTCATTCTTCTAGGAGGGGTGACTTCCCTCACCTATATGCAACTGGTGCAGGCCCACCCTACCAGCAAGCGAGCCACAGCATTTTGGGCCAACTGCAGCTTTCAGATCATTTTCAAAAGCAGACTGTAGAGCATATTGCAGTAGTCCAATTTTGTGATAAGAGCTGCAAGGAACATGGCAGGAAAACATAGCAAAGATCTCTTGGCCACAGCCTCCACTCACCTGTATAGGAGGAGCCATGAGTTCAGGTGGACCCTCAAATGTATTCTGCTTGAATGAAATAATCCTTTTTTAAAATACCTGTTCAGCTGAATATTGGAGCAAAGAAAATGACACTTGGGTGTGAAATTCTCCGAATGGCCGACACAGAAATGCAAGTAAGCTTCATTACTTCGTATGAAATATTCAGAGCCAAGTTATTTTTATCCTCTGCCTTTTGACATTACAACACAGAGACTAGACTGAGCAGTTTGGTTTCCTTTCTAATTTTCTTTATAACATCAGATAGATGTCTAAGGGCAGCAGGAATGGCACATATAATTAACCCCAGTCAATTAAATGTGCCTCAGAAAAATATAGGGAAGGAACTATTTATTTCCATATATTAATTCTAATTTGTAATTTATAAAAAATAATAATTACATGCTGATTAGAAGAAAAATAATGTCCTGATTGCTCTTTTTTTTTTACCAGAGCTGATCTACAGAAAAAGATGACGTATTTTTGACACTTGAAGAGAAAACACTCTCATTTTCTCATGAGTCGTCTTCTCATCTGAAATGGTCCAAGCGTGTCCAGTGTAGTTATGTGTCCCACTTTAAGAAGACACATCTTTTTGAAGGTATTATCTCTTCGCAGGTTTAGACAGTCTGGTATCCTCTGGTTGTGTGAGGCTGCAACTTTCATTAGCATAGCCTGCATAGGGAACAAGCAGAGGTGGGATTCAGCAGGTTCTGACCAGTTCTGGAGAACTGGTAGCAGAAATTTTGAGCAGTTCGGAGAACCGGTAAATACCACCTCTGGCTGGCCCCGCCCCCATCTATTCTCTGCCTCCTGAGTCCCAGCTGATTGGGAGGAAATGGGAATTTTGCAGTATCCTTCCCCTGGAGTGGGGTGGGAATGGAGATTTTACAGTATCCTTCCCCTGGAGTGGGGAAGGAATGGAGATTTTACAGAATCCTTCCCCTGCCACGCCCACCAAGCCACACCACGCCCACCAAGCCACACCCACAGAACTGGTAGTAAAAAAAATTGAATCCCACCACTGGGAATAAGTTGTAGTTCAAAAATACTAGAGGGCATCTCCTCCCTACACTTCACCTGGTTTTCTGTAATGGCTATCATATAGGACAGAGGTCTTCTAACTTGGCAACTTTAAGACTTGTGGACTTCAACTCCCAGAATTCTCCAGCCAGCATAGCTGACTGGAGAATTCTGGGAGTTGAAGTCCACAAATCTTAAAGTTGCCAAGTTTGAGGACCCCTGATATAGGAGACCACCAGCCTCTAGTCAGCAGTCAAAGCAGGTTTAGATGAGTCACCGGAGAACAATTTTCTCTGCTAGAAAAAACATAGGCTGTAATTTTCTTTGAAAATATATAGTAATTCTTTCAGCTAGGTGGGTAAATACCCCTCGACTCCAGGAAGGTTATGCAAACCAGTATACTTTCAGTTTGTTTTTTAATCTATTTTGGGGCCGTCTTCATTTACCTATTCTAATACTTGTTGATCTTCCCTTTTTGAATTTTGTCAGTCCTTCCTTTAAGCCATCTGAGCTTATGGCTATTACCGTATCCTTTGGTACTGATTTGCAAAAGGTTATTGTTTGCTTTATAAAACATAAAATAATAATGTTTTGAAATATGGCTGTGTTTTTATTTTGTTTATTATTCTTTCCATCTTTGCAAACATGAATTCACACAATATATAAGTTATAATGTCAGATTTGCCATCTTCAGCGTTTCCGTTTTGCTGCTATAAAAAATGCAAGAGGGGAAGAGGGGGCAATGGAATGTAGAGTAGTGAAGATGGGAATAGGGAAGTAAAGACAAATGGTGGGAAGAGCGGAGGAATATAACCCTTGATAAAAACCAGAGGTGCCTTCAACCCTAACCCTAACCTAACCCTTCAAAGACATCTGCTCTGGAAACTGAATGCAAAACTCCATTAAGTGGTGCCAAACATCCAGTTATTCCCAAAGCAACTAAACGGCATGCCATTGGGGCGAGAGCCAGTGGAACATTTCCACGGGAATATTCAGATCTAGCCTTTCTTTCGTTGCAATCACTAGACTTCAGTAAAATAACCTATCACTTTAACCGCATGGAATCGAGGGTCCGTCTTTCTTAAAGATGTGGACTGGGGCAGTCCTGACATATATTGAGAAAATGAAATTGTATTATTATAATATACCATTCCCAAACACTGAAACCTTATTGTAGTTTAACACAATGGTGTCCTCCATACCATATTCTAAGATGACTGGGTTTTTGTAGCTGAACCACGAAGTACGGAAGCCTAGTTTAAGCATGTCTAATCCGTTGTGAAACCTCAGCCATGGGGAATTGCAATGAGGAAGCAATTTCAAACGCTGCTTGCCATAACAAGGCAACCAATACAGAATCATCATATAGAGATGTATACTTTAGAATACATGCAGAAATAATCCAGCTCAATATGTTTTAGATTATTTATTTATTTAAATTTGCATAGTCACCTATCTTGCATAAGTGACTGGGTGGCAAACACAATTAAAAACATAAATATAATAATGCAAAAGGAATTTTTTTTAAAAAAAATAAGGATACACAACAAGAATAAAACAAAAAAATTAATGAAAGAGCCATTCTCGTGTGTGTGTGTGTGTGTGTGTGTGTGTGTGTGTGTGTCTATAGTATGTATTCTCTCTCTCTCTCTCTCTCTCTCTCTCTCTCTCTCTCTCACACACACACACACACACACACACACACAGAGAGAGAGAGAGAGAGAGAGGGAGAGAGGGAGGGAGGGAGGGAGGGAGGGAGACAGAGAGACAGAGTGAGTTACAAATCATAAATAAATATGATTTGTATCTCATGGAAACACTAGAAATAATTTCAGGTGCATAGTCTATATATTTCCTGGCAGAATTACTACAATACTTCTCTGGTTTTATCCCCCTCTGTGTCTTAAGGAATGATTTAGCAAACAATGTTTGTGTCAGAAAAAAATGATTTGAGGGAGCTCTGTATAGGAGTTGGTCAGTTATTGGCTCTCAGAAAAATATAACAAAAGGTTCCCAATCTGAAAACTTGGAGAAATGAAAAAATAATGTTGTTGTAAGTGAATAAATTCTGATCCAATCACCCAAAGCTAAAGGACCATGTATCTTGCTTTTCTGTAAGAGGAGAGCTAACTTAGCAATTTCAGGAAATATGTCTTTGGAGAAGACAAAGTATAATGGCAAAATTTTGGCAAGTAAAGATATAACTGAGAAACTTTGGAGCCTTGTTACTCTTAGAGCTAAATATTTTAGTCCTTTCTGTCTATTAGCCTTGCCTCTGCAAGTTGCAATCTCACCTTTCCTCACCCATCTACTAATTCTCTCCTTCCTTCTTTTTGGTAATCCTTTCCTTGAGTCTTATTCACACTCTTGAAATTTCTGTTGCCAGGCCTATTCAGCTAAAAGTAACAGAAATTTCCAATTGCAAATTTCTTTCTGAATTGATGTAATAGGCAACTAAAAGACCATTGGGGACTTCAGCAATAAAGCATTGTACTGTCAGTTATGCTAACCCAGCAGGGAGTAACCGAGTTTAATATATCAACTCCTGTTCAGCTAGAATACTTTTCTGACATAGTTATTGGACAATCACGTTATTACTTAACAAGATCGGTACAGCTGAGATCTCTGATTACAACCTATTTCAGATCCATTTGCAGTTGCTTCTGGAACCTGGTAGACTATAAATGTAATTGTTTCCTAAATTCTACCCATTTGGACAAGTTGTCAAATTGGGGAACGGCAGATCATAATTTCTTTGCATTGAATTGTTTTACTAGTATATGAAAATAAGGGTACTGCCTCCTAAGGACTATGTCAACTGCCCTTCCTTGGTGTTCGAGGGAGCAAAACTGACTCCCTTGGATCAGGTCCGCAACTTGGGGGTCCTCCTAGATCCACAGCTAAAATTGGATCACCATCTTTCTGCTGTGGCTAGGGGGGCCTTTGCACAGGTTCGCCTGGTGCACCAGTTGCGGCCATACTTGGAGAAGGAGGCTCTACTCACGGTCACTCATGCCCTTGTCACCTCGCGCTTGGACTACTGCAACGCGCTCTACATGGGGCTACCCTTGAAGAGTATCCGGAGACTTCAGCTGGTGCAAAATGCGGCTGCGCGTGCTGTGGTGGGTGTGCCAAGGTACACCCACGTGACACCTATACTCCGCCAGCTGCATTGGTTGCCCATCGGTCTCCGGGTCCAATTCAAGGTGTTGATCACCATCTTTAAAGCCCTTCATGGCTTAGGACCAGGTTATCTCCGGAACCGCATTCTGCCTCATACTTCCCTTCGACCGGTTAGGGCCCACAGAGTTGGCCTCCTCCAGGTCCCGTCGGCCAAGCAATGCCACCTGGCGGGCCCTAGGGGGAGAGCCTTCTCTGTGGCAGGCCCCGCGCTCTGGAACCAACTTCCCCCAGAGACCCGAACTATCCCCACTCTGCTGGCCTTCCGAAAAGCTGTCAAGACATGGCTTTTCCTGCAGGCTGGGGGTAGAGCCTAAACCACTCAAGCTCACCCCAAGTATGTATGGTTATTGAATGGATATTGGATGATTTTAAATATTGTGTTTTTTAATTTTTATATATTTCGTTTTAATGTGTTATTTATAAATTGGTGTCCTGTATTTTTTTTTATTGTACGCCGCCCTGAGTCCTTCAGGAGTTGGGCGGCATATAAGAACACCATAATAAATAAATAAATAAATAAATAAATAAATAAATAAATAAATAAATAAATAAATAAATAAATAAATAAATAAATAAATAAATAAATAAATAAATTGTGTGATAGTTGAAACTATCAATGTAGTTTCCTTCCTTTGCTATTGATATGAAAACTGATCGCTTACAAACTGCGGCCCATTGTCTTGCTCAGTGTTAGAATGTTTAATAATTCTTCTGTTCAACCATATTTCTGTAGACATTCCAATTCTTTTAGTCTTCTGATGGAGTCCTCAACTTATGATAGGTCGCTTAACAATCATTTGAAATTACGACAGACCCTGGTCGAAATTCCAGGTGCTTTATGGCATATAATGCACTTCTGGCCATTGTAACATGTTGTGTTCCCACCACAATCATGTGAGCACTTCTGGTTGTAGTGTCCTGCAAACATGTGACTGAGAGTTGTGACATTTTTTCCCGTTTCTGGCAAAATATACCCATTTGGAAGAATGAATGTAATTTTATGATCCCAGTCATAAGTCGTTTAACAACCATAGTTTCACAAAACCACCACAGCAGTGATTGTTGTAATAACCACTGCAAAAATGTAAAAGCATATCTGGTCTTATGGGGTGTCTTGATTTACAATCATAATGTCTTACGACCCAGAATTCAGATTAATTGCATTTATGTTGAGGACTACTTGTAATGACTGAAGTTTTGATCTAACTTTATCTTTTAGTACTAGTGGTTCTTGTAAGCTGAGAATAACTTCTGAATTGCATGTTCTATCTCTCTTTATTCTTCTTTGAATCAGTATCTGTCTATTGAAATCTTTTAGGATGTGAATTTGAAATTGGAAACACCTTCTTAATTCAGAGTTGCTATGGAAAACTTTCCTCCTTTATTTCAATTCTACTTCTTATCTCTTCTGTTTTATGAAATTCTTCATTAAGCTCTTTCTTAAGCTCTTTGTCTTTCTGGGCTTGGGCTCTCTCCTCTTCTGTCCTTGGCAATTTCTGTTCTGACATCTAGTTTCTTTCTTGGTGTTTGGTAGTCTGTTTTCATAGTCATCTTAACTTTGTGGATTTCATTCCACAGCTCCTTGTCAATGAGAGCCAGAGTCTGATAGTTTTTTTTAATGAAAATTGTGAATATATGTTTGACATTGTACTGTGGATAGTGCTTGGTTTAGTTTGTCCAACAACTGTAAGACTAGTGAAAGCTATAATGGCTTTACAAATATGAACTAAACAACTTTGTTAAACTATTATCCCATTAATGTAGGGTTATTATTAGATGTGGCCTGCATAAACCTGGATACTTAAGAGATTTCCATATATTTCTTTGCTGCCATCTGGTATTGATCCAGATTTTTGCAGCCCAAATTTGCTAGTCCAAATTAATGGTATCCCAAATCCAGTATCATAGATACTAGTCCTCATCTTGTCCCTGGATGGAAGCTTTTAACTACCGGTAAGTATTCTGCCTGATACTTGTTCCAGACAATATTACTGATCGGATCTGAAGAAATAGGCTAGAAAAAAAAGAGTTGTGAATCCTTATGGTAAAACAGCTACCATATTTTTCGGAGTATAAGACACACTCCCCCCCCCCCAAAAAAGTGGGTGAACCCTCTGCGTGTCACATTTTTGCCCTCCATGGCAAAGCCTGGGACTCAGACAGCCTACAAAGTTAGCTGTGACCCCTACAACAGCCAATAGAATACATGTTCTTGCACAGGAACAGGAAGTTCAAGTGCAAAGCCCAAGAGAGGATATAAAATGCCTCGCTCTCTCAACTCCAGGTGGTCAGCTGCACCAGGACCATGTGCTTGATGATTCTGCTTCATTAAACCATCTTTCCAATCAGCCTCCATGTTTCCAGTGTCTTTCTCCCCACTTGGAACTGAACCAGGTGGATATTTCTTCCAACGGTATCAATAAGGCCTCTTGATCTCAGGTGGAGATGACTGCAACGCTGCATGGCAGTCCCAGCTGCTCCGTTTTATCTGTGATCTTGCCTAGGAGCCTCCAGGGGCATATCTCTCATTAGGATCTCATAATGAAGTAATAACTGGGGCCTCTGGGGAAGCCACATGTTATTTTTCCTTGAAGATGTAATAAAGACAGCAAGCTTAAAGAAGGCAACTTATATTGTCCTGCTGGGAAACCCAGCACCCATGCTTAGCAAAAGCACAAATAGTGAATCATCTTCACAGCTATTGGCAGTAAGAAGGAAATGTGCTGAAGAATTCTCTTTTGAGAACAATGAGGTTTTCTTGTGTGCCTTCCTACTCTGTTCCTATAGCTAAAGAGAGGAGAATAATACAAGTACTCAACTGCAGTAAGACCTTCAGTGAGGCGACTGGATAAATTGCTGTATTTTGTCTGTTACAGATACATTCTGTCACCTTAGCTAGTTTGCCTGAAGGTAACACTTTGCTGAAATCAGAAGAAAGGCTTAAATCAGGATAGTTTAAAAGGTCAGTTCAAAAGGTCAGGATTACCGTATTTTTCGGAGTATAAGACGCACCTTTTTACTCTCAAAAAGAGGGTGAAAACTTGGGTGCGTCTTATACACCGAATGTACCCCCACCCAGCCACCCCCACCCTTTGGCCTCTGCCTCCCAGCAATTTACCTCTTTGCAGCAAACAGGTCAAAGCCTGATTAGCACAAGAAGAAATTATTTGCCTCCCGACCTACAGCTGACTGAGGCTTGCAAGCCACGTGGTAAAATGAAACTAACTACGGTGGCTGTAATGAGACAAATTGCTGGGAGATAAACTGCTGGCAATGTTAGACTGCTGGAATTGCAAGAAGGCAAGCTAGAGCTGCTATGGCTTAGAGGTAGAGCTCTTGCCTCACAATCAGGAGGTTGTGAGTTCTATCCTAGGTAGAGGCAGATTCTGTTAATATGTTATGTTGTTAAATGTTTGTGGAGTGTTCAAATTATTAGACTTATTTTTTAAAGACTGCTTTATTATTGTTTAGACAACTTAACAAAATGAAGAAGCTTTTTAAAATAAATGCTTGCTCTGAAGAGGCCCAGTGCTATTGTATCTTCTTTTAAATAGCAGAGAATACTTCCAGAAAGCCACATCAATTTTAAAGATCTGTAAAAGTATAATCTGAAATGTCCTGTTTTAGTATTAAGTATTAGTATTAAGTATTAGTATTAAAAGAAGGCAGCTGAGAAACCCTGACTTAGTCATGTTTGGAGTAGATCTATTTAAATAATTAGGAGGAGTTAGTGTGATTACATTTAAGAAAACTCTGGGATTAATATACTGCCATAATGTACATTTCTCCAATTCTTTGCTATTTTTATGGGTCAGGCATACATGCACAGAAATACACAGCAAACAGTGTATATCATCTGTACTGTTTGCTTTTTGCTGTTTGGCAAATTGCTGGGAGGCAGAGGCCTTTTTTCCTTGTTTTCCTCCCCCAAAACTAAGGTGCGTCTTATACTGCGGTGCATCTTATACTCCGAAAAATACGATAATTTGCACACTGCCTTCTCGATCAGTTTGCTAGTTGTGGATGCATAGAAATAAACATGAAGACCTTGCATGGCCAGTGCAGATAATATAGAACAGAAATTCTTTTGTGCTGGATTTGATAGTTGTGGGAGAGAGGAACAACAATGGCACTCAGACCAAGAGTCGGTGTAGATCAGGGGTCCTCAAACTTGGCAACTTTAAGACTTGTGGACTTCAACTCCCAGAATTCTCCAGCCAGCTATGGGAGTTGACGTTCACAAGTCTTAAAGTTGCCAAGTTTGAAGACCTCTGGTGTAGATGAAGTTGTGGTAATTCCATGTGGATCAGTAGTCCTGTTCTAATAGTCTCCCAATGATGATACACTTCGGTATCATTAGATAACATAAATTCTGTAATGGCTCCTGATCTTTCTGATTTTATTATTATTGCAGCATATAAGAATAACATAGAGAAGCCTGTCCAAAAGGAATTAGCCTGATTAGGTGAAATGACTAATGAAAGAATCCATGATGAGTACCCACAGTATGGCAAGTTTAACCTTTAGTCCTTCGGTTTATTGAGTTTTTCTCCATTTTGTGGCCTAATATTACTGAATATTTTTGTATTCCAATTTTATAACTTACAATAATTATAATATCAGGATTAGGTCATGTCTGTGTACCTAATTTCATGTAACTCTAGTTTCAAATAACCCTTGGTAAGCAATGCAGTTCTTCCTTAATATGTGGAGAAGATATCTGCAGATCTTTTCTGAGGGCTTTAATCTGTTTGGATGTTTCGGTAGAACAGAAGGGTAATTTTGCCCCTTGGTAAACTTTTTAAATAGATGGTGGCCTTGCTGCCATTTTAAAAGAAGTCTCTTAGCATATTGCATGGCAAGAAAATCTGACGTAACCTAATCAGAAATGTATGGGTGTTGTTTCACTTCCCTTGCCAGGAAAACTTACCCTCTAAATTACAGAACAGCTTCTGAATAGCTTTTAGATTGCAAGATTACTGTTTCTTAAAAATGGGTATGCAATGACAATGCTTTTTAAACTCCTCTCACATCTTCCTAGTATATTAAAACACTTGCTAAATTGTTAGAAACGATGATGACTAATGAATCCTAGAACACAATCTGATTGTTACTTTTTGTGTTTTTAAATAACTATGCATGATTGGAAACACTTGCTTCTTGTTTTCCATCGTCTGCCTACAATTTGGACATTATTCTATATTGTACAACTGAAAGGCTGTTCAGTGTCTGAAGGATTCTCAGACTGTTTTGTCACGTGAAGAAGAAAAAAAGGTCATCATACGGGATCTCTCCCTTTAACTGTTGTTGTTCTGCCTACACTTATATTTTTACTCACAGAGAATAAAAATAGGGATAAAAAGTGGGGGGATTAAATTTGGACTGCAACCAGGTGATCCATTCTATTTTCAGTGTGTGTGATACAAATGATAATGCATGCTATTTAATTTCTAGATTTGATAATGTATTTGCTCAGACTAAGATCTCCTACAGAGGGGCATGTTAGATTTCTGCCCCAAGGGCAGAACAGTAATAGCAAAAAGCAAATTTAGTAAATATTAAAGGATGAATGCCTAAGGGTATGTTTAGCCTAATGAAGAGAAGGCTTAGGGATGACATGATAGCAGTCTTCCAGTACTTGAGGGGCTGTCATAGACAGTTAGGATTGACTTATTCTTCAAAATACCTGAGAGCAGGACAAGAAATAAATGGTGGAAGATCATTAAAGAGAGATCCAAACTGTAACTAAGGAGAAATTTCCTGACAGTGATGTAGTTTACCAACTGGCTGCTTGTGCGAATATTTTATGACTTTCAAGTGTACTCCCCAGCCAGGGGTGGGCTTCAAAAATTTCAGCAATGGGTTCTCTGTCTGGTTGCTGGGTGGGCGTGGCCTAGTCGGCCTCCTGCACCACGACAGGGGCGGCGTTTTCGCTTTCCCCAGGCTCCTGAGACTTTCCTCGAGCCGCTGGGAGGGCAAAAACTGCCTCCCCTGGGCTCTGGAGGCTGGAAATGGGCCCATTTCCGGCCTTCCGGAATTTCCGGGAGGCCTGTTTTCCCTCCTTCCCAAGCGTCCGTGCGGGCCTTGCACTTACCTCGCATCCAAAATGGGCCGCATGGAGACTCCTGGGAGGGCAGAGTGGGAGGGGCGGGGTGGGGCAGGGTGGGGCGAGCAGGGCCAGGGGTGGGATTTGGAGGTTCTCCGAACCAGCCATAACATTAGCTACGGGTTCTCCCAAACCCGGGTGAACCTGTAGCAGTCCACCCTTGTCCCCAACTCTGGATTGTTCAGTTGTCTCCCAGTTAAGGACACTTAGCAGAAGTGCAACTTTTGTCAGTGGATGGCAGCATCTACTTACTTTTGATTTACTTTTGGAAGTAAGCATGGGTGGCCCTGGCTACTACCATAAAACAAAAACATATTTTTAAAATTAATTTTGCAGAACTCTTTCTGTATCATGTTATCTACTGAGAAATGTCTATGCATCTGCCACATAAGTCCACCTTATTGAAAACATTTCAATAAATTCATGGTGAACACCTACCGGTATCCTTTCCTCTTAGGTAGAATAGAGAAGACAATTGCGGGGACTTAATGTTGTCCTCTGTGAAATGAAAGTGCAGTTTATGGTATTGATGGGTGCACAATGGTCTTAGTGTTGCTGAACCAATCCACCTTCCTCTTTCACCAGTGGATATGCTAACAGGCTGTTTGGAGCTGTGGTTTAGCAATATCTGGAAAACTACTCACAGGATATCCTTCATCAATTGGCAATTGATTTATCAGATTGACAGATTAATAGAGTTGGAAAGGACCTTGTAGGTCATCTAGTCCAATCCCCCAATTGCAGGAGACCCTACACCATTTCTGACATATGGCAGTCCAGTCTCTTCTTGAAAGCTTCCAGTGATGAAGCTCCCACAACTTCTGAAGGCAAGCTGTTCCATTGGTTGATTATTCTCACTGTCATAAAATTTATTCTTATTTCTAGGTTGAATCTCTCCTTGTTCAGTTTCCATCCATTATTCCTTGTCTGGCCTTCAGGTGCCTTGGAAAATAGCTTGACCCCCCTCCTCTCTGTGGCAGCCCCTCAAATATTGGAACACTGCTATCATGTCTCCCCTGGTCCTTCTCTTCACTAGACTAGCCATGCCCAGTTCCTGCAACTGTTCACCGTATGTTTTAGCCTTCATTCCCCTAATCATCTTGGTTGCTCTTCTCTGCACTCTTTCTAGAGAATTAACATCTTTTTTATAGTGTGGTGACCAAAACTGGATGGAGTATTCTAGGTGTGGTCTTACTAAGGCTTTATTGAGTGGTATTAGTACCTCACTTGATTATCAATTGAAATTCAAATTGAAATGAATTGAAAATGAGATTATAGATAATGAGATTATTATAAATCTCATTTTCCTCCAGCAAGAAAAGTATGATCATATGCAGGTTGGGTTATAGAGCAACGCTCTGGAGCTTGTCAGATTGGAGAAACACTGAGTACTATAGGGAGGCTTCTCCAGCATAATGTGACCACCACTTCAAAGGGTTGTGTTGTATTGAACCATCTTGATATACCGTATTTTTCGGAGTATAAGACGCACCTTAGTTTTTGGGGAGGAAAATAGGGGAAAACAATCTGCCTACCAGGTATTCATCTGGCTAGCATCCTTAGTCTGGTCAGCTTCAGCACATTATTTTATCTCCTGGTTAGGACTTAAAAAAACCTTCTTCTGAGAGAGTAACAATGAAAGAGCCTGCAAGCCAGTAAGAGCTGGGAAGATCATTAGCACCTGGTTAGGGCTAAAAAAAAAACTTATTCGGAGCAGCTGCAGCACATTATTTTATCTCCTGGTTAGGACTTAAAAAAACCTTCTGAGAGAATAACAATGAAAGAGCCTGCAAGTCAGTAAGAGCTGGGAAGATCGTTAGCACCTGGTTAGGGCTAGAAAACAACTTCTTTGGAGCAAGTAGAGCAATGAAAAAAAAACCTGCAAAGACTTAGGGCTGGAAAAACATTCTTTGGAGAGAGTAACAATGAAAAAGCCTGCAAGGTAAGAGCTGGGAAGATCTGTTAGCACCTAGTTAGGGCTGGAAAAAAAAGCTACATTCGAAGTATAAGTTGCACCCAAATTTTCAGCCACTTTTAGGGAGGAAAAAGGTGCGTCTTATACTCCAAAAAATACGGTAGTCCTTCTGCAATTGTGGGGAAGAGTTTTATAATTCCTGCCCTCCATTAATATCACTTAGTTGATAGAAATTTTACATTTCTACTACAGGTATGGATATTTTATTGATTATATGCTTATGTTACACCATAGGCATTTTAAATCTTCTAAGCTGCTCTGAATCTGCATGGAGTTGGCAGTTTGACCTTTGAAAAAATAATAGTAATAATTATCCATAAACACTTGAACTCTCCCAAGTATTCAACATACTGCTGGTATAATTTATCAGACACAAGTTGTTGAGTCTGGTGAGTGAAGAGGCTTGAGACAGGTTTCAAGACAACAGCTCTTTATTAACTATGTACAAGATCCAGCAGAGAGCAAGGCTGACAGCTAGCCCTTTTATAGGGAGCTGTCAGATGGCTCAGCCAATCAGCAGTCTCCATTTTCCCGCCTGAACAGAGGACCTGGTTGTAACCAGGCAGTCTGGATATCCAACACCCCTCCCCTCTTAGATGGAACAGTCTATTTAACATACGTAGTCCCGTAAGTAGGCAGGGCGTTTAGGAACCCTAGTAGACCTGCACAGCTCAGTAGGTGTGTCGGCGGCGGCCAGGGAGGTTGGGTTTGCTGCTGTCTCTTGCTCCACCTGTGGAAACTCCTGGAAGCTGTCTGGTGGGGCCGTGGATTCTACTGGAACCGGTTCGGGGTTGTGACGTCGCTGGAAATCTGGATCCTCAAGTAGGTGTTCGACCTCGGGCTTGAGTTAGCTGTAAGGTGATTGGATTGGAAATTATTGTTTGGGCGATGCTGATTATCTGCGTTTGTTTGTTGGTGGCTGCGTAGTTGGTCTATGTGCCACCGCCATTTTCGCCCATCTGTTAACAAGACCACATAGGACCGGGGACCTGTAATTTTGCTTATTTCCCCAGGTAGCCATAGGGACCACTCGGCAAAGTTCTTTGCGAATACTAGGTTTCCTATTTGTAAGTGACCTGCTCTTTTTGGTTGGAGTAACTGGGGTGTAATCTGTCCAGTATTGAACGAAGCCACTGGCCCATTAATAGCTTGGTGGAGCTTCTCCCAGTTGCTGTGCTAGGCGTTATGTGTTGGACAAGTAGGCATTTATCTACCCTAGCTTGCCAGTCACCTGCGCCTAGCCGCCCGAGTGCTTCTTTGGCTTATCTGACCATGTGTTCAGCCTGGCCATTACTGGTTGGATGGAAAGGAGTGGTCAATGCGTGGTGAATGCCCTGTTCGGCTAAGAAACCCTCGAATTGGGTAGCAATGAACTGGGGCCCGTTGTCGGAAACTAATACGTCGGGTAACCCATGTGTGGCAAAGAGTTTCCTTAGTGCCCAGATTACTGCCTTGGCTGTGGTCGACCCCATCAAAATAATCTCCAACCATTTGGAGTATGCGTCAATCACCACTAAAAATATTTGGCCGTGGAATGGCCCCATGAAATCGATGTGGACCCTGGACCAGGACACTCTAGGCTTCTCCCATTCTTGCGCCAGGGTTTTTGGGGGGGCAGCCCTAGATTCCTGACAAAGTGTGCAGCCTGTTACCCACTCCTCAATTTGTTTGTCCATGTTTGTCCACCAATTCCAAGCAAGGGCCTTCATTCTGACCATGCCCGGATGATCCTCATGCAGTGCCCTTAGAATATCCTCTCATAGTGACAGATCTCTCCACAATAGGAACCCCCCTGAGCAGATATCTCATGCTGCTTACAAACAAATGGTTTAAACTCCGGGCTTACCAGCCCTTGTGGCCATCCCCTCCACACCCAGTTCAAAATAGTTTGGAATACAGAGTTTTTGGCTGAATGGACAGCCACTTCGGCCGAGGTAACCAGGTCAGAATCCAGGCAGTCAATGAGGAGTATGGGGACACCCAGAGTGGGGTCATCCACAAGTTCGGGCAGGGGGCAATGGCTGAGGGCATCCGCATGCCCCAGGGATCGTCCAGGTCGGTGGGTCACCTTGTAGGAATATGCGGAGAGGTAGATGTCCATCTGGTGAGCCGGGGAGACAGTGTGGGGCAGTCCCCTGCGATGAGCTCTAACAAGGGCTTGTGGTCGGTGACCAGCTCAAAGTATCTGCATAGAGATATTCGTGAAATCTCTTGACCTCGGCCACCGCTAACGCCTCCCTATCAAGCTGACTGTAGTTGCGTTCTGCACTGGAGAGCGTCCGGGAAAAATAGGTGACAGGAGCCTCTTGGCTGTTATGTAACTAATGGCTGAGAACAGCCCCGACACCAAACAGGGAGGCATCGCATGTGAGCACAACTGGCAGGGTCTCGTTTATTTATTTATTTATTTATTTATTTATTTATTTATTTATTTATTTATTTATTTATTTATTTATTTATTTATTTATTTATTTATTTATTTATTTATTTATTTATTTATTTATTTATTTATTATTTATTTATTTATTAATTAAAATTTCTATGCCGCCCAACTCCCGAGGAATTCTGGGCGGCTAACAACAGGTATAGAAACATATAATCAATAAAAGCAATTTTAAAAAACACATGTTAAAATACTATCAATATTTTAAAAAGAACTTTCACTCACACCCCGCCTGCCAGAAGAGCCAAGTTTTTATTGCTTTATGGAAGGCCAGCAGGGTGGGGATAGTCCTGATCTCTGAAGGGAGTTGGTTCCAAAGGGAGAGGGCTCCCACAGAGAAGGCACTCCCCCTCGGCCCCGCCAACCGGCATTGCTTGGTCGATGGGACCTGGAGGAGACCAACTCTGTGGGACCTAACCGGTCGTAGGGAGGTATGCGGCAGGATGCGGTCCCGAAGGTAATTCGAATTAATTGAATTGAATTAAGAAACTGTCCTCGGACAGGAGGTCTTTGACAGCCTAGAATGCAGCTGCTTCAGTCCTCCACCTTCAGACCCAAGGTGCCTTCTTTGCAAGGAGCTGGTGCAGGGGCTCGGCAACAGTTGCTTTATTCTTGAGGAAGACGCTGTAGAAATTCAGCAACCGCAGAAAGGCTTGAAGCTCAGTTTTGTTTGTGGGTATATGGGCCTCACGTATTGCCCTAACCTTATCCTTAGAGGGGTGAATGCCTGCTCCATTTATCCAGTAGCCCAGGAATTCTACCTCTGGGACCCCTATTTGATACTTGCTGCCTTTGACTCTGAGTCCGGCAGCCCTAAATCTGCACAATACTTCCCGTAGCCTAGACTGCAGTTGTGATTCATTGCAGGTGGTGATCAGCACATCATCAAAATATGGGGCTACCTCAGGAATTTTATTTAATAAATGTTCCATGACTCCTTGGAATATTCCTGGGGCAACACTGATGCCAAATTGTAAGTGGTTACATTTAAATGCCCCCCTATGCATGACGATGGTCTGGGCCTCTGCTGCAGCGCCATCTACCGGCAGTTGCTGGTACGCCTGCGTAAGATCTAGCTTGGCAAAGATGGCGCCCAGGCCTAGTGTATGCAGCAAGTGTTGCACTATAGGGACTGGGTATGTGCTTTGCTGAAGAGCTTTGTTGATGGTACATTTGTAATCAGCACATATGCGCACAGACCCGTCGCTTTTAACCAGCGTCACTATAGGAGTCTCCCACTTCACATGATCGACTGGATCATGAATGCCTTGGCTCATTAATTTATCCAGCTCTTGGTCAATTTTAGGCTTAAGAGCGAAGGGGACTCTCCTGGGCTTGAGCCTAATGGGTGCTACATTAGGGCCAAGATTAAAAGAGATGGGGGTGCCCACATACTTGCTGAGCCCGGTGTCAAAGACATCTTGGAATTCTCGCAGCAGGTTGTCTGCGCAGCCACCAGAGACAGCATTCATCCCAGTCACCCCCATGCCCAGGGCGCCAAACCAGTCCAGGCCCAATAGGCTGGGGAGACAGTCGCGAAGCACCGTCAGGGGCAAGTTTCCCTCAAATTTGCCCAATCGGACATGTAAGTTTCTCCAGCCCAGCCGTGAGTGACGTCAAGTTGGCCACACCCACTTAGTCACACGACCCCCCACCAAGCCACGCCCACAGAACCAGTAGTAAAAAAAATTGAATCCCACCATTGGTTACACCTATAAAAAAGAATTATCCAGGGAGATTTGATGAACTGCATGCTGAACTTATCCTCTCTGATACAAACCAATACATTTGGGTTGAGAGAATTTTGAATCTGGACTATGTCCACGCAGAGAGGGAGTAATTGAAATAATCAGATATATCTTATTCTATGATGCATTTTATGCTGATACCTGCTGTGAGCTACTAACCATGAATTTAATCAAATTCCCTAATCATTTTAATCAGTTTTATTTTCAGACACAAATGGATTCTCTTTAAGTGTGGCCAAACTTTGTCAAATTATATGCAAGATGTTGTAGCAGTTTGACTGATATACCTACTTAATCCATCTATTAATATTAATTCATGCAGTGTGTTTTATGGACTAGTCATTGACTGTAAAAATTTATCTATTGATACAGTGTCACTCTGCTACATACATAACCTTGAGCCACTGTCAGGAAATCTATGAATGATTGACTACAGTACAAACCAGCATGCTTCTGATGCAGTTACAAAGTTTTGTGCGACTACTTTGGGATCCCATTAACAGTTTACCCAAATGAACAAAGAATGTGAATTGTACATGTTACATTTTATGGTATCTTATGTAATTGTATCTTATCTCTGATCTAACCCAATAGGTTAAAAAGAAAGAACTTTCCCTGTATTTTTGCATCCTTATTTTAAACTGGAGTGAAATTTTAATAAGGTTGCTATACTATACTATTCCAGTGTTTCTTAAACCTTTTGTCTCAGGAGCCCTTCCTACTTTTAAAAAAATATGGTTGATTCCAAAGGCGTTTTTGTTGGGTTATATTTATAAACTATATTGAAAATTAAATTTGATGCATGTACTACAGGTAGCTCTTGAGTACAATTGGGACCAGAATTTCCATTGCTAAGTGAGTCACGGCCAAATTTATTACTTTGTCAAAGATGTTAACTAATCACTGCAGTTCTTAAGTGAATATGTGGTTTTTAAGCAAATCTGCCTCCCCCCCCCCCGATTTTGCTTGTCAGAAGCCAACTGGGAAAGTTGCAAATGGCAATTGCATGACCCTGGGACTATAACTGTCCTAAATATTGTATATGTCAGTTGCCAAGCACCCGCATATTGATCACATGATGGGGATGCCATTATGGTCTTAAGTCAGGGGTGAGTTGCTCACTTACCCAGACCGGTGCGCTGCTCCGCGGTCCTTCATGCTTTGTGCGTGCGCGCACTACGCGCGTGCGCCCACTCACGCGATTTTGCTTCTGCGCATGTGCGGAAGCAAAATTGCGTCAAAATCTTGCGAGGGGACGCACGTGCGTGCGAGATTTTGGCGTGATTTTACTTCCGCGCATGCGCAGAAGCAAAATCTCACCGAAATCTCTCTCGCGCGTGCATCCCCTCGCGAGATTTCGGCGCAATTTTGCTTCTGCACATGCGCAGAAGCAAAATCGCCCAAAAATTCACAAAAAAGAGATGGCGACGCGCGCGACTGCCCAGTGGAGACGGTACCGGAGCAGTCGCGCGCAAATTGGGTTCTCGGCGGTTTCTACTGGAGCTACGCACTGGACTGTACTGGTAGGAACCCACCCCTGTCTTAAGTACTAGGACTGTTTCACTTTTTCCAGTGCCATTGTAATTTCAAACGGTTGCTAAAAGAATGGTTGTAAGTCAGTGGTGGGATTCAAATTTTTTTTACTACTGGTTCTGTGGGCGTGGCTTGGTGGGCATGACAGGGGAAGGATACTGTAAAATCTCCATTCCCACTCCAGAGGAAGGTTACTGAAAAATCCCCATTTCTTCCCGCTCAGCTGGGACTCGGGAGGCAGAGAATAGATGGGGGCGGGGCCAGTCAGAGGTGGTATTTACCGGTTCTCCGAACTACTCAAAATGTCCGCTATCGGTTCTCCAGAACTGGCCAGAACCTGCTGAAACCCACCTCTGTTATAAGTTAAGGACTACCTGTTCAGCTACCATTTCTCATGATGGCTCGATGGGATTTTAATATTGTATTATTCTTCTGCACAGGCTGCCTTTGTTTGGAGGATCCAAAGAAGATACCGGGGGACTCTCAGGGTGCCTAGGACCACACTTTAAGAAATACTATACTCTTGCATTTTCTACTCTATTTTAACCTGTTGGTTAAACAGTCTCATTTTAATATTATGAGCCCATGTATCATGGTGTTTTAATATTATTGCATCATCTTAGCAATGCTAGCCTTTAGGGATTCTTTTACTACCTCGTAGGTTTTATTGTCAGGATTGAAATGATTTTAGTTCTTAAATTGCTGCTACTTTGTATTGATATGCCCAAAATAAAGATAAAGATTTTTATGCAGCCCAGGCTCAGAAATTTCATGAATCAAGGCGATGTGAGATGAACCCCTATTTAAATACAGCCTTCTGTGTTTAATGTTTTGACGTCAGGCCGGTTTACGATACCACTAATTACCGGGCGGCGATGATATGTCTTATCATTGTTGTTGTTGTGTTTGTTCTTCTGCAAAGCCAGCACTTCTGTCAAGCGCTTTACATGGGGGCGGGAAAAGAATGCTAAAACAGCCAATCGGCGACCAAGAAAACCCTCTCTTCTGCCCGAAGCCTCCCAGGGAGACTCCCGTTGATTTTAAATCCCAACTCTCCTCCAATAAGATTCACTGTTATTAATTGAGCTGCCTTGAACCCACACGGAAGTATGTTCACTTGTGATAGGGCGAAAGGGACAGCTGATGCTCGGAGCCAATAGGGAGAGGGTTTGCTCTGGGGTACCAAGATGGCAGCGCGCAGGTCTCTGAGGAAAGGGAAAGGGGCCGGGATGGAGTGAGCCCCGAACCTTCCGGCCTTGGTTGGAGAAGAGATCGGGACCCGTCGGTCGAGGTCCGGCATCGGATCCTGTGCCCTTTCGCCGGTCCCAAGAAGAAGGGCTATGAGGTGACGGGAAGATGGCGAGCGACGCGGGGAAGAAGCAGTTTTGGAAGCGGAATGCGTCTCGGGTGCCGGGCAGGTAAAGTTGCGGGGTGACTAAGCGGAGCGTGTTAAGGTGGCCGGGCTCTACGGGCTTCTCCCGGGGTGAAAAGTAGGGGGTCGTTTTCATTTTGAGCAGAGGCAAGACGGTATCGCGTCTACTTTTTCGCCTCCCCATTTCTCGAGGCGTTCGGTTCCGCAGGATATGAAGCGATGGCTTTGGAAACTGATGGGGGAGAGGGAGTTGGCAGGAGCCGGGGCTTGAGGGCGAGGGCGGCGGCGATTGTTCTTCGGCCCTGCCCCTACAATGAAGTTGAGCTTGTTCGAAGTACTTTACCGATGTTTCGCCGTGAGAAACGAGGACCTGGCAGGGCGGTAGGAGCAGTAACTAGCAAAGGTGAGACTTTATGATGATGATCTTGGGCTGAACTGTCGCCTTTAAATCAAGAGTAAAGTATCACTTAAATAACGTTTAACACAGTCATCCAGAGGCAAGGCATCTCTCGGTGTCAGTGCTTGGAGCTGTTACCATTTTCTGCTGATAGATACTCTGAAAGTATTGCCCAGAAATTAGATATGTGTTTGGCCACTGTTGTGTTCTCATGGTAGAACTGATAAGATAAAAACAGGAATGGAGAATAAAATGCGGCAGTCACCGAAGAAGAAATTAATGTCCTTGTTGGATTCTGTAAAATATTGCTAAATTCCGAGGGCGGGGGAAACTTTTTATTTTTTATTTTCTGAAACCTCAGAATGGAGTGCTGACAGCTTATGCACCGGAGACAAATTCCTTGTGTGTCCAATCACACTTGGCCAATAAAGTAGTCTAGTCTAGTCTATTTCCCTTTCTATTATTTCTCTTTCTATTATTTCTATATTCCTATTTTTATTTCTATATTTCTAGTCTATTCACAGTTTTAGTGATTCACTTTACAACTGTGGCAAAAAAGTTGTAAATGGGGCAAAATTCACTTAAAAACTGTCTTGCTTAGTAATGAAACTAAGGCAAAAAAATTAGACAAGCAGGAATAAATGAGATAACTTTGGATACCATGTAGGATTTTTGGGGGTTGAAAAATCACATAGTTTGTTGAATGTTGTTCTGGTAAGGTGAAAAATCATACCCTCACATCCTTATCTATGATGGAAAAGCAATCATCAGAACCTATTGTTATTAAGACAGTTACTATTTTCTCACAGAAAGACTTCAGACTGGAATTGGAATGTAGGAGGCATAGTTTTGTTGGGACTGCTTGGCTTTCTTTATTACTGTGGAAGACTTCAAGCTAAAATTTAAAAATCAATATTGAAGAATAGTTTGAATTGCTAGGAATAAATTTGCATTCAATGTTAGAAAGTCGTCTAGGAACATGAAAGGTCAGAATTTTTTTAAAAAATTTCTCCATTTCAGAATTAGAGAAGTTCACCTGGAAAATGACAGGCTTTTTGGAAAATCACAACTAAGGAATGGTGAATGGAGCAGAGTTAGATAACAGCAAACTTTTGAATCTGATCCAGTCTTATTGCAAAAAGATCTAGAGGCCAGTATTAATTGATGAAATGTGGGAAGCATTGTTGTAAGATCGTGATGAAACTGAGCATTAAAAGGATTCTAAAGGCAATTTGACCAGAAGATACTTTAGCCAAGAGACATGAACACCAAATTGCTCTTCATGTGCAGGCAACAGAAGGTGTTGATAACAGAAAAAGGTGTGATCCTGGAAGATCAAAATGGGAATTTAGCTAGGGTACAACTTTAATTGCTCGGGTTTGAGGGAGCAGCCATTAAAAGCTTATTTGCTAGGAAAAATATTACATTATTCTTATTATAACCAAGCTTTACATACAGTGGAAGATATAAATGTAGTTAAGCAATTGCAGTTTACTGTATTATAAATACATTTATTAAGGAACACTGTCACATTTTTCATCAAAAGAGGCTACTATATGTAGAGTACTGAGAGCAGTTTTGGTCCTATAGTACTAAAATTATAAATTAGAGGGATTATTTTAATGATAGTAATTAAAGTTTTTTTAAAAAAATATTAAGTGCTTCTTCATATCACTGGTAGTGATTGTATAAACTTAAGTCTTACAGTTCTCAAACCTGGAAACATAATCTGTTAAGAAATTAATATGTATGCACAAGTATTTCATAATTACACACATATCGCAATATAATAATATAATATAATACATATATATTCAAACTTGTCACAGTAGTTTGCAATACATAACCAACTGCTCTCAGAAAAACATTCTAGCTGTTAAATCTTTGATAGGCAGAGACTTCAGTTGAGTAAAGCATTTTTTCATAATAACTCAATATTTTAACTTAGTTAATATTTTGAGAGGAATAAACGAGGACCCAGATTGTTGGGGGCAATGTAAATATACATTGCTTAATGGTGTAACCTGCTTAGAGAGTGCTTGCACTATGAGGCGGTATATAAGTCTCACTAATAAATAAATAAATAAATAATAAATAAATAAATAAATAAATAAATAAATAAATAAATAAATAAAGTTTGCTGGAAATATAAATTTGGAAGAGCAACAGATCATTGGATTACTATAAATCTGGATGATTTGCTTCACATGGTTATTTATTTTGGATAGGAAGAATATTACATCAGATAGAATATGATATTTCTAAATATTATCATGGCAAATTGAGATGAAGGCTTGGGATGAAGAATGGACTTGGATGTGGACGATAAACTTGTTTTTAGTATGACACCTTCCAGAGTAGTTGAATCTCCTCCATTAAATGATGATTAGATCTGCCAGAATAACTTCAGCAACTTTGTTGCACCTGAAACAGGGTGGATTTGATTTAAATCAACTCAATTGAAATCATGATTTAAATCATTTACTAGTTTTACTAGTGATTTAAATCACTAGTAAAAAGGCTTTATTTAAATCAACTCAATTTAAATCATAATTTTTAAAGAGCAACTGTCATCTCTGTCCCGCATCAGCTCCTCCTCTGACCCGCTGTTGACTCTTCGACAGTCCCAATATTGCAGAATATACAATCATGCTACATAATTAAGCTCCATTTCATGCTGAATAAACTATATTATGTATCTTAAATAGAAAACTATCTTTAGATAAATTTTTACTCCAAAAGCATTTTATTAAAATAAATTTGATTAAAAAAATCCAATTTAAATTAAAAAAAATCTGATTTAAATAAAAAAATCCAATTTAAATGTAAAAAAATCATTTTTTTATTTTTTAAAAAAAATCTTTGATTTTTATCCACCCTGACCTTGAAAGCATTTTAATAAATATGAGGTTCATCAAACCTCTTTTCCCTACTTTGGTATAATATAAATAAAAAAATTGTTAACTATTTCTGACATTTAGTTTTAAAAAGTTGTAGATTGTATGCAACTTTCAGTGAAATAACATGATTATAAAATAAAAAAGGTAAAATAAAATATTGTTCCATGAAAGTATATCCTTTCTTGTAACGTATATTGTATTTCAATTGCAGCATTCAGTTATTACATTTTAAAGTGAGGGTGAATCAGGATTGTTTCTGTGAATCAAATTTCCTTGCTGAATTTTATTTTTTCAGTAATAATGATATTTTGCATTCCGAATAACATAATTTATTAGTGCTTATGGAAGCAGCTATATGGAGTACAAAGGGTTTGCTGAGCATTTATAAAGTCTTTACTTAAAAACTTGCATAGTAGTAAATTTACTAGCTGTCCAGGACCATATGTGGCTGTAAGCAATGGGTTGGACACACCTGTTCTAAGTACTGTTCATTCTTAAATCTTCTTCAAGAATAAGCTAGCTTTGGGGGGCATTTTTATCAATTTGATTACTATTTTAGGAAACAAATAATAACTTTAGAAAATGAGTGATAGAGTAGAAAAGTACATCTACATTGATCCCACATTGGCTACATTGATTCTAGCCAGTGGAGTGGATTGTAAAATAATCTGTTCGCATATGGAAATGATTGTTTTCCTTCAAATTTCCTTTTCATATGTGTTCACTTTCCATTTTCACATAAGAATTCCAAACAATGCCATTATCAAAAGCAAGAAGAGCCCCTTCTATTAAATCTTGCCATTGTGACTCTGGACAGCTAACAGTGCATAAAAACAACAACAATATATGCATGAGACAACAATATCTGTGCCAATAAATAGATCTCTCTCTCTCTCTCTGTCTCTCTGTCTCTGTCTCTGTCTCTGTCTCTGTCTCTCTCTCTCTCTCTCTCTCTCTCTCTCTCTCTCTCTCTCTCTCTCTCTCTCTCACACACACACACACACACACACACACACACACACACACACACACACACACACACACACACACACCCTAAGGGTGATACAATCAGATCTTTAAGGCTTTCCAAAGGCTGTGGCCAGCCTAATGTTAGCCTTTTGTGTGTATTAGTGTCGTGTAGTGTATTACTTATAAAAATCAGCGTGCATCTCTTTTGGATGGTCTTTTTAACCAAGTTAAAAATTTCGCCAGTAGATTTTGTTCCTCAATTCAGAACTGGATGGTGATAAGTGCTTCCATGGAAGGTGAGATAGCCAAGTAGTTATTTTTCTCCTCCTCCTCCTCCTCCTCCTCCTCCTCTCAGTGAGTATTTAGGGCTACCAGATCTGGAATTTAAAAAAATCTATTCTTTAGATGCAGTAGCAGCACAGGGATATTGGATACCTGAATTCTTTGTTGCCATCTAGTGATTGCCCTGATTTTTGCACTCATAGTAGTCAGGCTCAGAATGTCGGTCTGCAAGGAAGGAAGCAGTTGTATCATGTTTCCAACTCTTTGTTTTCTTTGTCATCTTGGAGGTGGCGATGTAAAACTCCAGTAATGACCTATACGCATCTCCATATTTTGAAAGTTGTTAGGATCCTTTCATGTATGCTGTAACCGGTATAATTATGAACTCCGTATTATGAAACCTGCTATAAAAAGTTATTATTGAATATGCCACATTCACATTTTGTGGACTGACTTCCAAGTATTTACTTCCAAGACTTGCTGTAATTGAATTGAACGTTATTTCTCTTATTTTTCTTTTTAGCATTCAACATGTATATGGAGCTCAGCATCCTCCTTTTGACCCACTGTTGCATGGAAAGTAAGTTTTTTTTTCTTTTGTGGCTGAGGGACTTTATTTTTTGTGAAAATCTTACTGCCTTATCTTAAACTTGAGTAAATGCTTTAGTCCTATTCCTATTCTGCTTCTTTCTAGCATAAGTTCCCTCATGAATACAAGATAATACCATTTTGACTAGGTTAGCTTGTTGAATGAATATTTAATGCCATGCATTTTAAAGAAATAAGTAATTATTTAGTGTTAAAAACTTAGAGATACAAATAGCCTGATCAACTGAGTCATGTTAACATTTTCAGTTATAATGTTTAAACACAAAGTAACATCATCATAATGTTTATAAATGACATTTACTATCTGTTGTATTACTGTACTATAGCTTAAAATGAACTGCAACATGCAGTTTTAACAGTGTGTCTTTTTCCTTCCTTTTATATAAGCTGGTGAAATTAATTAATGGATTATGTATTGTATTATCAATATACTATTAAAATCATAACCGTAACCTTTAATTGGGCGAAACTGCATTATAGGGCAAAGGTTTTTTTTAATCAAGGTACTTCATATGGCTTAACTTACAGAATGCATCCGAAATCCAGGACTGATGAATCTCGTAGGATTGAAATTTGGCAAATTTTATAAAACATTTTAGAACATAAACATTATCATGAAACAATTTGCAGCATAATACAAAATGTCATAAGCTATTTCCTGTGCTGTTGTTTGACTATGCTATATAGTTCAAGATGGGCTATTTTGAAGGCAGATACCTTTCTGAATGTATCTCAACCTTTCCAGTAAAGACAGTTACATCAGAAGCTCTGTTATTATTGAAGGCATTGAAGAATCTGGCAAGGAAATATGTTTGAAAGGATGCCCAAAAAGTTATGGATTGTCTAGTTTAAGTTAAGACTCTGCTCTGCTGCTTGCAGTGCTCTGAATAGTTGTTTGCTTCTACTTTTGTTTTTGTGAAACTGTAACTAGATTACTATTGCCGTGAGTTCTCCGTTTCATTTGATTGCACAAAGGGAACAGAAAACAGAAATGAACAGGTTTAATGTACCAGCATGTGACTTATTCACCATAAACACTTAGCCAAGAATCCTGGTTTGTAGTTGTATGTGAATACTGCTCATTTCTTTATGTAAAATGAAAGCTTTGTGACTCGCTTTACTGATACTAATGCTGTATACTTTGCCTATTTCTAGACAGGAAATCCTACTTTCTTACAATCAGTAATTTAATGTTATATATGGACCATAATCTGGTTCACATTTGTTTACTGCAGTGGTTTCATTTTCTTACTGTGAGAAATTGGGAAAGTATGTAGAGCATCGTCTCGTTCTTTTTTGTCACAGTAAATATTATGGGATCATTTTGAAATACGCAAGCCATATTGTAGGACCTTGCAATGGCAATCTTACAGGTTTACATTGCTCTATATGAGGGATGCACATTCATTCACTGACCTTACTTGTTGTGAAGAGAAGCTGATCTGTTTTCTTGTAGTGAAATTTACTGTGGACATCAGAATACATTCTGCTGATATGACTAGTCTTGTAAGACATCATGTCAGGATGAGTAGTTATGAATAGAGTTCAATCTAATTCATAGATCAGAAAAGTAAACAGATGATCTTTACTGTGATAACAGAGAGAAGCCATAGGCCCCTAGTCATTCAACTATCTCAGTTATAATAGATTTTTCAACAGTGCTTGCAGTTCCAAGGAGTATTGTGTAGAGTCTCAAGAGTAGCAATTCACAGTTTATGGCTTGTTTCTTCAGCACTGATAGTAAAAGTTTATAAAACAAAACTAAATATTAATTGCTCTTTAAGTGTCTACAGAAGTTTTAGATTTATTTTGTTATGCTGATGTCTGCTTTGATGCCTAATCTTGTTTAAGTTTCTTTTCAAATAACCCATAGTTTTCTTTCTCATATAACCAAAGCTATTCCCATAATGCTGGTGTTGCATGGTTAGACAAAGTCCCAGTTAGCATGTGGACAGTCATGAACCACTTAGAAATTCAGCAGATGCAAACACATATATTTACAACTACACTAAGTCAAGGTTAAACGCCCTTTTATGACCCTGTAATCCCTTAATTTAGGTAGAGTCAGGATGACTGGATGGAGTTGAGCATTTACTGGCTGGATGCCCTTTCTGATGCCACGTGGAGTTTGCAGCAAATATTTTATTTGCATCCTAGGAGAGAAACATTTGCCACTACCTATGATTGAACTCTCAACCTTCTGAGTGGGAGGCGAGTGTCTTCAGCACTAAGCCATCTCACCACTCACCACTAAGTCAAAGTTGATTACCTAAAAATAAAATAATAAACCAATGGTATATTGAAAATTAAAAATTGTAGCTTACTTCCCTGAGATCTATACATATCTAAAATAAATGCCTGAACAAATATTAAGAGGCAAAAATCCAAGCTATTGTTGCATGATGCCTTTAATATGTATAATAACATGGCTAAGGTATGTGATAATCATAATCATTACAGATAATTGTGGAATTGCTTGCAGTCTCTTGCATAACTTTTCTGTGTTCTTGCTTTTTGACATGTAATTAGTACTTGGGTTTGCATGCTCCAATAACTGGCAGTATGTTGGGCAAGGCATTGACTTGCTTTATGCATATTTGCATAAATAGCAATGCTGTTTATTTGCAAATAGCAATGGTAAAGTATCACACAACTTTAAATGAATTGCTTAGTATGTCTTAGTTTGAATGAATCTTGTCACTGTTGTATCTGCGCCAACTGTCATTAATGCAAATCAGAATTCAGAATAAGGTTGGAAACCCAGCTTAACAAGAAAACTGGTTAATATAAAAATATTTCCACTTTCTACTGGTGAATGTACATCAGTAACCGTAGATGAGCAGGCTGAGCCCAAGGGTAATTGTTAAGTGTTGTAATTTCTGTAAATTTGGTGTGTAAGCTTTAGCTCCTTGAAAGATTAATGATAGAAGGACTGATAGTGGTTACTTAAGCTTGACTTTGTATCATCCTGGCTGACCATTAAAGAGATGCTCTTTTGTCTAGTTGTAAGATTCAAACAATGTGAGACAAGGAGTATTCTTTTAACTATTAAGTTCGCTAATGAAAGTATTTCTGACATCAATTAGCACCTATTGTGGATTTATTTGCCAATCCATTATGTGTATATATTTTCTTCTTGAAGTTTTTAAAATATATTATGAAGTTTCTATTTCACAGAGGGTAGTAAAAAAAAAGGCTAAAATGTATAAAATGGTTATGCAGTCTTTTTCCCTACTAGTCTGTTTTCTTGATATATCACTGTTTTATAAAGCCAGACTGATTTTATGGATACAACACAGATTATACACATTGCATGTTCTGTATAGCAAAACTTTTTAGCTCTTACAAAGGCTTTTATTGTCCTGATTTTTATTAAATAGATAAGCAAGCATTATATATATATATATATATATATATATATATATATATATATATATATATATATATATATATATATATATATATATATATATATATATATATATATATATATATATAATATAAACAGCTTTAGCTTCTATCCCTCCTTCTTCAAATGAGATAACCAGCAAGTAGGTGTAAAAGAATGTTTTTTTCAAGCTTTCTGAAATAAAGACAAATACTTCAACCAAATGGAACAAAACGAAAAATGGCTCTTTGTGCTAAAATACCCAAAGTCACATATTCAAAATGGTCCTTGACTTACAACCACGGGGGGGGGGGGCTGCCCATTATGGTCACATGTTACGATGACAGTTAAGTGAAGCATCTGGCTTAACGACCTCTATTCCTGCTTTCCCCATTGCAATTGTTAAATGAATGTGTGCGTCATTAAGCAGAGCATGGGGTGCCTCACGGGGAAGCTCTTGGAGGCCTAGCGCAGGCCCAGGCTCACCTGCCCCAGACCTTCGAAGGTCTCCCCCACCCCAGAGACACCTGGTGCTTTGCTCCCTGCCCTCAGGGTTACCCAGGCCTCAGCCTGCTCCTAAGCCAGGCAATGGAGCCTAAAAAGTAGTCAGCAGAAGTGGCTGGCACACAGAGGATAGTTGAGGCCTGTAGGCCAAGATCTACTTCCCATCCACCCATCCACGGGACTTGCAGGGACTGGGGAGCCTTGGGTAGCTAAATGGGAATAGAATAGAATAATAATAGAACAGAACAGAACAGAACAGAATAGAATAGAATAGAATAGAATAGAATAGAATAGAATAGAATAGAATAGAATAGAATAGAATAGAATAACAGAGTTGGAAGGGACCTTGGAGGTCTTCTAGCCCAACCCCCTGCTTAGGCAGGAAATCCTACACCACTTCAGACAAATGGGTATCCAACATCTTCTTAAAAACTTCCAGTGTTGGAGCATTCACAACTTCTGGAGGCAAGCTGTTCCACTCATTAATTGTTCTAACTGTCAGGAAATTTCTCCTTGGTTCTAAGTCGCTTCTCTCCTTGTTTAGTTTCCACCCATTGCTTCTTGTCCTACCCTCAGGTGCTTTGGAGAATAGCTTGACTCCCTCTTCTTTGTGGCAACCCCTGAGATACTGGAACACTGCTATCATGTCTCCCCTAGTCCTTCTTTTCATTAAACTAGACATACCCAGTTCCTGCAACCGTTTTTCATATGCTTTAGCCTCCAGTCCCCTAATCATCTTTGTTGCTCTTCTCTGCACTCTTTCTAGAGTCTCAACATCCTTTTTGCATCGTAGACTGTAGAAGTTGGTCTACAGGCTGTACTTTCCTCCTGCCTGGCTGAGGGGCTGATTTGGGAGCAAGCTGAGGCCTGAGGGGACCCAGTGGGATGGTTGGTGGAGATTGTTGGGGAGATGCTGCAGCATTCATGTGGTTGGTCATAAGGGTGAACTACGGTGGGGGCACTGCAGCAGCCATAATTTTGAAACCAGTCTTAAGTATTTTTCGGAGGGTCTGTTGTAACTTCAAACAGTTGCTAAGTGACCTATTGTAACTCGAGGACTATCTATACTATTTAATTAAAAGATGTTAACAGTATGGGTAGTACAGTATTTTCAGCAGTATACTAAAGGTATTTTTAGAAAGTAAAACAATGAGGCTATTTTAAACACTTTATCCAAGCAAGCAAAAGAATGATCTACTTTAATAATGGCATTCCTAAAATTATAATTGCACAATATATATTATGGCACTTTTCAACTAAATATTCTCCCAAGATTTAACTTTTCTTTAAAAAGTTCTTTCTCAAATTTACACAAGAAGCAAAATAAAGAAAACATGATCACCTTGCAGGATTTATGTATTAAACATTTTTAAAAACTTATTGCTGAACAAGTTAATATATTAAATGATTTCTGAACTGTCTTTTAGCATTCAGAAATGATATTCAATCACTGCTTAAAATGTACTGAAATTACCTTTACTTCTTTAGTCAAACATTTAAACATGTTTTAAACTTCAGTTTCTGCTATTATGTCTGTTATGATATATTAAAAAGAATGACATTAATTCTTCACTTATGAAGGAAAAACACACACACACTACAGAGAGTTTTATGTATTTACAAGGCATAGAAATTATTTCATGAAATATCAAGTAAAGAAGCTCAAATACTTCAATTGCCATTGCATCTACATCCTTTCTTAACCCTTGATTGATACCATAAAATCTATCAAATTTCATTGTGGCTTATTAAACCTGCCAAACAGCTCTTACAACATAACCCATGTTATAGACAGTTCTATGCTGAAATTTGTGAAACACACTTGTTCATCTCAGAACCTGTCTTGCTGTGTAGAACCTACCAATTTATAGAATGCAATGTGATAGAAAAATGGGAACAATATTAGGGTTGAGTAACACAATTTGGCTTTCAAAACAAATATCAAGATTTGGACAAAATTCTATTGGGACCAGAGGAAAAAACTATCACAAAATTATACAACTGTTTATTGGAATCGAAAATGGAGGAAGAAAAAGTTAAAGAGGTGATGATAAAATGGGCACAAAATTTTGGGTATTCAATTGACTTGGACAGATGGGAGAAAATTTGGGATTGGAATTTTAAGCTAACGATGTCTGCAGCATACAAAGAGAACATATATAAAATGTTTTATCGGTGGCATCTATCTCCGACAAGATTGGCAAAAATTTCCTCCAAATCATCAGCAAAGTGCTGGAAATGTAAAAAAGAACTGGGCACGTACTACCACATGTGGTGGACGTGCCCAGAGGCCAGGATCTACTGGAAAAGAATTCGGAAATGGTTGACTGAAATGATAGCGGAGAAAATAGAACTAAAACCAGAAACATTCCTCCTAGGTATTATAGATGACAAAATAAATAAAAACAATCAATACTTGATGATACATATTTTAACAGCGGCAAGGATTACCTATGCTCAAATGTGGAGAAAAGAAGTAGTCCCAACCAATTTAATGGTCATAAATAAGATATTTGAATGTGCCGAAATGAGCAGACTAACCATGCGAATAAAGGATAAAGAAGAAACAGAATTTTATAAAATCTGGGAAACCTTTTACATTTGACTTCTGACTTCCTACCATCTTCTCCATTAACTTTCCTTTGGGAAGGGAAGCTGGCAGGGAGTATCAGAAATACTCTCCCCTCTTCTCTCTCGAGTCCCTGCCAGTTTTACCATTTACTTTGGTTGTGGAAAGTTTGCAGGGAGAAAGTCAGTGGGGAAGCAGGCAGGAAGTTGCAAATCAAAGGCCAGCAAGCAGGTAAGTGGTTGCTGCTGGGTGGGTGCAGAGGTGCAGGTCACAAATGGTATGTGGGAGTGAGCTATAGGTGCCATGTGGGTCAGGGTGGTGGGTGACATAGATCAGAAGGGTGCCTGGGGTACATGAGAGATGCTGTGGTGGCCAGATAGGGTGCACAGTGGGGTAGCATGAGTCAAGAGTGTGTGGAGTTGGGTTAGGGCAGGGGTAGGCAAAGTTGGCTCTTCTATGACTCGTGGACTTCAACTCCCAGAATTTCTGAGCCAATCATGCTAGCTTAGGAATTCTGGGAGTTGAAGTCCACGAGTCATAGAAGAGCCAACTTTGCCTACCCCTGGGTTAGGGTCAGATGAAAAATTAATAAAGGAAATTTATAATTACCTATTGAATTTTAAAATGGAAAAAGAATATGTAAAAGAAACCATGGTAATATGGGCAAATTGTTTTGGGTATACTATAGAATTAGATAATTGGCAAAAATTGTGGGAAAGAAATTACAAATTAACAATGTCAACAGCATACAAAGAAAGCCTGTACAAAATGTTCTATAGATGGCACTTGCCACCAGCAAGAATGGCAAAAATGTTCCCAAATATGTCACCAGAGTGCTGGAAATGTAAACAGGTATTGAGATCCTACTATCATATGTGGTGGACCTGTCCAATGGCAAAAAAGCCGCCCAAAGTCCTTCGGGAGTTAGGCGGCATAGAAATATAATAAAATAAATAAAAATTAAAAATTAAAAATTAAAATATTGGTCAAAGATAAAAATCTGGTTAGAAGAGATGACAGCACAACAAATAGATCTAAAACCAGAACTAATCTTACTAGGTATACTGCCGGGGAAATGCAATAAAAGAATTACATACTTAATGTTACATGTAATAACAGCAGCTAGAATCACATATGCACAAAATTGGAAAAACGAAAGTATACCTATAGATGAAAAGGTAATAAAGAAAATATTAGAATGTGCCGAAATGGGACCTATTGTACAAATGGCTAGATAACAGGTGCAGAGATTAATAATAACGAAAGAAGATCAACAAAATAGAAATAAATACACACACACACACACACACACACACACACACACACACACACACACACACACACAGTAAGCAATATTACTATTGGACTGTATGTGACTATAGATTAAAATGTATAGAGTGATAAATGTTTAGAGCGTTTGGTACAACTATGGAAATAATAGTTATAACTATGACGTACAATATGTATTTAAAAGAGACCACTGTATGATTACGAGAAGAATGGTTATAATTAGGGTGTATAATACGATGTATACTTAAAAAGGACGTGATACAGTCAGTACACTGTCGTTGCAAAACTGGAAATGTGATGTATAATAAAGGAAAATGAATAATAAAAATATTTTTAATAAAAAAGTGGGGAGTATTGAGAGGTGCTGTGTGAGTCAAGTAGGCAAGTGGGGGAGGCAAAAAGAGTGTATGGGTGTCGCAGGAGTATGTGAGAGGTCCCACGCTGGTTGGAAATGGTGCAGGGAGGCCTGTGGCCTGTGTTGGGACTGATATCTGGGGTGCTTGAGATAGTGCAAGAAGTCAGGGGCAGATCAGGCACAGTACATGGGGTGGGTAGCACAGGTTGGAAAGTGTGTGTGTGGGTGCTGCGTGAGTTGTGGAAAGCGTGTGGGGTGAGCATGGGTTGGGAAAGGGTATATGTAGGCGCACAAGAAATGCTGCATGAATCAGGACAGGCTAATCCATTTGAGATACCTTGATTCAAAAACTGTTGCCCTAAGATACATTGTTTCACTTGTTTAAAAGTTCACAACAACATGAATTTTAGTAGTATATAGATTGTAGTAACTCTTGACAGACAGACAGACAGACAGACAGACAGATTATAGATGTAGAGATAGAGATAGAGATAGAGATGATAGAGATAGATAGTATCTTATGCATATCAATTATTATATGCCAAATGTTTTTAAAAAACAAACTTGGTCTTCTGATTTCAGCTGTTTTCACATTGCTTTTTTTAATCAACATCTCATGTCTGTGAAGTCCAGCATTATATTGGGACAATCTAAGTCTGTAATATATCTGACTGATACTGTTCGTGATAATTTCAACTGGCATGACAGAGAAGTTTAGTTTGTACAATGATTATTCATGTTGAACATAAGCAAAGAATATGAAGACCATGTGTTGTTGAGGAGAACTTTTTGCTGTAGTGTTAACACCTATACATAATTGTTACTTACAATTATTAATTGAGAACTGTCTCTCCTTTTTCTCTTTTTGCTTGTTTTATTTTTAACAGCTACAGCTGAGTAAATGAAACATGGAAATTCTGGATAGCCATTTTGGACAGTCATTTGTCCAGAAGGATTTCTTTGCTGGTGCAAGGGGGTTGGACTAGACGACCTCCTAGGTCCCTTGCAACTCTGTTATTCTATTATTCTCAAAATGACATCCTAATCTGCTTGCTTCAGTAATATATCAGTTTTAGTCAGCTTGAATTGTTTCCTTAATTACATTTTACAGTAATGCAAGTATTAGTAAAAGCTGCTTTTTTGTTTTTTGTTCTTTTAAACAGTTTAAAACAAGGAATCAAGCCTCCTACGACCCCAGTAAAAACAAAGAAAGTCAGCACATTTCAGGAATTTGAAAGCAACACGAGTGATGCCTGGGATGTAGGAGAAGATGATGACGAACTTTTAGCAATGGCTACAGAAAGCCTCAACACTGATGTAGTCATGGAAACGGCTAACAGAGTAATTCAGAATCACAGTAAATTACAAGAGCAGCACAAATTGCAGGAGGAACAGATAGAAAGGGAACAGCCTCAGAAAATTTCAGAATTGCCTTCAGCTGCATGTGGTGACAACAGACTGGTTAAATCTGTCAGTGAAACAAACGCATCAAGTTCTGCAGGTATATTACACTTAAGAAACTCATTTGCTGCCCTGTGCTTCCCTGGGTGAATGCAACAGTTGTCCCTGAGCACCAATCAGCATGAAAGGTCATGCTGATTTTCCAAAAAAAAAATGAAGTTGTAAAATGGCTAAATAGCTCAATTCCGATACTGTGAATATTGAATTTATTATCCTGACTTACATGGAACTAATCCCTCTTAGTTCTCCAGAGACATTCCTCTGGTAGGAGAAATGGGAAAAATCTACTTTTGCCATTTTCAGTATGAGAAAACTGTGAAACAGTAGATTTCTAACAATTATATAAAATAGCAGCACTGTACTTTTTTTTTAATAATAAAAATACTTCCTTCCTTTTTTAATAATAAAATACTTCCTTTCTTACAAAAGGAAATTTCAATGTGGTACTCCTTAGTTTTCCCATCTGCTTCTTGACAAACATGAGGTTAATGGCAGGATAGATCTAATATGTGGTTTAGAGGTAAGGGGATAAATACTGCTATTTGTAGCCTAAAGTTTATTGAAAATACATAGTAATACTGTACAGGTAGTCCTCCCCTTACGACCACAATTTATGTTGTTAAGTGAGACATTTGTTTCATGAGTTTTGCCCCATTTTATGACTTTTCTTGCCACAGTTGTTAAGTGAAATCTTTCCCCCATTTCAGATTTAGTCAACTTTATGCCTTCTGTTATATTTTCTAGATAACACTAATGCAAATACCTTTGTGCCAAGATCTCAGTCTCTTCCACAAGCCTCTACATATGCGCTTACTGCTGGAGTGGCAGATAATGCCTCTGCTGGTCATGTATTATCTGAAAGAGAAGCATTGCGATTAGATAAATTCAAACAGCTTCTTGCTGGCCCAAATACAAACCTTGGTAAGTATTCATAAACATTAAACAGCACATTAGATTAAGATCTCTTAATAGTTGTGAGAAAAGAGTAGGTGTTTGCTCTTTCCTAAAATGCATATTGGAACTCTCTTACTGCCTTCTACTATGTTTAATTCTTTTGGCTTAATGGAAAGGCAGGTGGTCTATTTCAGTACCTCGTCCAAGGATTTTAACCGTAAGCCTATTGTTGAGCTTTTGTTGTCAGATCATTTCATTATTAGAGTGATATTGCAGTTTTAAGGATATTTGGCTGAAGTTTCCTTTAAAATGGCTTGGGAAAGAATAAAAACAATATTATAGGGATAGGAGAAATATTTGAACTGCATCCCCAGATATCTCATCTCTAGGTAGGTTATACTCTTCCCACACTTTCAAGCAATTGTTGGTAGTCAAAAGGAATGCAATTTCTTCTTCCTACAGTAAAGTCTGCCTGTTATTTAAACAGGCATAAGAAAATTAGAAAGCCAGAATTTTGCAGGCATCCTACTTGTACAATTTTACTTACAAATAGCTTCCTTCTTTTTAATCTCTGCATAGGGAGATGTTTAATTTTTTTATCCATATTCAGAGACATGGATGGAGAATGAGTCTACATTTATAGGTACCTTGGTCTATTTTTCTCTGGAGATTTTCTTTTAATTACCATAGGTTCTGAAGCAGTAGATTTCACTAGCATTAATTCTCTGATCAATTAATCATATAAATTATACTTTACATATTTGTTAGATAAATAGTTTCCTGGGTCTCCATCATAGCTCTGGTCTACAATTGCACCAGCTATTGAGCTGCTCTGAATATATTCCTGATTAACTATAGTTAAAATATACCGTATTTTTTGGAGTATAAGACGCACCTTCGTTTTTGGGGAGGAAAATAGGGGGAAAAAATCTACCTACCAGGTATTCATCTGGCTAGCATCCTTAGTCTGGTCAGCCTCAGCACATTATTTTATCCCCTGGTTAGGGCTGAAAAAAACATTTTTCGGAGGGAATAGCAAATGAAAACAAGCCTGCAAAGACTTAGGGCTGGAAAAAAAACTTCTTTGGAGGGAGTAAGAATGAAAAAATGAAATGATTGAAAAAACTTCTTCAGAGGGAGTAGGAATGAAAAAATCCTGCAAGCCTTTTTCAGAGGGAGTAGCAATGAAACAAGCCGGAAAGAGCCGGGAAGATCGTTAGCACCTCATTAGGGCTGGAAAAAAGAAATCTTCGAAAAAGCTACATTTGGAATTTAAGACGCACCCAAAATTTCAGCCTCTTTTAGGGGGGAAAAGGTGTGTCTTATACGCCGAAAAATGCGGTATATTGGTGATGGTGGTGATGACAAAAAAGAACAAGAAGCAGTAAAAAAAAAGCATTCCTTGGCAGGGTTTTTTTTTCATTTACCATGAAACAATGAAAGCTCCATCTGTATGTTTTATGTTAAAGACTAAAACATTTTCACATATACACATGCAAAAAATATACATACTGTTTTTTAGTAAAAAGGAACAGGAACAAATTTCAGCTTTGTAGATATGTCAGTTTTAGGAAACCTTTTATCTGTTTTCTATATAAATGTTGTGGAGGGGAGGAGCTGTCATTAAAAATTATCACATAAACCCATAGGTACCTTTCTTGACATGTACAAGGAAGGTACTTATCAATTGATGCATCATCCCGTATGTTAAAGACTTGCTTGGGATACTGCTCTTTTTCGTAAAGAATTTGAAAATACACCATATTTTTTTTATTGCAATAGAGAGTAATAGAATTGAAGTGTAATGTGGCAGACTAACATTTCATTATATTTTTGGTTTGCTGCCTTTGCTAATTGTTGAATTGTGGTAGTGGTCTACCTTTTTACTTTTTGCTGTTCTTATTATAACATTCTTATGAAAGTACTTTTTGAAACTATTTGAATTAAATAAAATATTCTGTGCCATTTTTCTTTTGTGACAAGCCATTTCTTTATCCTCTCACCTTTGATCCCTCTCCAGGCTAGACAGTTTGTCCGTTGATAACAACCAGGCATTGATGTTTACTTTATTCCCAAGTTAAACACACAACCCCAAATTTTTTTTTACACATATTTCACTTGCAACTTTCGAAGCTGCTATGTTCTGCTACCATGTTTCCCTGAAAAGAAAACCTAACTGGAAAATAAGCCCTAGCACCGTGATGGCGAACCTATGGCACGCGTGCCAGAGGTGGCTCGCAGAGCCCTCTCTGCTGGCACGCGTGCCGTTGCCCCAGGTCAGATCTCCGTGGCATTTCTTTTGTGAGCTTCTGTTTCCCTGCAAATGACGAAACAGAAGCTCATGAAAGAAAAAGAACTTACCTCTTGCCATGCTGCCGGTGTTGGGATGCCCTGCCTCCTGTCGGCCAGCTGGTCTTTGGGTCTCTGCTGCGCATACGTGCATGTCAGTGCATGCACACGTGCATTTCTGTGCATGCACACATTTGTGCATGTGCACACATGCTCATGTTGGTGCATACACACATGGCACATGTATGGCACATGCATGCACGTACATGTCGACGCATGCACACCTTCGAGCGCGCACACACCTTTCAGTTTGGGCATGCGCGCACACAGTTTGGGCACTTGGTGTCTAAAAGGTTCCCCATCACTGCCCTAGCATGATTTTTCAGGAGTAAAGTAAAGTAAAGTAACGTTGAGTCCTTCCTTACAATATCTTTTTAAGTGAAAATAAGTCCTATTGGTCACAGTACAGCTTAGATAAGAATGCATAATCATAGCTCCTACTGCTATGTTTTGTCTTTGTAGGATAATGCTAAGAATAGTCTTACAATATTGTTTCTTACTTCAGAAGTTTGGAAAAAAGATGATGTATGCCTCTCTTGGTGACAAATGGCTGTGACATTTGGAATTATTTGATTGGTTCCCTGCCCACTTTCATAATAGTTAATCTCAAATGTTTTTTTCTGCCCTCTGAAGCCAAACATAGCTGCATGGGTAGCTTAGCTCCAGCTTTGTGGGTAAGGTGCTCCTCATCACCCTCAGTGGAATGGAAATTTGGGAGCAAATATCTAATTGTTGCTTAAAACTCTCTGAACAAGTTAACCTTGAAAAAAAAACAGTAAATATTTATAAATACGACCCCAATTTCCTGAATGGGAAAGAGATTCCATGAAGCACTAAAGCTGTGTAGATCAGCAATGTTCCTATATTTCAACCATTCCCATTTCTCCTGGTAGCCACTCATATTTCAAATTCTCTCTTAATGGTCTTCTACACAATCTGCGTTGTCATTCAGTGATTAATCTGTGTGGTGCTGTTTTCGTTTCTTTCACACCTCTATTTCATCTATTTTACTAGAACATTTTGTACCTCAGCTAAGTTTTTTCGGTTGAAGATTGTTTTCCAAGAATGTAATGTGTTCAACATGCTCCATTTGTCTGATACTTCTTAATTTCCGAATCCATTCAGGAAAAAATAAATGCAGTATTGACATGGGTTTTTTTAAAATACGTATAACAGAACTGTCTTTTTTTATTTTAAAAAAAGCAGTTACTCTGGTTACCCATAGCAATATCAAACCATTTATTAGATCAATCTCTGTGCTGTTTAACTTCTCAGATACTGTTGGGGGAGCTGCAGTTCCATGAAATCTGCATTGTTTTAGAAGAATATTCTAGTTCTTTGGAGTTAAATTATGCTAAGGTTTTTTTTTTTCATAAGAATTTGAAGCTTATAAATCGAGTTTATCATGTCCATCATTTAATTGTTCATTCAAATCACGTTACGATTTACAGTCTCTCAGTGAAGTAACTGTTTTGTGTCAAAACGATAAATAATGCATGAGCAAAAATTGTGGGTTCCCTTAAAATTATACAGCCAGAAATATTATGCTTAAAGGGAAATAATAGAAGAAAGCTTTTCTGTTTTGAGCAAAATATTGTGCGTGGTTAGTTGCTTGGTTTCCAGTAGGCCTCCAGGCCAGCAATGACTCCTATTTGAAGCGGAATCTAATTTTTGATAATAGCAGAGGACCAAATCTCCATGGTAAAAGTGTAGTTCATTTGTATTTATTTCATTGTAATTGTATTGTGTTAACTGAAGGTTGCTGAATTGAAACAGTATATAATGAGTGTATCCAGTTCAGGCTGGAGAAATGTTACAGATAGGTAAATTACGTCTGTTTTAATTGAATGTAAATGCTAATGATTTCCAAGAGGTTACATACCATATTTTTCGGAGTATAAGACGCACCGGAGTATAAGACGCACCTAGATTTTAGAGGAGGAAAACAAGGAAAAAAGTATTCTGAACCAAATGGTGTAGTAATATATTATTTAATAAAATACCAGTATAGCAGAATACTTTTTAGAAGGCAAAAACACCCCAGTTTTTGCAAAAAACGGCCCATTTTTCAGCCTTTTTTTTTTTTTTTTTTTTTTTGCAAAAATGAGGCATGCAGAGGGTTTGGGAAGCCTGCAGAGCACTCCTAGGGGGTGGGGGAAGGCAAAAATGCCCCCGTTTTTGCAAAAAATGGCCCATTTTTTGCAAAAATGAGATGCAGGGGCGGGGCTTCGGGAGGCCAAAAATGGCTGTATTTGGTGTATAAGACGCACCGACATTTCCACCCCCTTTTTGGGGGCAAAAAGGTGCATCTTATACTCCGAAAAATACGGTATATGCATACATTTTATACCCTGTCTTGGATATTTTCTAGAATCTAGCAATATGCTTGAGTTGTTCGAATGGAGCTCTTGATACTGAAATAGCCAAGGGTCAATCTATTTTTACCAGAAGAAAGAGTAGGCAAGCTTAAACTGCTCCCTTTTATGGGATTTCCTCCCGGGAAAGAAGAAAAATCCTTGCATCACAAGAGTGGTAACACTTCATTGCTTCAGGAAAGCCCGAGATTGTGTTCTTGGGGTGGTATGGTTTCATAAAAAAAAAATCAGTAGTTATTGGGATGAAAAATATTTTGTTCCTCCACATTAATTGGTCAATTATGATTCCATCGTTTAAATAAGAGTTTAGGCATTTTAGTGTTTGTTTGTTTTTTATGTGCTTTTTTCTTTCTGGAAAAGTAGCTGTAGTGACTGTCTTAATGGTATAATATATTCCATACTTTCCATCTTTTTAGTAGCTGTCTTGCGCTTTTCGTGTGAAAACTTAAATATGTTTTCTGGACTACGTGGTGTTCTCTGAGCTTGATTATTTGCTTTGCAGACATTTCATTACCCGACTAGATAACACCATCAAGCCTTCTCTGTGGGAGCTCCCTCCCTGTGGAACCAGCTTCCTCCAGAGATCAGGACTATCCCCACCCTGCTGGCCTTCCGTAAAGCAATAAAAACTTGGCTCTTCCGGCAGGCGGGGTGAAAGTGAGACCAACTAGACCAGATATGGGTCTCCCCCCTTGATTATGAATGTGAGATACTCTTTTTAATTTTTGTAGTTTTTAATTATTGTACCTTTTTTATATTGTGGAATGGATTCTGACATGTTGTGAGCCGCCCAGAGTCCCTCGGGAGTTGGGCGGCATAGAAATCCATTTAAACAAATAAATAAACAAATAAATAAATAAATAAATAAATAAATGAATGAATGAATGAATGAATGAATGAATGAATGAATGAATGAATGAATGGCAAGCAAACAAACCAGGCTCAGAGAGCACCAAGGACTCCACATTCAAGCCTGAACTATGTATGTTCTATTCTATTGAAACCTGCTTTGCCTAAAATCAAATTAGTTAAATAGACATGCAAACAATTATATGATGGAATGAGTCTTGTTTGGTTCCTGGGTCATGTTTGTGCTTGTTGCATGATCTAGTATGGAACATGGGAACTATTCTTACTAAAGGTAAAGGCCATATACTAACCCAGCAGTCACCAACTGGTGGTCCGTGGGCCACTGGTGGTCTGCGAGAAAATTTTGGTGGTCCGCAAAAAAATTATTTGCATTTTTTGTAATTCACTAAATCAGGGGTCCTCAAACTACAGCCCCTGGGCCGGATACGTGCGATAAACGTTTGTGTTGCTGCAGAGAGTCTCCCCCTTTGGGGTCTTTTTGTACAGGTCAGATGGGGGGAGAAATTCTGACTTGGGGTCTGCTTCAGCTGCCTGGTGTGGGGCTTTGGACGAAGGCTGCAGGGAAGTGCTGCTGGTGGCGAAGAGCTGGAGGGCCTCATTCCAGTGGGTCTGCATCATGGCCTGGAACTGGCTGACCATCTCAGCCCTCTGAGCCTCCAGGCGCTGGTACCTGGCCTTGCACACCCACAGGTCTTCCCTCTGCTTGGAAAGCCTATGCTCGTAGTCCTCAGTGAGGTGCTTCTGCTGAGCCTCCTTCTCGGTCAGCTCCAGTTTGAACTGAGCCAGCTGTTTTGCCAACTCTTTCTCATGGTGGCTGCTTAGCTCCAACAACTGCTTCCTGTTGGGGCCTTAAGGAGCCCGGGCGGGCAGGCGCGGAGGGGCTGGGAGAGGAGGGGCAAGTAGAAGCCGGCGAGGTGCCCCTTGATGTGAGTGACATCGAGTTGGCCACGCCCACCCAGTCACATGACCACCTAGCCACACCAACCCAGCCAGTCATTAGGCAGATCATATTAGTGATCTGTGGGATTTAAAATTATGCATTTAGTGGTCCCTGAGGTCCGAAAGGTTGGTGACCCCTGTACTAACCTATGAAAATACAGTAAAGTCTGTTTGCCGATAAAAGTATTTAGCCTATTTTAAATTATGCCAGCGTCTTATAGTTGCTCACGAAGGAGATATTTGCCTTTTAAGCCTTGCATTGAAAGGAATATACACCAATGCAAAGAACTCAAAGGAAAAATAAATAGAGATCCCTTTCTTCTTTCCTGTCTCCTTACAAAGAACCTTAAAAAAGTAACTACAGGTAGTCCTCGGCTTATGACTACAATTGAGCCCAGAATTTATGTTGCTAAGTAACAACTTTTTTAAGTGAGTTTCGCCCCATTTTATGACCTTTCTTGCTACATTTGTTAAGTGAATCATTGCAGTTGTTCAATTGGTAATACGGTTGTTAAGTGAATCTGGCTTCCCGATTGACTTTGCTGGTCAGAAAGTCGCAAAAGATGATCACATGACCCCGGGACGCTGCGACCGTCATAAATATGAAACAGTTGCCAAGCATCCAAATGGAAATCACGTGACCACGGGGATGCTGCAATGGTCATAAGTGTGAAAAATTGTCGTAAGTCACATTTTTCAGTGCCATTGTAACTTTGAATGTTGTAACTTGAGGACTACCTGTATTGTGTTGAATGAGCCAAAACATCTAATGCTCTTCTTGCAATATTTATCCAAAGATTTGGCTTCTTTGGTTGCTGTGTCGTCCCCCCCCCCCCGCCCCAACCTTTTGGGCACCAGGGAACGGTTCTGTGGAAAGACGTTTTTGCGTGGACTGGAGGGGTGTGGTTTCGCATGCTGCCTGCATCCCATAGATGGGATGTTTGTTTGCACGGTCCAGTTTCTGGCATGCCGCAGCCTGGTGCCAGTCCATGGACTGGGGTTTGGGGGCCCCCTAACGTAAGAGACCATCTCTCATATTCCTAATTCGTTCTACTGCTCAATTCTGTTAAGAGGCCCTTTCCTTAGTGAAACCCTCTTTTGATGTTTCCAAAAGGAGAAAATTCAGACAAGTCTTTGAAATCTTTAAGCTCACTTTCCAGGATGTTCTAGACCAGCGGTTCTCAACCTGGGGGTCGCGACCCCTTTGGGGGTCGAACAACTCTTTCACAGGGGTCGGGAGACTTCGCCCGGACGCCACCATTTGGGTTATTTTACCCTCTGCGCATGTGCAGAACGCTTTGTGAATGTGCAGAGGGTAAAAGAACCCAAATGGCGGCGGCGGGGTGGGGGTCACGGTGGCGGGCGAAGTGGCGGGTCGGATTGCGGTGGGTCGCGGGGGCGGGTCGCGGGTCACGGCATTAGGAAGGTTAAGAACCACTGTTCTAGACATTCTCCATAGTAGGTAGAGCTATCATCCAGGATGGGTTGACCTTGTCCGTTAGCCAATGAGGACTGAGTCTGTTTAGTGACATTTTTGTGTCTGTCACTGTGGCTCGCTTTTGACTCAGTCCTTGCTACAGTTAGGACGTGTGGTCAGATCCTGGAGGATAGTTCTACCTCGGAGCTGCACAGCTTCCTGCTTTTTTCTCAGATTTCATCAACCTTTCCAACACTTGTGAGTTTCCTCACCCGATAATTGACATCAGCTGTTTGGCGGACTGGGTAGAGGCACCGCAGCACAGGGGGCCTAGGCTCCAGCCGCCGGCTGAGATAGCCAGCTGCAGTGTATCAGGTAAGACCAACGTCCCACTCTGTAGCAAGAGTTTCTGCAGTTACTTGCACTCTTGTCTATGTTTTTGTTTTATTCTCCTTTGAATCTAGTGAACTCTGTGTTAAGTGTTTGGTTTCTTGCAGATTGAATGTCAGAGTAGTTGTCTTGTCTCTAGAATCCTGTCAATAAAGTTCAGCTGCCTTTGTAGCGGTTTCTTTCTAGTCCTTTGATACTGGTTAAAGTTCCTGGGTACTTATTAAATGTGACCAGTCTAAACAGGAAAAGAGCAGCAGCAAAAGAACACATGTAATTCTTTGCTTGTCATATCTTTCCTTCTTCCCACCAGTCTTCTCCCAATACCTCCCTGTTTCAAAAAGAAAAGAGTGTGATGTTGACACCGAGGCTTTTAGTTAAAAGAAATTGGAACATGTTTCTCATGTGCTTGGGTAATTTGAACTGTTTAAGACACTGCCTCGTTTGGCAACTGCTTTGTCATTACAACAGCATTAAAAAAGTAACTGCAAACAATATTAGAAAGGGAATATTGCTTTTTGGACCACCTGCTAGAATGTGCAGCTAAAGAACATTCACATAATTTTCATGTGCGAAAATAATCATTTGAACTATATCAGTCAGCTGATAGTTCAGCTGCCTTTTAAATTTCCATTTACCTTATTTGAAGCTCGTTAGAGTATATGTACTTGTTTCTATATGCTATAGGCCAGTGGTGGCGAACCTTTTTCGGCTCGCGTGCCAAAAAAGGGGGGGGTGCGCGCACGCTCGCGTGCCCACACCCATTCCCTCCCCCCCATGCATGCGCACAACACCCCCCCATGCTGCCCCCTGCGCATGCGCACCCCCCCCACCCCCGCACAAAGGCTTACCGGAGCCTGGAACGACGAAACCGGCAAACTGGAAGTGCGAAAAAATGCACTTCTGGTTTGCCGGTATGCTGTTTTTTGCACTCCGGAGGGTTCAGGGAAGCTCCCTGAAGCTCCGGAATGCAAAAAACTACAAAACGGACAAACAGGAAGTGCGGAAAAGTGTACTTCCGGTTTGTCCGTTTTGTAGTTTTTTGCATTCCGGAGCTTCAGGGAGCTTCCCTGAACCCTCCGGAGTGCAAAAAACAGCACACCGGCAAACCGGAAGTGCGTTTTTTCGCACTTCCGGTTTGCCGGTGGGAACCCTCGCGTGCTGGCATCTATGGCTACGCGTGCCACCTCTGGCAAGCGTGCCATAGGTTCGCCACCACGGCTATAGGCAAAACATTTAGTAAAGAATGTCTATGGAGATTCTCAGTCATCCAGGTCATGATTGTCCCCAAGGTGCTTTTTCAAGAGGCAACTGAACTTTTTTCCTTGAGGATGTTTCGCTTCTAATCCAAGAAGCTTCTTCGGCTCTGACTGAAGAAGCCTCTTGGATGAGAAGCAAAATATCTTCAAGAAAAAACAAAGGAAATCCAATTGCTTCTTGAAAAAGCACCTTTGAGATTCAGTAAGGAAATGACATATTGAAGAATTTCACCTAACATACAGGCAGAATGGTGAAAGCTTCCACCTTCTATTTAGCATTTTATGGCAGGATTTAAGATATTGGTGAATTCAGTGAGCAAGATTTTTTCTTTAAAAAAAAAATCTAGGAATTCTAAATGCTTCCTAAGCCATAACTAGTATACATATCTAGTGCCCTCCTTAATGTCAGTATAATGACATTCATTTCTTCACTTAGTTATTAGATTTCTATCTCCTCTTTTGTTTAGAATCATAGAATCATAGGGCTGGAAGGGACGTTGGAGGTCTTCTAGTTCAACCCCCTGCCCAAGGCAGGAGACCTTATTGCATTCCCGGACAAATGGCTGTCCAATTTTTTGAAATTGAAAACCTCCAGCGATGGAGCACCCACAACTCCAGGAGGTGAGCTGTTCCCTTGATTAATTGTACTTACTGTCAGGAAATTTCTCCTTAGTTCCAGATTGGATCTCTCTTTAACAAGCTTCCAATCATTGCTTCTTGTCCTGCCCTCACGTGCTTTCAGAGAATAGGTTGACTCTCTCCTCCATGTGACTGCCCCTCAAGTACCAGAAGGCAGCTATCGTATCAGAATACAGAATACCAAATAACAGATTTGGAAGGGACCTTGGAGGTCTTCTAGTCGAACCCCCTACTAAAGCAGGAGACCATACTATTCCTTACAAATGGCTCTCCAATCTCTTCTTAAAATCCACCAGTGATGGAGCATTCACAACTTGTTCTTAGTTAAGGAAATTTCTCCTTAATTCTAGGTTGGAACTCTTTTTGCTCATCTTCCATCCATTACTTCTTGTCTTGCCCTCAGTGCTTTGGAGAATAGATTTTCCTGCTATTCTTTGTGAAAGCCTTTCAAATATTGGAAGACTGCTATCATGTCAACCCTATCCTTCTCTTTGTTAGACTAGACCAGTGCTTCTCAAATAGTGGGGTGGGCCCTCCTGGGGGGGCGCGGGGCGATACCAAAGGGGGCGCATGACCCCGGGGAACATGCTTTTTTTTGCCGCAGGGAGTAGGGTTTTTTTGTACTGAACAATAGCACACAGCACAGAGCAGGAGATATGAAGTGCAGATAACAAACCCTTAAGAGACACCATGGAAAAATATTTAACAGGGATGAAAAGAAAGGAGGAGACGGACGGAGATAATGAGACAAACGTAAGTCTCCCGAAAGCTAAGGCGAGGAAATATGACGAAGCGTATGTAGCGGTGGGAGACGAGGAAAGACTGTTATGTTTACTGTGTCTAAAAATGTTGGCAGAGGACAGCATGAAGCCAAATAAATTAAGGCGTCACTTAAACACATTACATCCCAATCATGCTGATAAGCCACTTGAGTTTTTTCAGCGAAAACGTGCCGAATATTGCAAACAATCATCCCGGCGGAGAGTTGGGGGCGCACGAAATGTTTTTTAAATTGTTTTTTTATTATATTGTATTGTTCTTATCCTTGCTGTACGCCGCCCTGAGTCCTATGGGATTGGGCGGCCTATAAGAACTTTTAATTAAATTAAATTAAATTACTTCTTCCTAGGGGGGGCATAACAGAAAATAATTGAGAAGCACTGGACTAGACATACCTCACTCCTGCAGCTGTTCATCCTGTGCTTTAGCTTCCAGTCCCCTTACAATCTTTGCTGTTCTTCTCTGCATTCTTTCTAAAGTCTCAGCATTTTTTTTGTATCGTGGTGGCCAAAACTGGATGCAGATTTGCAGAATTCCAATCCTTCTCTTTGTTAGGCAAGACATACTTAGTTCCCTTAAACGTTCCTTGTACGACTTAGCCTCCAAATCCCTTATCATTTTTGTTGATATTCTCTGCACTCTTTCAAGGGCCTCAGCATCTTTTGTGTATCATGGTGACCAGGATTGGAAACAGTACTCCAAATGTGGCCTCACTAGTGCAGTATAGAATACTATCACTTGTTATCTTGATGCTATCCCTCTGCTAGTGCAAGCCAGGACTGCATTGGCTGCGGACTCATACTTAAGTTATTGTGCATCCCTCTCACAGTTACTACTGCCTAATCTAGATATAGATTAGCCAGGTACTGCCTAATCTATATCTATGCCTTTGGTTGTTTCTGCCTAAATGCAGGATCTTGCTTTTCTGTCCACTGAATTGCATCTTGATCCCTTGTGAATCATGACTCTGTCTTCCAAGGTCTTGGCAGTTTGCTGTCACCTGCAAATTTGATGAATTCTCTTTCCACTAACCCTAACAATGTGAGATAGGTTGGTCTAATATCACACAGTGAGCTTCCATGGATGACAACGGACTTGAACTCCAGTTTCCCCATTGGCAGTTCATCACCTTAACATTAATACCACACTGGGTTTATTCTGTTAAGGTATCTGTCAGTTTTTCCTCCTATCTCTCAAAATTTTAGATTCTATACCACAGCCTCCTGCTATTTTAGACTCAGGAATATAAATAGAGGTGGATGTATAATACCAAGCAGCAGTAAATTTTTCCTAATTAAAGCTGTGGGACATTGGATGCAAAATCAATTATATTAGAGAGCTTGTAAGTAAATCTGGAAATAGCAATAGCATTTAGACTTATATACCGCTTTACAGTACACTTTACAGCCCTCTCTAAGTGGTTTACAGTCTCAGCATATTGCCCCAACAATCTGGGTCCTTATTTTACCCACCCTGGAAGGATGGAAGCTGAGTCAACCTTGAGCTTGGTGAGATTTGAACTGCCAAATTGCAGGCAGCCAGCTAGCTGTCAGCAGAAGTAGCTTGCAGTACTGCATTCTAACCACTGTGCCACCACGGCTCTTTGTAACTAGAGTTTGATGTGTATCTATAAGTTGACCTTATCCTTGTATTCAAATCATTTTGTGGAGGATAACTAAATAGCAATAGCACTTAGACTTATATACTGTACTACTTCACAGTCCTTTTCAGACCTCTCTAAGCGGTTTACAGAGTTCAGCATATTGCCCCCAACAATCTGGGTCCTCATTTTACCCACCTTGGAAGCATGGAAGGCTGAGTCAACCTTGAGCCTGGTGAGATTTGAACTGCCAAATTACAGGCAGCCGGCAGGCAGCAGAAGTAGCCCTGCAGTACTGCACTCTAACCACTGCGCCACCGTGAAATGTTCCTTTAGCACTAATGTTGAATCAGCCTTTTTTCCCAGATAGTATTTTTGTATTTATTAGAAGCATAGTTTAAGCAAATATTATCAGATTTCTAGTACTACTTTGATCTGGGCTCTTGATCCTTTTGGAATTAGATATTCAAATTGTTTTTCTAATTTAAAATTGATTTAATCTATTTTTTTAAACTGATTTTATATTTTTTGTCTCTTGTGTTTTTTAATCAAAATGTGATGTGAATGTACTATACAATAATAATTCTAATGCAAACTTTTCCCCATTTTTGAATTAATTTGATATATTTTATCTGTACTGCCCATCATGACTCATTTTAAGAGCCGAGGTGGCGCAGTGGTTAGAGTGCAGTATTGCAGGCTACTTTAGCTGACTGTGATCATTTGAGTTCAGCTGTTCAAATCTCACCGGCTCAGGGTTGACTCAGCCTTCCATCCTTCCGAGGTAGGTAAAATGAGGACCCAGATTGTTGGGGGCAATGTAAATACAGTATATACATTGCTTAATGGTGTAAACCGCTTAGAGAGTGCTTGCACTATGAGGTGGTATATAAATCTCACTAATAAATAAATAAATAAATTTTGGAGAAGGAACAAGAAGCATAAATAAAAATTATCCTTTGCATGTAGAGAAAAAACTGGAGTGGGATAACACAAACAGCATCATTGGAACTATTTGATAGGTGATCCACTGTAGAAGCTCAGGTCTTGCACTTTTTTCCTTTTCTGATTTTTATGTCTTTATAAAAAGCAGAACTGCGGTCGGTGATGTGGTGATGTCATTAGAGATAGGCGGGAGAGTGAAGGCAAGGGTGTCAAGGCAAAAGTAGGAGATCCTTGCTTAATGATGGTGCGGTCCTGGCTTAAGGACCTCAACTGGGACTCCTGAAACTGCTGTCACTAAGCGGCATGATGTTTCACCTAATGACCACTTAGCAACAGAAATTCTGTCTTCCCTTTAGGATCCTTTAAGTGAGGACTACATGTACTTTCCTACTGGGTTGCCAGTAGATTTTAGAAAACCAGAATATAATGGATCTTGGGATTTTATGGAGAACCATGGTCTCTTCTCCCAACTGCCCTTTGTACTCAATTTTAATATCTGTCGTATAACTACATAGAAGTTCTTTGAGTGAAATCTTCAAAAGAAGAATGTAATTTAGTGATATTTCACTCTTTCTGATGTTTGTGCTTTTACTTAGGCCATCTCTCCATCTGCAATGTGCAGCTTGTATGTAAATGTTTCAAATGTGGTGCAACAAAGGAATTAAATATTTGCATTAAAAATCTTTGATACAGCCTTTCTTCTCCCCACCCAAACAGAATGCATATGTATCAACAGATTATATCAGGTAAACAATGTATGTACTATTTATAAATGTCCAGGAACGGCTAGGAAGAACAGTTGGACAGCATAGCAATCACTTGCATTTAAGGAGCGTTTCAGTGAATACATGAATTAAAAACAAAAGCTTAAAACAAGCTTTTTTTTCTTGGACTCTCTGCATTGTGAGACCGAGGTACAGGAAGGTTGGTTGGAAAACAGTGGCAAAGGTCAACTAGTTAGTTGCATAGTTAGGTGAGCTTTAGGTAATTTTGAGTTTGCAATTATCTAAGGTACATTAAAGAAAGAGCTTCACACACCTTGTTTCCATTTTTAATCATTGCTTGAAAGTGTGGATATACAGTATACTGAACACAAAATGGCTGAATTGCAAACATGTTATATTTTTATACTTTAAGGCAGGTCTAGAAATCTCAATCTCCTGGTTTGTAGGCCAGCCATTAACCAATACATCAAACTGGGTTTTATTCTGCCTCTTTGTTTAAATGTATTACTGCAGTGTATTCCAAATGTATTAATAATAATAAAAAAGAGAGGTTAAAAAATGACCTTCATAAACAAAACAAGTTCACTCATTTTGACCATATTATTTGAAAAGTTTTCTTGTCTTTTTTGATGAAAAAAAAAATCCCCCAAATTCAAATATTGACAAAAATAACACAAATCCACAAACTATTGCTGCAATTCAAATATAGATTCCTTCTCCCAGCGTTGCAGGATAATTCTTTTAAAAAGCTCCTAGTACCTGAGAAATCTTAAATTCATGGTCTCTTAAAAGATGGCAAATATTGAAGAAAATAATCAGAGGGGCAACTATCTTTTGCACACATTGATTCCAGAATCATTTTCTTCCAAACATTATTTGCAGTATCCAGTTTACAAAAGGCATTTTGTGATTAACCTCTTTGTGTGATCAAAATAAACTAATTTCATGCTGAGACATTTAAGCACTTTGTTCCAGAGGTGATGTAAATAAATAATACCAACTTTGTTTAAAAAAGATTTAGAAACCAAATTCCTCCCAAAACTCTAATCATTACGGTACATAAACTTCAGAAGCAAAGTTAATATTTGAATAACATAGATGAAATCACTATTAGAGTTGTATAAACTACTAAGAGGTTTGTCGTATTTTTCAGAACCAAGTTGATCCAGACTAACAATCCTGTGAAAAGGCAAATTTATCCCCAAACAGGTTTAGATGCTAACTTTAAGCCAGGATTTATTCCATAATGTAAATCTTACATGGATAAAAAGGTCATAAGTATATTTGCAAGCCAATATTTTTGACTTGTGTCTTTCATTGTTAAGTGCAGGCATCGAAATCAATCCCTAGGCAACAAAGAATCCAATCACAGAAATCCTTTGATTTACATTTCAGGAACCTTTTAATGGTAGGCACCGGAACTCATGTGTAACAATCAGAGCTTACACATAATTTTATAAGGAAATGTTTAAGGAAATTATCTTAACCCCAATGTATTTTCATGCAATTTCTTAATTAATTGCTCTTTTTCTTTTGGTTGGGCGAGTAGAAGAATTGCGGAAGCTGAGTTGGTCAGGAATTCCAAAACGTGTACGACCAATTACATGGAAGCTCCTGTCAGTAAGTACTTCAGGATTTTATGATGATGGTGTTGTTTGTCTGCCATGTATAATTTTGCTTGAATCACAACTATTAAGTAGCATTACAGTGTGGCCAAAGGAACACTGTTCTTTTTCAGTTTCAAGAAAAGCTTCAACATGCTTTCTGTTCTTCTGTCCTACAACAAGACCATTCCTGGAATCCTTATTGTGGCTATTCCCTGACTTTGCCCACCTCAGAAGGAAAACAAAACTTAATAAAGTCAGTTGGATCATCAACTGTCAAGATCCTAAGAGGCAGAGGAACCTGGGACAATCTGGAAATTGCGGAAACAAATGGGATGGAGGAGAGAAATGCATGAGGGAATTGGAAGGACAATCAGGCCACTGTCTTATTTATTCAGCTTGAGCAAAGAACATCCCCAGTCAAAACAGTAACGTGATCTATTTGGCCATCTATCTTCATCAAAAACCACAAAAGGCTGATAGGATATTGTCAGTGAAACAGTGGTACTGAAGCTCTTACCCATGAATTGGCGTATTCAAGGGAAAGGTATAAAGAATTGATGGCAAACCTTTTTGGTGCCGAGTGCCCAAAGTGCAAGCGCGTACCCCCAAAATGCAACATGAGTGCCCCCCGTGCATGCGCCCCTCCCCCTGCATGCGCCCTGCCTCCTGTGCATGCATGCGCATCCTCGCACATGTGTCCCACCACCTCACCCCCGCTTTGGCTTCCAGATTGGTGCAGGATGCCTTCGAGTCTCAAAACGGGGGGCAGGGGGCTGTGTGCAGCAGAGACCCGAAGACCAGCTGGGAGGCGCGCACGCATGCGCGGTGGAGCTGCACTGGGGCGACGGCTGGCGTGCCTGCAGAGAAGGCTCTGTGTGCCACCTGTGGCACGCATGCAATAGGTTTGCCATCATGGGTATAAAGGATAAAGGAGGATCCAGGATTGATCTCTGACACCTGTCATAAGGGAAAATTTCTGAAGGTGTAATTCACTTTGCAAACAAATCAGAAGATAGACAAGTGCTGAATCAGTAAAAAGCTCCATTATTGATTCCAGGGATAATAAGTAATACCTATGGTCATATGTATGAAATACTGCAGTCAGGTCCTAAAGAATCAGCCTAGCGTGAGAATTTGGGACTTGGTCACCAAAATAACATTTAGAACTTGAGAAAGTACTATTTCTATTGAATTTCACAAAATGCTAATTGATATGAATCAAGAAGGCCATTAGAAGACAAATAGAAATCATTGTGAGAAGACAGGTCTCACAAGAATTTTGGATTAAAAAAGGAAATAGAGATATAGTTCAGTATTGTGATCACAAAGAAGGATCCTGGGATTTCTCCCCCCCCCCCCCCACGAGACAAAGAAGGTCATACTTAAAGGAGTCTGGGAAAGTCCAATTGGGTAATGAAATTTGAATGTCTCAGGTCTCCTGATGTACAGAGCTGAAGTGGTGCAGTGGTTAAATGCTGCGACTGCAGGCTGACTGCTAGTTCAGCAGTTCAGCTGTTCAAATCTCACTAGGCTCAAGGTTGACTCAGCCTTCCATCCTTCTGAGGTCGGTAAAATGAGGACCCAGATTGTTGGGGGCAATATGCTGAACTCTGTAAACCGCTTAGAGAGGGCTGTAAAGCACTATGAAGCGGTATATAAGTAAAGTGCTATTGCTATTGCATTCCTTGTTTGTAACAATAATCATGGCTGCTGTGTTGTTTTGAAACTGTACAATGATTCATGTTTGTGGGTAATGTATGTTATGTATAGTTTAAAAATAAAAGTTGGCTTGGTATAGAATATTGAAACTCTTGATCCAGAGAGACAATGCCTGTGTTAATCTTAAAAACCGAGTAAGAGAAGACATGTCTGCCCTAAGGAAAACATTTATATCCCATGGGGAGTTAAATTTACTATTGGAAATTAAATTGTTTTTAATGATACTAATAGTATCATAAAGGTAAAGGTAAAACTTCCCGTCGCACATACGTGCTAGTCGTTCCCGACTCTAGGGGGCAGTGCTCATCTCCATTTCTAAGCCGAAGAGCCAGTGCTTTCCAAAGACGTCTCCGTGGTCATGTGGCCGGCATGACTAAACGCCAAAGGCTTACAGAATTCTGTTACCTTCCCACCAAAGTGGTCCCTATTTTTCTACTTGCATTTTTACATGCTTTCGAACTGCTAGGTTGGCAGAAGCTGGGGCAAGTAATGGGAGCTCACTCCGTTACGCGGTGCTAGGGATTCGAACCGTCGAACTGCAGACCTTTCTGATTGACAAGCTCAGCATCTTAGCCACTGAGCCACCGTGTCCCCTAATAGTATCATACATAAATGCAAACTGTTGACAAGAAGTGAAGCCTAGAATTTAATATTTAACCTTACATAAATCCACGCAACAGGATATTAAATGTCAGATTTCATCTAAAGTCATAATGTAAGCTAATATAGTGCAAAAAATACCTGGGAAATATTGCATCTTTATGTATGTATGTGCACACTTTTAACAAAAATGCTTAGCTGATGCTAGAAAATAGAAGTTGTGCAGATGCTACTCCTCCAGCTAGTTAATCTACTGTCAGAGAGGTGTAAAGGATCAGATAATGTTTTTTTACATCCTGTTATTTAAATAGAGATTAAATAACAGCTTTTCTGATTTGGCCATAATGATTTGGTCGAGGTGGCGCAGTGGTTAGAGTGCAGCACCGCAGGCTACTTCAGCTGACTGCTAGCTGCAGTTCAGCTGTTCAAATCTCACCGGCTCAAGGTTGAACTCATCCTTCCATCCTTCCGAGGTGGGTAAAATGAGGACCCAGATTGTTGGGGGCAATATGCTGAACTCTGTAAACTGCTTAGAGAGGGCTGTAAAGCACTATGAAGCGGTATATAAGCCTAAGTGCTATTGCTATAATTGAGCTTAACTTTCCCTGGATAGTTCAGTAGGTAAAAGGAGTGAACTGGATAACCAGACAATTGATTCCCACCCCTGTCTTAATGTAGATCTTAAAAGATTTCAACTAACTTTTTCCTGAAGGGTCTGAAGTCAGCTTTCTTAAAATTAAGATATAGACAGTATTTAAGTAGTGTATGCTTAGTTTTATTATCCTCACTGCCATACATTCTAATATGTGTGGTGTAGTTGTTAGGCATGGGATTAGTATTGGGGAGATCCAGGTTCATTTTGCAAAATGAAGCTGTTAGCAAGCAAGACAAAAAATGTTATTAGTTATTCCATTTTTAATTGCTGCCAAGATTAGCTGAAATTGCCCATTACTTGTGTGGCATAATATGAGTGGTTTATGTTTCTGGAAAGCGTAATCTATATCTTTGAGTTAGTTGCATTAAGAACTTAAGCCGTGCTTCACTGGATCAGATCCCTGGCTTGTCTAGGCCAACAGTCTGTTCTTTTAGTGGCCAACCAACCGCACAGGGCAACTCACTAATCCTCCAGCAGATGGTCTTCAGAGCAGTCCCATTACCATTGAAGCTAATAGCTATTCGTCCTCATGATATCTGTAGATTGGTCCAATTTTTTGTTTGAATCCTGGTAACAATATCCCACTTGGGATGGCAAACTCCAAAGTTTAATTCTGTAGTGTATTAAAAATATTTTATTTTTGTCTGCCCTGATTCTTCCAGGATCCAGTTGCTGGTTCTAGTACTTTGAGAGGGGGGGGGGGGGGAGAAATAGCTTCACATTGTGCATAATTTTGTAATTTTTTTCCCCATTTCTGTTGAATCAGTTTATTTTTTTGGGGGGGAAGAACTGGTAGTTCTCACTTAAGAACTTAAGAAGTGGGACTGTCAATTGCCTTTAAGCAATGCAGCTGTTAAGTGAGACTTCATGTTGACTATGATGGTCCTACAACCTCACTTCCATAGCAGTTGTTAAAGGAATTACCCAATGGTCATTAAGCAAGACATCCCATGACCATGGCTGGTGATTTTATGTCAGTTTTTCCATTGACTTTGCTTGTCAGAATAGCAATAGCAATAGCAATAGCAATAGCACTTAGACTTATATACCGCTTCATAGTGCTTTACAGCCCTCTCTAAGCGGTTTACAGAGTTCAGCATATTGCCCCCAACAATCTAGGTCCTCATTTTACCGACCTCAGAAGGATGGAAGGCTGAGTCAACCTTGGGCAGGTGAGATTTGAACAGCTGAACTGCTGAACTAGCAGTTCATAAAGTTATTTTTACAGTGCCATCGTAATTTTGAATGGTCATAAAACAGGACAGTCATTAAGCAAGGACTGCCTGTATTTGAATTTTGACTTGCATTCACCAACTCTCAGTAATTCCATGTACCATTCCTTATTAGGATTTCAGTTCATTTACCAACAAATTATGGCTATTATCTCGTTTTTGTCCCTTATTCTTTAACCTTAGCTTATGTACATAAGAAAATAAGCAGAAAATGGATGTTTAAGAATTCTGTGGAAGTAATGAAGTTCCGTGTTCCGCTCTCTCCTTTTTCATGCTGAAAAATAAATTGGGCAATAAAGTAAATTAATCTTACTTTTTTCAATTATTTTGCACTGAGTGCACTGCGTTTTTTACATGGATATATTAACATCTATAAGACTGCAAGATAAAGATGAGTCAGGCCATGTTCTTTGCTTATGCATCAGGGATTGACAATATGATTCCTGTGATACACTTTTTATGGTTAATTTCAAGAGACTGTCCAAATTTGTGAGTTTTCAGAGTAATGATTCTGAAAAATGGTACACTTTGCAGTCTCCTAAGATTTCAATCATTTTAAAAATAATTTTCTTCTTTAATGATGTTGCCTGTGCCATTATGCAAAATCGCATAAGGGTGTCTGGAAAGTCGCCAAAATCTGATTTACATTAATGCTGAATTTATTTGCAAGAAAAGTGTATCTTAGCTTATTTTAAAGTTTTAAAGATCGAATTTTTCAGTTCAGATATTTTTTTATTTGCGTACCTTTTTAATTTGATTGAATTTAAGTTTAATTAGATGAAGTTTCAGTCTATTTGAAATTTTAGTAGGTCTTATCCCTTTGAATAACAGAATATTATTTTCTACTAAGAATATTAAAATAAAAGTATAAATAGCACAATATAATCTGGGTTTCCACTGCAGTCATTGGCAAAATGGTTCAATAAAATGCTGCTCAAATTTTCAAAGGTGAAAACCCCCAATTTACTTGGTTATTTTGCGGATTGATATTAATTTGAAAATACCTGATACCATAGTACTGATTTTCCCCCTTGAATTAATTATTAACAGCTGCCCTTTTTACCTCTCAATTTCTAGGGTTATCTTCCTGCAAATACAGATAGGCGAGAAGGCACTTTGCAAAGAAAACGGAAAGAATACTTCGCTTTCGTTGAACAATATTATGATTCAAGAAATGAAGAAACTCACCAGGATACATACAGACAGGTAAAGGAATTATTAAAATGACTCTAATGAGGGCAATTTCAGAAGTGTGTTCTGTATCAAGAATATCCCTGTTATTTTTTGTTACCATAATAGTATCCCAAACTGAATGGACATTTGAAATGCACACGTTAAAGGGATTTATCTGATCATAAGAAACAGCTTAGGCCAGTGATGGCAAACCTATGGCACGGGTGCCACAGGTGGCACGCGGAGCCATATCTGCCGGCACGTGAGCCATTGCCCTAACTCAGCTCCAGTGCGCATGTGCATGCCCGCCAGTTGATTTTTGGCTCGCGTGGAGGCTCTGGGAGGGCGATTTCGGCCTCCAGAGGGCCTCCAGGGTGGCAGGGGGGAGCATTTTTGCCCTCCCCAAGCTCCAAGAAAGCCTCTGGAGCCTGGGGAGGGTGAAAAATGGGCCCACCGGGCCCACTGGAAGTCGGAAAATGGGGGAGTGGGGGGGGGGGGTCACGCACGCATGTGCAGGAGGGTGGAGCAAGTGAGGGGCTTTGAATTATGGGTGTGGGCACGCACGCGCGTGCAATAGCGCGCACATGCCCTATTTCGGCACCCGAGGAAAAAAAGGTTCGCCATCACTGGCTTAGGCTATGGTTTCCCATAGGTCCTGGTTGTCAGAGAGTTTACTGAAGTTTACTGAACCTGTGATTTTGTAGTCCACCAACTGTTAGAGGTTATAAGATTCACTAATGTGATTCTATGGTAGTTGTATACAGTGAATTAAAAAATTAACACAATTTGCTCCTCTTCATTTGGTTGCCTGTAATTCCTTTTTGAAGGGATTCCTCTCTTCTGGAAAGCTAGTATACCATATTTTTCGGAGTATAAGACGCACTGAAGTTTTGGGGGAGGAAAACAAGGGAAAAAGGCCTCTGCCTCCAAGCAATTTGCCAAACAGCAAACAGCACAGATGATATACACTGTTTGCTGTGTATTTCTGTGAATGTGTGCCTGATCCAGAGAAATAGCAAAGAATTGGAGAAATGTACATTATGCCAGAAAGTTTTCTTAAATGTAGTCACACTAACTCCTCCCAATTATTTAAATAGATCTACTCCAAGGTAACTAAACTCTAATACTAAACCGGACACTGTTACATTTCAGACTATACTTGTACAGAGCTGTTAAAATGAATTAAAATTTCTGGAAGCATACATTATTCTCTATTATTTAAAAGAAGATACAATAGCACTGGGCCTCTTCAGAGCAAGCATTTATTTTAAAAAGCTTCTTTATTTGGTTAAGTTGTCTAGATTTACAGGGATCTCCAACCTTGGCAACTTTAAGACTTGTGGTCTTCAACTCCCAGAATTCCACAGCCAGCAAAGCTAACAAAGCTGGCTGTGGAATTCTGGGAGTTGAAGTCCACATGTCTTAAAATTGCCAAGGTTGAAGACCCCTGGCTCTAGAACAATAATAAAGCAGTCTTTAAAAAATAAGTCTAATAATTTGAACATTCTACAGACATTTATAGTTATTCACTTACCCCCTTCTATCCAGTTCAGCAGAAAATAAAAATCTGTGTGTCTCTCCCAGCTATTTGCCTCCTTGCAAGCTAGTTTCACTTTCATTTTAGCACATGGCAAATCAGCTGTAGGTCGGGAAGCTGCTAGTGACTTGCTTGGCTTTACAGGCTCTTCCCTCTGTTGCAAACAGGTAAATTGCTGGAAGACAGAGGCCAAAGGGTGGGGGTGGGTGGGTGGGTGGGGCTACATTCGGTGTATAAGACGCACCCAAGTTTTCACCCTCTTTTTGGGGGGTAAAAAGGTGCGTCTTATACTCCGAAAAATACGGTACTTTTGTGAAATAATTGAAAAATATCTTCTTAGCCAAAGGTTGCTGTGTAAATCATCTGCATAAATTGTTTCCTGTGTCTTATTGTTTGTCTTCATTTTGAGGCTGTTTGTGTAACTGATGGTTTTTATTCTATTAAATGATTAAAGAAAAGATCAAGGATGTCATGAGTTTAGCGTGGTTCAGGGATGATTAAACAGTATGCAATAACAGATGACACCCTACTTTGTACCTGCAGAAGCATTTGGCATGCAGAGAATTTTTAAACAGAAAATAATATATAAGCTATCACTCACAATACTGAATTAATTGTAAGTATATATTATAAAACTTTCTAAAAGATAGGGCTCTTAGGAAGCTAAAGCTAAAGGAAGCTGAGGGTTTTTTTTTTTTTGAAAAGTGAAATTGCAAACCAGTGGTGGTTTGCTGCTGGTTCGGACCAATTCTCCCAAACCAGTGGCAGAAATTTGCCCCCGCTCGCCGAACTGGCAGCATTGGCTGGCGGTCCACGCCCCCGAACCGGTTCTCTGGTTGCCGCTTCTGGAAAACGGCTGGCAAAAACCCCTCTGCGCATGCGCAGAGGCTTCTGTGCATGCGCAGACGGTCATTTCCCCGACGTGACACACTTCCGTCGTGATGCAAAATGGTAGGGAAGGTAAGTGGAACCCACCCCTGCTGCAAACACATCTGACTTAAACTTGCTTGTATTATTTTGAAGGTTTCTGAATTTAAATGCTTCTGTTACAGATTCATATAGATATTCCTCGCATGAGTCCAGAAGCTTTAATTCTTCAGTCCAAAGTAACAGAGGCAAGTATAACCCTTGGGTTCTCCAATTTGTGTTTGGATATATAATAAGTTAGAATATATCACTCGCGTGTACTATGTTGAAAAAAGGTATTTCCTTTATAAGCAATGCCTATTGGATGTGTATGGTTTGCCAATCTTAATACAATAGTATTGTTTAGTTGAAGTCGAGGTGGCGCAGCAGTTAGAGGCAGTACTGCAGGCCACTTTAGCTGACTGTGATCCTCAGGTCAGCGGTTCAAATCTCACAGGCTCAAGGTTGACTCAGCCTTCCATCCTTCTGAGGTAGATAAAATGAGGAGCCAGATTGTTGGGGGCAATATAAATATAAATATTTAAGAGCTGAGGTGGCGCAACGGTTAAAGTGGGGTACTGCAGGCCACTTCAGCTGACTGTGATCCGCAGGTCAGCGGTTCAAATCTCACAGGCTCAAGGTTGACTCAGCCTTCCATCCTTCTGAGGTCGGTAAAATGAGGAGCCAGATTGTTGGGGGCAATATAAATATACATTGCTTACTGGTGTAAACCGCTTAGAGAGTGCTTGCACTGTGAGGCGGTATATAAATCTCACAAATAAATAAAATAAAATAAATAAATAAAATGCGGGAAGTTCAAAGTCTGTACCAAGCATGCAGCTCTTCTCAGTAATAAAATGGGCCTTAGATTGTGCCGAGAGCTGTGCTTTCGTTCAAGCAAGAAGTTGCTGTAACATCTCACCTTGTCTTGAACCTTACCAGTCTAGTTCTGCACCATATTCATGAGGAATTGAACTAAGTGACTCAGTTGCGTTTCTATTACCTCAAACAAGAGGGTATGTCTATCTGGAAGCCCAGCTGCATGTCTCATGAAACTGAACTCTTAGCTTCATTGTCATCCTACCTTCCAGAATCCTAGAAAAAGAGTGGGTACAGTTAATTTGGAGAGAAGATAAATGCTTATTCTCATCTCAATAATCCCATTACTGAAGATGTATCCAGCAGAAACAAATCCAGAATCTCTAAAGGGGATTTGGAGCCACTTCTTCCTTTTTCCCTCATTGGTCCACCCCCCCCCCCTATTTTTTGCTCATTTATCTTTCTTTTTTTAAAAAAATTGCATGATTAGCAGGGAAATCAGATTATGTAAGCTCCATTTTTCAACTACTTCTGAAGTCCTCTAGACCAGTGTTTTTCAACCTTGGCAGTTTGAAGATGTGTGGACTTCAACTCCCAGAATTCCACAGCCAGCAACGCTGGCTGGGGAATTCTGGGAGTTGAAGTCCACACATCTTCAAATTGCCAAGGTTGAGAAACACTGCTCTAGACAGCATTTCCTTAGCTCAGTCTACTACATTGCCCTAATGATATTCACAAGAAATGAATAATCTCAGATTATAGGGCAGGGGGAAAAAATCTGCAATTACACAGTAAGCTTTGGAGAGAAATAAACTATTCTACTCTCTCTTGATATTAATCCTATATTGTAAAACCTTTAGAGCCTTGATGTTAATCCTATAACATAATACATCTCAATGATCTCAATATGTAAAGTCTGTACTATGTTAATTAGACTAATAAGTATACATGAAAGCTAGAGAGCATGAACTTCCCAAAATATCTACATACAAAGAATCATTTACAGCAGCCCTTGATTTGAAATATCCCTCCATAAGTGGGCATATCAGAGTGTCAGTATTACAGCTACAAAGATTGTTTACAAGACTTTTGGGGCTTGATAGCTCTGATAAAGGAATATCAATACATTCATTTATGTATATGAATATGCTTTATGGACATTGATTTTTTTAAAATGTATTTTTCTTCAAGCTATTTAATTCTTACTGCTTTATATTTGTTACTTTAATATTCTCTAAAAAGTCTGGAATTAGCTGATTTCATTGCTGTTGTCTTTTTTCAAATTCAGCAAATATTTATATATGGAATCTCCACAAAAGTACAATGTATAATGGCTAATTCAGCTTTCTTAGCTGAACACTGTATATCAACACTATTTAAATTGTTAGAAATGTTTTCCAAGAGCTAGGCATGGTTCTTGCATTTTTATTGTAATGTGTTTAACAACACCATCAATATCTTGGTGCTAATTTGGTTTTCTGAATATGCATTGAGACCTCAAGTAGGCTCATTGAGATTCCTCACCCATCATCTAACTGTTTATTTTCTATTTTTACTTAATATTATATTTATACCCTACCTTTTTGTTCATATAAACATACAAGGTGGCTTCTAATAGTTAAGAAATTGCAAATTATGATATATAACAAAATTAATATAATTAAAATCAAAATTAAATCCTGTATCATTAAAATAAGTTAAAGGTTGGTGAAAGAGACACATTTTTATGCCGTTCTTCGGAGTATCAAAACTTGGTAGCCAAATATATCTTGTTAGAGGTGGTTTCCATTGCATAAGAGCCTCATAGGAAGAGCCGTCTTCCACATATCCAGTACATGAATTTCGGACATACGTGCCTTCTGCTATAATTATATTTTTGTTCCTTATATTTCCCCCCCTAGATTTTTGAAAGAATTTTGTTCATCTGGGCAATACGCCATCCAGCCAGTGGATATGTTCAGGGCATTAATGACCTTGTGACTCCTTTCTTTGTTGTCTTCACGAGCGAATATACAGGTAAAAATTCATGTTACTTTATACATTGCTTTTATCTGATATTTTAAGATTGATGTTGTCTTGTGTTCCTTGACATTTATGTTTTTGAAAACGCACAGTGTATAAAGAATAACCAATTAGTTAAATTTTAAAATGTTATTTATTTTATTTTTTAAAAGAATCCCACCTTGGTTATTTTTATAAATAGCTCAAGATGGCGAACATACCTAATATTCCTTCCTCCTCCTATGTTCTATACAGAAACAACCGTGTGAGTTGAGTTGGGCTGAGCCATGACTGGCCCAAAGTCACCCAGCTGGTCTTTCATGACTAAGGCGGGACTAGAACTCATAGTTGTCTGGTTTCTTAGCCTGGCACCTTAATCACTAGACCAAACAAATTGAAAGGGTTTTTTTTTTCTTGTAAGAATAACATTTGATAGACTCTTAACATCCATTCTCATGGTGTACTTAAATCTTTGTGCTCAGCTCTTTTTCATCCTATAACTCAATTTGCTTTCTATGGCTCATCAACAATTTAGATTGATTTTGTTTGATTAAGGACAGATTACCCTTGAATGCATGAAAATCTGTCCATTTACTGATTCCATCTATTGTTTCAGTGCATGGAAAGCCTCCCCCCCATCCCATCCCCATCCCCCAAACTGAGCAGCTAATGAGAATTACTGCAGCTTGTTCTCCTAATAATCCCTTAAGTAGGAAAGGGGGCTACTCGAGAGAGTGTTTATAGTTTCTGCCTTTTACTCCCTGATTTGACAGATAATGAAAATGATGTTAATGAGCCTAGAACAGTAGGGTCTGTGCTGGTGTACTTTAGAGTTGTTAATTGAAATAACTTCAAATGAGATGTGATTAGAGGATTGATATTCCATGTTAAATAGACCATTTAATTAATATAGTAAATATATTGGTCTTAAGTACTTTGCCATCAATTTTACATTGCAAGTCCTTAGCGAGTTGTCTGTATTTTCTGAAATGTTCTCTCTGCAGATAAGAAAATAACTGTCTAATGTCCACTTGTAGTAACTGGTCATGGTACCAGTGAAAGGTTGTCACTATGTCAACTTTAGAATGGAAGATACTGCTATGTTACACTAATGGAGAGATTCTTATTGTGATACTTGATTATATAACTACGTTTTCTCTTCATTATCTTCTGTTTATTATGCCTTGCCATAAGTTCTCCAGGGTGGAAGCAATAATAGATGTTCTGGTTAGCCCAGTGGAGAGGAAAGTGAATCTAGTCGTCTTGGATGAGTAAACTAATGGCACTAATTACTGAATGCTAAATTGAAAAGCTAGAAGGAAGACTCCAACTCGGGATGATGCTTCTTCGTTTCATGACTGGGAAATCCAAATCAGCTCCTTGTGAAAGTTTCTTGCGTTGTATATTTTTGAATAAATAAAAATAATAGCAGTGACCTACATACCTTATTCTGTCAGGACAGGAGCTCATGCAGTTCACTATGGAAGGGAAGACATGAAACTGATTCTGCTTCATTAAGTGTTAATTTGAAGTAGCTCTGCTGTAAATTTAAGGTTTGTTTTTTTTAAATTGCAACCTTCTAAATCTGCCATTGCATGTAAAAATTAGCTATTTGTGGCGCATCAGTATTGTTCTGTTTCAATTAGCCATCAATTTGAAGAGTTTTGTTTGGAAGGAGTGCTAATAAAAACTTGCTGGAATAGGAATTTAGTGCTGTTGGTGGGGTGTGTGAGGTTAATTGGGTTCTTCCTTTTATTGTGCAAGTTATTAATTTTAGAGGCCAAACAGGTTGCCTAGTAGGGCAGGGTCTAATTGACATTAGTTTAAATAAGTGTGAAGAATCCTTTAAGTACACCTTGGAATTATTGATTGCATCACGTATTTTAATAAAAGGGAACACCTTCCTTTGTAGCAGTTATTTTTATTTCTGCTTTTCAACTTAGAGTGAAGTTTGGTGGAGTGGTTAAGGTATCAGATTAGAAGCCAGAAGAGTGTGAATTCTAGTCAGGGGTGACTAGAATTCTTCCCAGTTCGGACCAGATCGCCCAAACCGTTAGCGACCTGCTGGTGATGTAATTTTGGTGTCATGGATCCGGTTCTATCTGTGCTGGTCCGTGCTCGCCGCCATCTTTTTTTCCTTAATTTTCGGCCTATTTTCCTGTGTTTGGATGACTTCACAGCGTTCTGTGCTTTGAAAAAAGCCCTCCCGCCCGCCCCCGGGTTAATACCTTTATTTCTTCGCCCGAAGCACAGTTGATGAGCTCCTCAGCTGTGTTTCGGGCTGAATCCACATTCTGAGTATGCGTGGAAGTGAAATTGTGTGAGGGGACACTTGTGCGCACACGTGCAAAAGGTCACGACGCGAATCGGTGGAGAAGGTAAGTGAAACCCACCCCTGATTCTAGTCCTATCTTGGACACAAAGCCAGCTGGTGACTCTCTCTCACCGTAGGAAGGAGGAGCTGTGCCAAGAAAACTGCAGGAACTCGTCTAAGCAGGCTCCAAGAATCTGACTTGATTGAATGAAAAAACAACAACTTCATTTAATATTTGATTGGCTATAGACAAATAAGGCTAAGAATTTTCTGTCAAATTTTATTGGTTTAAAAATGGACAGTTCCTTGAACTAACAACCTTAGTAGAACCTCCACATTTATGGAATAAAAATTTAGGCCCACCCACAATTATTAACTCCCCTGCTGTTATACCCGCTTTCCCAGTGCCGCCACAGCTGACTTTTCACCCCATTTTTTTCTGCAGCTAATTCTGGTTAACTTATTTAAATATTATTTAAATATTGATTAATTTTTATTGCTGATGGATTATTTGGGGAATATAGTTGCTATATTTGAATTCTTTTGACTTCTTAAATCTTTTTGAATTCATAAATCTTTTTGCCATTTTTAATTGCACTTAAATCAATACCTATTGTTCAACCTGTTGTTGTTTATGTTTCTTGTAACATAAAGCACATGAAGCTTAAATGATTTGACATTATTAACAATCCCTTTCCTTTTAATAAAATCTCCAGGTCTCTAATATTTAGGGAAATAGTTTCCACTGAATTTTTTAGAACATTTCTACGCGATTAACATTTTCTCACATCCAGGCAAATTTAGAAACCTTATTCACAGAATTTACCAATATGCTTGCATGATATTATAACATTAAATATGTATAACATTAATATTATTTTTGCAGTGATGCCCTCCTGCCTTCTCCTTCCACCCTATCTGCTGTCCTGCAGAAAGTATGTGATAAGTGACTTAGACAGACACCTCCCTAATTCAAATGGGTATAAGAAAGGGAGGAGATATAGGCCAATCAGACTTGCAAGGATCTTTATTGAAGCCACTCTCATTAAAATATTTTTTATTTATTTATTTTTATTTATTTATTTTATTTTGTCAAGTGCGTATTTGTAATATGCATAGATATAGCATTGTTTATATACATAAGATGGGTACTGATAAGAGGGAACATTAGGATAGGGACAGTAGGCACGTTTTTGCGCTTATGCACGTCTCTTGCTGACCTCTTAGGAATCGGGTGAGGTCAACAGTGGACAGTCTAAGGGTAAAGTTTTGGGGGTTTGGTGACGAAACCACAGAGTCAGGTAGTGAGTTCCAGGCATTAACTACTCTGTTGCTAAAGTCGTATTTTCTACAGTCAAGTTTGGAGCGGTTCACTTTGAGTTTGTATCTGTTGTGTGCTCGTGTATTGTTGTGGTTGAAGCTGAAGTAGTCGTTGACAGGAAGGACGTTGTAGCAGATAATTTTATGAGCTACACTTAGGTCGTGCCGAAGGCGACGTAGTTCTAAGCTTTCTAAGCCCAGGATTTCAAGTCTGGTTGCGTAAGGAATTCTGTTGCAAGTAGAGGAGTGGAGGGCTCTTCTCGTAAAGTATCTCTGGACACTTTCTAATGTATTTATGTCAGATATGCGGTGTGGGTTCCAGACAGATGAGCTGTATTCGAGGATTGGTCTGGCGAATGCTTTGTATGCTCTGGTTAGTAGTGTGATATTACCGGAGAAGACATAAATAGCCTTTATAATCCTGTGGAATCGTCTGCTGTATCTGATACAGCCGGAGGATTCTGACTGAATTGATTTGAATCTTGTGATGCTCAAGAAGTTATTTCTGACAGATCTCTATTTTAGTTGTGGAACAATTCCTGAAAAGATTTCGCCAGGACAACTTTTATGTTTTCAGCATAAGAAAAATTCAGGATTTTGCTTTTTTTAAAATGACATACAGTACTTGACTTTGAATCCAAGCCATTTCTTCTTGGCAAGCTATCAGGTTTATGTCCCCCACCCCCAAATGTATTTGTCTTTTAATTCTCTTTTATGTATTTCTGAATTATTTCAAATTTTGTTTTTAACATAGCCCATTTCGAAGCATAATGTAAAAGACTGCTGCTGATACATTTCAACATAACCAAACATTCAGAATTGATCTTAAAACAACATGTTTGTCTGTACATTTCCTAATTGGTATTCTAGTGAACTATCAGCAGAAGGCTCTGTTTCTTGATGATAAATAATTATATGCTTAGCATTATTGTTCATGTTTCTCATTTTTTTACCTGAGACCGTTTTTAGTGTTGTAGCTAATTAGACCACATGAAGTATGCTCTGTTTTCCTAGGCTTACAAAGTTTTTATTATATGCATATTAAAGTGACAGTGAGCCACTTTCACTGAGACGCTTCCTTTTCCATGCTTGGTGCTTATTTTGTGCAATGGGATCCAGTTTGCTGTAGTGGTTAAGATGCTAGCCTAGAAACCAGGAGACTTGAGTTATAGGCCACCCTCAACTAGCCATAGCTGGCTAGATGACTTTGGGCCAGTCACACTCTTTCAGCCCAAACCACCTCACAGGATGGTTGTGGAGAAAATAGGAGGAGGAAGGAGTATTATATATGTTCGCCACCTTGAAATATTAAAGCCTTAAGACTTGGAAAATAGCCCTTAGAACACAAATATTTATATATTTATATACAGCAGTGTTTCTCAAATAGTGAGGCGTGCCCCCCTGGGGGGGCTCGGAGCGATGCCAGGGGTGTGTGTGTGTGACCCCGGGGAACATGTGTGGTCAGTCCTATCGATTCCCCCGGATGGGGAATGTTTTCCCAGTTGCATGCTGGTCCGAGCCCGGAAGAGAAGGCGGCCAGGCAGGGCGGCTTCGTGGGTTCTTGTTGTTCTCGGCGGGCGCCGCGGTAGCCATGAACAGCGTGGCGAACCTGCTGCTGGACAAGAAGGAGCATCCTCTGCAGCTGGGCGAAAGCTTCGAACGGCACCCTAAAGCCTCCTTCCACACCATTCACTGTGAGTGCCTGGCAGAGACGGCGCTTATGGGCCAGGCCGACGACCCCAAAACATCGGCTTGATTAAGCTGGCCTGGCCCCGTGTCAAAAGAGGGCCCTAACCACGGTAGCCTATGCCTGCCTAACCGAAAACAGGCTCCACTGAGTTCAGTGTGACTTACTCCCAGGTAAGTGGGTAGAACAGCCTTCCCCAGCCAATAGTTTGCTTGCAGCTTATAATAAGTAAAATAATAAATATTAACACTAAAATTCCATTGGGGCCCAGATCGGAGAGTTGGGGGGTGCGAAATGTTTACTTCTTCCTAGGGGGGGCCTAACAGAAAATAATTGAGAAGCACTGATACACACACACACACACACACACACACACACACACACACACACACACACACACACACACTCTTTTTATATACTGTTACATATTATAATTGCCTGAGATTTGAATATTTTTGGGTTTCACACCACATAATCTGTCACTTTCTATAGTAAGAAATGCTGCCGTTTTTTAAACATGAATCTTTTTCATTATTATGCTTCAAGAGTTAGTCTGAAAATGAAGAGTTCTAATTGGGGTTTTTTTTTCTGAATTTATCTTCAGATGAATGGCTTAAGCTTTTAAAAATTATTTTTATTTATGATGAGCAGTTACTGTTATTAATATTCTTATGAAAGTATGCAGATGAATAACCCAATTGTTTTCTAACATATGTACGAATTTCTATGTTCTATTTATAGTAAAAGAAGTCTGGAATGTTTGAAACTGAGAATCCTAGTCTAAAATAAATATATTCCATAATTTCTGATAACTGCTACAATAGTGCAATTAATGCTTGTGGCTGAAAATAATTATTACTATAGGTATTATAGTGCTGCTAACCTCAATAAGAACTAGAATGATTTCTTAATAGAATACTTTAAAAGAGTTTATAATTCCATGACAGTTATAAGAAAGGAGTTATGTAGTTATAGCTATCTCTGCTAACAAAAGATTTAATATTCCATTAATATAGACCTTAATGTAAAGCCTAATGTTCCATTAAAGTATGGAGATAGTAGAAGCATGATTATCCTTAAATTGAACTTCAGTCTTCCACATTATAGCTACTTCAAAAGTTATGGCTGGCTGAATTCAACTTATGTTTATAGTTTGGTAAATTATTACACAATGATATGAAATCTTACACATACCATATCTCTAAGATTGTAGTTCTTGGGCAGCACATCTTTCCTTCTCTAGATTTGTGCAAAAGATTGTAGACTGATTACTCAACATATGACGAAAGAGTTCTGTGTAATGAAACATTCCTTTTTATATCTATTGCTTGTATCTGTATTGATTACATCACATTCTTAATAAAATCAATTCTTGTGCAGGACAGACATCACATGAAAACGGTTTTGAAATGTTTTAAAGCAATACAATTGGTGGCAGGTATTCAAGGATTGGAAACTGCTGGTTTATGATGTGTAGTCATATATTCAATTGTACAGTGCCCAGGTAAGGTTTCTATTGCCAAAGGGAGCCATTTCTGAAGCTGCATGATTTTCAGTGAATCTGATCTATGGCATGCATGAGACATGCCTGGGAATATAGCCCCTTCGGGGAAGCAGTTTGTTTTTAAAGCAGTATCATCAGTCAGAGGAAACTATTGACCATTTGAATTAAGACTATTTCCACTGTCAGATTGGACGCAGAAATGAGTGAAGAATGACAAAGTTACAAATGTGTTGGAATTTGTTTTTAAATCATTTATGGCTCTCTACGCCTTTCTCAGCCACACGTAGCCACGTATTTTAAAAATCTTTAAGTCATGTGCCTGCAACTATGGTACAAACACATCGAAAAAGTTCTACTTGTACAACCAATGTGTGGTCTTCACAAAAATGCTGCTTTGGAAAGCCATTCTATCTTCTATGTTTACCGAAATCCTCTCCTGCTTTCCCCAAATGGCATTTGTTAACACGATTGTGAATGTGATGATGCTAAAGAAAGAATATAAATACTTTTGTTTCCACATGGAGACCACTTCTGAACTTTGTGCTTGAAGTGGAAAAGAATTAAACTTTGATTTTGGGTTTTACCGATTAGTCTGATAGATCCTTATAGAATGGCTAGTTTATATTATAGAAATGGCTAGTTTATATTATAGAAATGGCTAGTTTATATTATAAAAAAACTAAAAGTTGTAATTTGATGTTAATGCCCTATTTTACTGCAACAGAGAGAGTCGAAAGTCAATGCTTCTTTTTCCTAATCCTTCCTTACTTTTCTTCCTCCCCTTCCTCCCCATTGTTTTCCTATTTCCTATTGTATTTTGTGTCTTATTTTATCTTATACTCAGTAAAAATGTTAATGAGGGGGAAAAAGATATCTTAATCCAGGAGTCCCCAAACTGGGCAACTTTAAGCCTTGTGGACTTCAACTCCCAGAATTCTGGGAGTTGAAGTCCACAAGGCTTAAAGTTGCCAAGTTTGAAGCCTCTGTCTTAACCATTACACCAAACCAGCTCTCATACAGCATACGCTGATATTCTAATCAATAATTATTTTGTTTACAATCTTTTGTCATAACTTCTCAAAGCATAGATTCGAAGTCTGTATGTGTGTGTGTGGTGTCCATCTACTCCAAAAGAAACAGCAAGGTTAAGTCAGTCTAATATACAATCAGTAATTAATTTTGGCCTTGAAGAACTCTGAATTGTCCAAAATCATATAAGAATTGCCCGTTTGCCCATTTTCTGTTGATTGCATGCTATGTTACGGAGACAATTTTATATTGTTTATTCCAGCATCTTAATTAGTGCTGAGAATGCTATTTTGATGAAAAATCAGACATGTCTTTATTTCAACGATATTATTTTCCTCACTGCTGCCAAAATCTCCTCCTCTCCAGAAAATCCAATTAACAAAATTATGATGAATAAGGTTGTTGCTATTAATGTCTGTTAGTCTGTTTACTGTTTCTGTACTTGCTTCACAGTCCTGCCATTGTGTGTGGGTAAAATACAATACAGTGTTAGCTTTAATCCATTTACCATATCTTGCGACTTTTGTGGTCCTGAAAACTTTCCTAGAATCTCTCTCAGCGTAGCCAACATTTATTTTATTGCCTTCAAATTTCTGTTCCGGTTCTGTTATTGATAATAGTGAGCAAAAGCAACTTGTTTCTGATGTTGTAGATCCATCAGCCCAGATCAACATTATAAATTGTGAAAACCTATGTAATATAAGCATAATGAATCTTGGTATGTTTCTGTTGTTGGAAATTAGAAAATTGTGTCTCAGATTTCTTCTTCAAGTAAATTGCCAGGGCAATCATACAAATAAAGATGGACGTTACAATTTCAGTGTTTTCCTACTTCTACTTGTTCTTGTTAATATTTAAGAATGGACAATATGCAAAAAATGCAAAACGTATAGCTATAACTGAAAACAAAATTATGTTTTACAACAGAGGAAAACTGACTTCAAGTTTACAGGATCTAATATGAATTTTCTAGAGTCCTGAGCTCTATGAAGCAGAGATGGACACTATTAAGGTGTTGTAATGTAGGGATTTGTTGTGGTTACCAAAAGGGTTTGAGGCTTATAGAGATTTCAGACATTTACTTATGGAATTGTTGTTTGCATTGAGAAATATAAAATTGTATATTCAGCATTATTAGAAAATTCTTAAACTATGAAATCTCGCATGTCAGGGAAGAGCTTGTAATCTACATTGTAGTTTTTCAAATTCAGGAGACGGATGGCCTGGCAGTCACTTTCCCTGTGTATGTATTACCTAAAAGTATTCATATAATCATCTAGCCGTAATGAAAGCTTCTGCAGTAATTTGGAATCTACTTTGTCTAAATTTATCTACTTTCAGTCATCCAACCAGTCAATTGGACTTCGAAATATCAGAGCAATACTTCTATCTGATTAGGAATGACAATTTTGGTACTAATATACTTTCTTTTGTGATTAAGAAAAGATGGACATATGAAAAGAGAATCCGTAAGCTTGTTAATTAACAAAAAGATATCAAGAGAAATCTTGTTGTATTTTAGAACTTTGAAAGTAGAAAAGGATTCAAGAGAAATGAGCTAAGAACAATAAGAATAATTAGTAGCAGTACTACTACTACTAGTAATTTTTGATAGCCAAATATATAACATCTTATCTTGTGTTCAAAATGAAGAGCTATTTCAGATTATAATAGTCTGAATTAAAAGCAAGCAAAAGTATACAATTCCTCCTTATATTTAAGTTGCTTAAAATAGAAGGCTAAATAATTAAAATTGATTATTGAAGTGTCTTCTTAAAAACTCTTTGTTTCATAATGTAAAAGCTATCGTTAATATTCAGCAAGTACATTCGTTAGCATAATTTTAAAGACTACTATCTCTTTCATATGTAATATGAAACTGCTGTAATATTGTATTATGGAAAGAAATGAAAATAACTATGTGAGTAATGTTGGTAGTGGTAAAATTAGGAGTGGAAATGCCAAAAATGGTACAAATTTTTAAGCTTTGTGAAGAAATTGGAAGCTAATTGCATTAATGTAATTATGAAGGCAGAAATGTACTTCGAAGAGAGCAACAAGATTTAGTAATATTATCTTTGGTCCTTGTTTAGCTATACTTGATTATTTTTTAGGAATAAAAAAGCATAAAGTTGTTTGCGCCTTCTGAACACGAAACTTTTAAAATGGTCTTTATTCAAAGAACAAAGAAAAAAGTCTCTACTTTGTTTTGGCAAATAATTTTCTTCTCCCCATTTAATTATCAAAATGGTAATGTTAAAAAAATTAACCTGCTGGTGCAAGCATTGAAACGTATGCCTATATTAATAATATTTGGAATGATTAGGTTGTTAGCCTCTTAAAAGTATGAAAGGCTTTTTCATCAAATGAGAATTTTTTTCATGTAATTGATGTTTTCTTTATGTTGTTCAGGCTTGAACACCATCAACCATTTTATTCATTAACTTTTTTCATTTAATTAAATTGAAATTTGCATATTGTGAAACCTCAAGTTAAAACCATATTTTAAGTTGACATGACAGAAGGGATAATTTCTTTTTTCATGAAATCCATTGCTAGAAAGAAATTATGTTTGATAATTCATTTGGTTAATGCTACTTACTGTAAATATATGTTTAAAATAAATTTGTTTTATGGTAGGCTTGAAAGAGTCAGTTGAAAAATCTCAACTTTAGTTTCAACTTATTTCAACTTATTTGTTTATAGCAGTGTTTCCCAACCTTGGCAACTTGAAGATGTCTGGACTTCAACTCCCAGAATTCCCTAGCCAGCGAATGCTGGCTGGGAAATTCTGGGAGTTGAAGTCCAGACATCTTCAAGTTGCCAAGGTTGGGAAACACTGGTTTATAGTCATTTTTGTTCTTGGAAGCAAAGACCATATTAAATATTCCTTGTTGTCCCATTTTAATTTTAAATTGGATGTGGTTGAAAATAATACATAATAAATATGGAGACCAAAACTCTTCTCCGCTATTCACTGATTGATAGCTGGCAGTCTGCTGACACCTGTGCTTCGATCCACATTCAAGAGGGAAAGATATCCTTTTTCACATAGGGTGTGTTTGGTGCAAGGATACACCTACCCTTCCTGGATAGAGAAAAAAACTTTGTTCTTTCAAAAAACTAAACAACTTTGAGAAAGTTGTTGCTGTTCATGAATTGGGAAAAGTAAAGTCACTCTCTGTCGTCTTTAATATCTCCAACTCCACCAAAAGGTGGAGTCTTCCTTTTAGATGTTAAAAATCCACTTGCCAACCGCTTTCCTTCACTTTCTACCACTCGTCCCAGCTGTTTCCAACTCGACGCTGCCCTCTTCTCCTCACTCTGTCACGCCTCTGGATCGGCTCGATGGGCTGATTTCTTTTACGACTGGATTGGGGGGTTTCCTCTTGCTATCCAGGGAGATTGCCTTTCTCCCCCAATTTCCCCTCTCTGCCACTGCTCCCTCCAAGATCAGCTTCGCCCGTGGGCCTCCGAAAATAACAAAAAACACAGCAACAGCTCATGGAGCTCCATTTGCTGCTCCGCACCGGCGTGACGTCAAACCGGAAGTCCCAATAGCACTTAGACTTATATATTGCTTAATAATGCTTTAAAAGTCCCCTCTAAGCAGCTTACAGAGTCAGCATTTTGCCCCAACACTCTGGTTCTTCATTTTACCAACCTCGGAAGGATGGAAAGCTGAGTCAACCTTGAGCCGGTCAGAATCGAACTTCTGGCAGTTGGCAGAATTAGCCTGCAATACTGCATTTTAACCACAGCGCCACACACGGACTTTTGCTTCAAATATATGCTATTTAAGAAAGAATAGATAATCAAGTTTACCAAAATACTGTTAGGATGTTGAAATTAATTTGCTTCTGGATGCCTTGTCGCTTTCTATTTCTGTATGATTAGACCACCCCATGATAAACAATGGTAAATAAATAAACAATGCTTATTTTGCTTTTTATTAATTTCTTGCCATTTTTGTTCTTGGAAACAAAAAAGAATTGGTGCTCTAGCTTGTTAATTATAGCAAACCAGCATCGTTGTGGTTTTGCAAGAGCCCCGCATCCATTAGTCTAAATTGTGCTTCATATATTATTTTTTAGTTTCTTTTTTAAAAATGTCATTTTGTTTATGTCTTGTAAGATTTATTTTTTCCTAAAGTGATGGAAAAGACGAAGGACACAAACCTCTAGGACAGTGATGTCAAATTCATGATGACACGTTGTCTTCACGTGACATCACAACTTTTTCCCCCTTCGCTAAACCGCGGGTGGGCATGGCCAGCGCGTGGCGCATCCGGCCCACAGGCCACGAGTTTGACATCCCTGCTCTAGGACATGAGTTATCAAAGTTTTTATGTAAACCATTATATATTTTAGACTTTGCAGGCCAAGAGGCAAATCAAGAGTTTAAATATACTTATGTAGCAAGAGAGAAAACATTTTTTATTTGATAAAATTCAAATAATAATAATGATACATACTGTTTTCTAATGCAGATCTGATAATGAGTATCTGTTAATGTCACGGTGTGATTATTGCCTGTTACATGTATATGCAGGGAGATGCATCCCTATTCATTATAATGGTTTATTCCTGAGCACGTGATTGATATGTTCTTGTACGCATGTGTGCATTCCTTTCTCCGCTCTGTCCTTTTTGCTCTGTCTTCCATTGAGAGAAGACGCACTTTTATATTAGAGATGTAAACAAATGAGGATTTATTGTTTTGTACCGAAATAAATATTTTTACTTAGACTTTTAAACTGCGGTTTCTTTTCTAATGTCTGATGTCCGGGAAAAGATCAAACGTCTCTTCTGTGAGATTAATTATCACCTCTGTCAGTTAATGCTGATCTATAATTAAATTTTAAGTATTTTATTTTTGAAAATGTCTTTACACAAATATGAATTATTGATATTGACATCAGTGCATGAGCATATGATTTTAATTGAACATATCAATTGCTCAGAAGGCAATTTTTTTATTAGATCTTCTCTTGAAGCTTGCCTTTTAGCATATTATTACATTGCAAATTAATTGCAATTGAAATTTAGGTGAAAGCTCTTCAGTTGCATAGTTAAATATGGGAATTTCTTTTGCACTTGCATCAAGGTGTGGAAACTGCTACTGGAAGTTTAGGTTGAACTTGGAAGATTTATCTGCTGCAAATTTGTGCAACAAATTTGAGACCTTGATTCTTATTTTAATTTTTGACAACACAGGAAGTTTATAAAGCAGGTTGACATTATTTGTGGTTGAAAGAATATTAGTTGTCATCAAAATGATTTTATTTCAGAATACATTTTGGATATTAATGCTGTTTTGCTTTATAAGTTTAGGCTGAATTCATTAAATATTATCGAGTCTGCAGCAAAAGCTAATTTTCAAAGCCCTTCAGTGTTTGATTTTAGTGCCTGGAACAGTACTTCTTATGCAGAAAACTCTCAGCCCTGAACTTAAAAATCAGAATAAAACATTACTACTGGGAATCATCAAATTGCTGTAGGGTAGGGCAAGTCATGATATTCAACTTCTATATCTGAAAAAAAATTGAATTGATTATGGTTAAGTCTATGAGAGTGAAAGAAATTAATCATTGACACTGCTGGTTCAATAGATTCAAATATTTTCTCCAAAGTGCCTGTTGATGAATAGTACAATGAATAATCATCATTTTAAATACCTTACTGCTTTGCAAATTTGTCCAACTAACCTTTTTTCTGTTCCACTTATATTTTTAACATCATCAGGTGTAACACATCTTAACAGATTCCGTTTAAGATTGTACGGGAATATTTTCTATAAAAATATTATGTTCTGTAGTTGTTTCATGCAGACTACTCATAGAGACGAATTCTCCAGTGATCTCAATGTCAGCATTGATTCCTCAAATAAACAAGAACTCACCAAGAGCTAAGAAAAACCATTCAAAATCATTTCCCTTGTTTTTTAATGGCCTGTTGATGTTGCTCCCAGAGTCCGCAACTTTTCAAACAACTGTTTTCATCAAAAAGCTAATAGTCTTAAACAAGTTTATTTTCTGTAGATACATTTTTTTTCAGCTGCTGCAATCAAACACAATTTCATTAATCACCATTGGTAAATGGCTTTCCTTACTCGACTTACAAATTAGTCACTTGAAATTTGCTGTAGTGGCAGCCTCGTTTTCATTTTTTATTATTGTGAATTTATTATCGTTTTTGTAATGTCGATATAACATAATAATCCATATTCCATTATATGACATTTGAAGTCCACTTTTCGTTTCCTGACATGATAGATATCCGTTGGTAAGAAAAATTAAAGATTGCAGTACTGCGATATGCATGGCATTTGAAACCTTGTTGTAACTGCGTTATTGCAATTTGTAGTGCACTGAGCAGCAGTGCAAAGTGTTCAAAATGTCACATATGGTCTCTGTCTCAGCTACTCAGTTCTTCTGTGATAGTGGAAAGCAGCTATAAACAATATATAAGTAAACAAGCGTGGCTGTGTTCCAATAAAACTTCATTTATGGACACTGAAATTTGAATTTCATACACCGTATTTTTCGGAGTATAAGGTGCACCTTCCCCCGCCCTAAAAGAGGGTGTAAATGTTGGTGCGTCTTAGACACCGAATACAGCCATTTTTGGACTCCCAAAGCCCCGCCCCCGCATCCCATTTTTGCGAAAAATGGGCCCTGTAGGCTGTAGTTTTCCAACGTGTGCTTTGCACATGTAGAGGGCTTCCTTTGCTGAGAGGAAAGTAAAAATATGGGTCTCCTCTGCTCCTAATCCTAGCATCTTAATTATTCTAATCACACTGACTATGATGAAGGTACTGAATGTTGGTAACTGAAAAAGAATACATGTTTCATTTCATTGTTGGTCAATGTGGAGAGTATAACATTCCTGTAATAAGGCCTTGAGCAATGAAGCTAAATGACATATATTTGTTATTCATTAGCTATGTTTGCCCTTCTGTTTATCACTCTACACCCAGATTTCTTGTTTACCCCATATGTTCTCTGTGTTAGTTGCAAAATTTTTCTTTGACAATGTTCAAATGTATACGTATGTATGCTCTTTTTTTAAAAAAAATCTCTGTAACCCTATTTAAGAACTCTGGCACTCTGCTCTTAACAGAGGAAAACCAGCAAATAGATTTAATAAAAGAATTATTTGGATCCTCTCCAGTTATTGGTATTCATTATGGTTTTGTACCATACTTCTATTCTTTAAATATTAAACAATTGAATGCAAAATGATTTTTTTCTACCAAATTAATGAATTTGGATAAATATTGTGTAAGACATTCTAAGAAAGTTTTGAATATGATTTGGGAGGGTAAGTTATGATTTTTAAAAGGAAACGAAAACTCATCCTTTCTGAACAGTTGGTTTTTGTAAGCTACTCAAAGTACTCTGAAAATAGGCTGGCTGCTTACCTATCCATTCTTTTACTTCTTCAGTTTCCACTTTGGGTAAACTGTCATACCTCTAAATCAGGGGTCACCAACCTTTCGGACCTCAGGGACCACTAAATTCATAATTTTAAATCCCACGGACCACTAATATGAATGTTTTAAAAAGATAAACAGTATTACTGCAATATAAAAAATGCAAATAATTTTTCTGCGGACCACAATAATTTTCTCATGGACCACCAGTGGTCCGTGGACCACTGGTTGGTGACCACTGCTCTAAATAGTTCGTTTGTTTAGGCTTGTCTTTATGTTTTGTAATGAATAAAATATTATGTAATCTTTAGTGTTGGGGTTAGGAGTTAGGGTTGAGGTGACATTTGCATTTACACTATATTCTAGCAAATTTTGTTTTCTGTAATTGGTTTATACATTCCCTTTTTATTGTATGAGGTTTTTAACTTGAATTTTTGAGATTGTTCATACAAATAGAAGAATCATATTCCAAAAGAATGAATAGGTCAAATGGAAGAGGAAATCCAAAACAGTTACAACTGGATGAAGGGAAAAAGAAAAAAGAGAGCAAGAAAACTCTATTTTAATAAGCATTAAGTTATAAGATATATTATTAAAATACAACTTCAGGCAATCCTGTATATATCTGGTTGGAAGTAAGTCCCACTGAATACCAGATATATAAACAAGAGACAGGGTTATAGTTTGGATCCCTCAAATTATATTTTTATGTTTTATTCTGAGAGGAATCTTTTGTTATATTAGGGTTTATCACATTTTAAGACTTGGAATCTAATTTTTGCATCACAATTCTACTCACTGTCTAGTATCACAAATCTCTTATGCTATGGCTCAAAAGAAAATGAGTCCACTTGCATATTAAAGTGTTTAGAAATACTTATATAACGTTGAACTAGGGCCGTGAAAAGAGGGCCGTGAAAATATTTACTGACCCCTCGCATCCTGGACATAAATTGTTTCAACTCCTACCCTCAAAACGTCGCTATAGAGCACTGCACACCAAGACAACTAGACACAAGAACAGTTTTTTCCCGAACGCCATCACTCTGCTAAACAAATAATTCCCTCACCACTGTAAAACTATTCACTAGGCTGCATTACTATTACTATTAGTTTTTCTCATCGTTCCTATCACCCATCTCCTCCCACTTATGACTGTATGACTGTAACTTGTTGCTTGTATCCTTATGATTATTTTCATATTGATTGTTTCCTGATTGCTTACTTGAACCCTATGACAACCATTCTTGACAAATGTATCTTTTCTTTTATGTACACTGAGAGCATATGCACCAAAGACAAATTCCTTGTGTGTCCAATCACACTTGGCCAATAAAGAATTCTATTCTATTCTATTCTATTCTATTCTATTCTATTCTATTCTATTCTATTCTATTCTAACTAATGAGGATGCAATCTGCACAGTAAGAACAGGTTAGTGTAATTTTCTTACAGAGAAATGAAAATCATTCAGATGAGATGCTTTATATGCATAGAGCATGAATGAAGTTGCTCTCACTGAAGTAACTGCACAGGAGCGCCTTTGTGGAGAAAGTGGGAAATTTGATTTGGTAGCATTATGTGGAAATCACCCATTGTGTTTTAGTAATTGGATTACTGTGGATCAACAAGCTGTGGTTTAAAATGTTGGTTTGGCGTTGTTACCTGTCAGTTCAGCCATTGTAGCCAGCAGATATACAATAATTATTAAAGTTGTTTTCTTCTTCCTGCCTAATGTACATTTGTGGCTTCTATGACATTTTTTCTGGGATGGTGAACAGCTAATGTTTAGCAAACAATAAGATAAAGGGGCATTCTGGTAAACTATTTAAAATAAAAGAATTTGATTGTAACAGTAGTATGAGCACAACTTGTACAACAACAGAGTGCTTCCGTATATATTTTGTCAGACTGGGGAATAATTAACTCTTTCATTGGAATGAAACCAAACCATTTTGAGAAATAACCAACAAGAGTGATTTCAACCACAACAATGACAGAATCTTTGTAGTATTTTAATTAAACCTTCAGTTTTATTACTTGTTGTAGAGCAGTCAGTACAGATGGATTGCAATATTTTAATAGTTGAAGGTGGTACAAAATGTAATTCTTGACTAATTTCTTTTCCCCACCCTACCTCCAAATTTTGTAAACATGTTTATAATCCTAGTAGCAGTCTTAACAGTTTCTTGTGGAATAATGAATTGTGGTGTAATTAGGTTATGCTAATGAAGAACGCTGTTGCATGCTATGAATTTTATTCTGAAAAATTAAAATACAAATTATGATTCCCTATTTGTGATAAATGAACTCTCTAAATTCACTTTCATTCATCCAGAAGTGTTTCTATTAGCAAGGCACCAATATGTTTAATGTTCCCAACTTTGTGGAAGTCCCTCTTGCCAAAAGATAGTCAAGGGCATCTAGTAAATCACAACCAGAAATAAAATTCCGCTTAAAGAGTATTGTTTCAGACATTCCCACTTCTTAATATTTTTCTGTGGTTCTGGCATCGCTAAATGAAATAAATCATTCTTATTTTTTGTAACATTGGTTGCGAATTATTGAAAATGTTTTATATCAGGTTCTTCGTCTGAGGGGAATTGATTCAGAGTTGTATTTAACTATCTGAAGATGTTTAAAACTTAAAATCTTAAGAATTTGGTAACGGCTGTGGTGAAAGGAGGGTCAAGATAACTCTGAAAATGAACATGCTTTGTGAAATGGGACCCAGCATGGAAATTCCAGAATTAAAACATTCTTGTTCTCTTCAAATGTATATTTGTATTTATTCTGTTTCCTATATTGTTTCATGTGAGCGTATTATTTTATTATTTATTATTTTTATTAATTGTATTTCTTTGCCGCCCAACTCCCAAAGGGACTCTGGGCGGCTAACAGAATATGCAAATACAAAAACGATAAAAAGCAGATAAAAGCAATTTAAAAACTCAAACATATCCCCTCACATGGCCGGATCTCATCAATTGTGGTCCTGGGTTCAACGGCCATATGTCTGCCAGAAGAGCCAGGTCTTGACGGCCTTGCAGAAGGCCGGTAGAGTGTGGGCGGTCTGGATGTCTGGGGGTATCTGTTTCCAGAGAGCTGGGGCAGCCACAGAGAAGGCCCTCCCCCGTGGACATTGGCTGACGGGACCTGGAGGAGACCGACACTATGGGATCTCACCGGCCGATGGGAGTTGTGTGGCATATGTATGTGCAGTATAAGAAATTTCTAGTGTTTAACTCCTATTTGGTCACTGGCAATTTTCAAAGCTAACCTCGTTCAACAGGAAAATAATACAAAGGGTAACCCATTATTGTCTTATAAACTTAAATATTTATTGTAAACCAGTAAGAGACCTTATGCTCAGTGGCAGAAAAAGTCAAGTACTTTTTTTTAAAGATGCCCTTGAGGTCTAAAAAATTCCGTTTTGCTGCAAATACTATTTTGCTACTCATCTGAAAACAGTTTTAAAGGGTCACTGAGTCATAGAGTCTGTGGATAAATCTGAAGCAAGATAAAGAGAAGGTTAACTTGTGTTATGTCTTAAAAGCTCCACTGAATACAGAAGGACTTCTTTGGCAAACATTTATATCTGAAAAATTAGGAGAGAAGCGTTTTTTGGTGGTGAACCAAGAAATGCTGTACTATTCCATGGCTTTTATAAAAGTAAACCAAAATACACAAGAATGTGATGAAAACTGCCACTGGAAACGAGAAAAGGAGAGACATTGCTTTGAGACATTGTTATTGGAGACTTTTGGTGTAGTACCATAGGTATTGATGAAGATGCGTGCTATTTCCTCAACTTTTAGAGGAAGGAAAATGACATGCTATTTACAGGTAGTCCTTGACTTACGACCACAATTGAGACCAAGGTTTCTGTTGCTAAGTGAGACATTTGTTAAGGCAATTTTGCCCCAATTTTACGACCTGTCTCGCCACAGTTGTTAAGTGAATCAACTTAACAACTGCATTTGTTAAGTTAGTCACACAGTTGTTAAATGAATCCGGCTTGTCAGAAGGCGCTGCAAAAGGTGATCACATGATCACATGGAAAATTGTTTTTACTTGGAAACCGCTTCTGGTTTGTGCTTGAGGTCCAAAAAATAAAATAAAACTTTGACTTTGGGTTTTGCTGATTGGATTGGTTTGCTGTTATAGAGATGGCTAATATACAGTATGCTATTATTTAAAAGCAAAAAGTTGAGGCTATATGTTATTATCTTATTCTACTGCACTAAAAAGAGTCAAAAGTCAATGCTATTCTTTCTTTTTTCTCTTTTACTCTATACTTTTCCTCTTCCCTACCCTCCACTTTCCCTTTATTTTTTATTTTTTTGTATTTTATATTTTGATAAACCATTGGTATAAGAATTGATGGGTTATATCAACATCTTCTAGACTGTTGAAGCTAGTTAAATTCAGTTAAGTTTATTGCATTTTTTTAAATTTGGGAGATAAGTACTGCATGAATGAAATGACTTATCAACCGATTTTGAATTTTTTGATATTGCCATCACTATTAGAAAGCCAAGTAAAACTGCTAGTCCAACTTAACAAAAATCACCTTGCAGTAATTTGTGATATATCTGCACATTAATTACAAATACCTTTTTGCTGTTATTTAGTTTCACCACAATTATAAGAACAACAATACTTAAAAAAAGAACAGAAAAAGTTGGCTTGTTGTTCTTTCCTTGGCTGATTTACTGGGTTATCTGAACTTAGTTAGAACATGAATCTGAAGCTTTCAATATTCCTGGAGATCATAACAATTAATCTCTTAAACTATCGTATACTTTGTCTGTTACACCATGAAATTAACCAATTTATTTCGTTTATCACTTACTGTGTTTTAAACTCTCCTTGGGGATGAACCACACTTTTCATTGGACATGATGATACCTTTGGGATCTTTGGGATGACTATGGAAGTCTTAGGGATCTGTTGAGATACTGATGGAAAGAGAGCCTGTGTTGGAAGATTTTCATCTTTTCCAGATTTTGTATTTGTATGCCAAAGTATTTACAAATTTTCACAATGGCTTGTGGGTATTTTTAATATCTAATAAACTGAATTCCCAAATATTTCTGTTGATCAACCAAAGCTCAAGTCTTAGTCAAATTGCATAACTTAGAATGTTTAGTCCTTAGCAAAGACATTCACTTTAACCTTCATAGTTAAATTTAATGAAGATTATATATATTGTGTTAAATCTTGTGTTTGTCTCCCACATTTAATTGACATTCTTGCCTTCTCTTTTTTTCAGAAGAGGATTTGGAAAATTTTGATGTTTCCAGTCTTTCTACTGAGGTACTGCAGAATATTGAAGCTGACAGTTTCTGGTGCATGAGCAAACTGCTTGATGGCATTCAGGTGAATTGATTTCTCTTTTCTAACCAGTGGGCATATTTCATTTGCATTTGGGTTTGGAAGTACATTCGAGATGTTGAAAAGCAGGCAGTTGATAAATAGGATGTAGCATTTGGTGATACTGCATTTATTGGTAAAGGGCTACCTGCCTGATTCTTCCTGGTAAAAATAATTTATCATGAACTGGGCCATTATCATTTCTGGGGTACATTAAAAAGATACTTCCCCCCTCCCAATCAGTTCATTGTTCCTTTCTCCATAGTGGATGGAGCTAACATCCAAGAATGGAATGACATGTCCCTTCAGCCAATGAGGACTGAGTCTGTCAAATTGTATATCTTCGCCATTGTGCCTTAATTCCCCTTCTTTGACTCAGTCCTCAGGCAAGAAAGGACACGTGTATCCATCTCCCATTCTTGAGGTGTTATTCCATACCAGTCAACAAGTCTTTCGTGAGTTTTTCTCCACAGCTGATTGCCATTTCATCTGTCCTTTGTTCTTCTTCAAAGAGGGGGAATTAAGGCACAATGGCGAAGATATATAATTTGACAGACTCAGTCCTCATTGGCTGAAGGGACAGTGTCATGCCATTCTTTGATGTTAGCTCCACCCTACAAGAAGAGGCGTATCAGGTAGGACCAACGCCCCTTCTATGACTGAAACAAAACTATTTTGCAACATATTCGTAGGCATTTTTAGTAGATAAGAATGTATATGCCATCTTTCCAAACAAGTTGGCTTATCAGTATTTTCTTTAAAATAAGAAGAAAAAGCCTTTTTTAAAAAGCCTAAATCAAATTGCAATATTACAAAATGATAAATTAATACAAGTAATACAAACAGAAAACCTTGGTTCACAGCTAAACTTAAACAGCTACGTCATTCCAAAGAGGAAGCCTACAGAAAAGGTGATAGAATGCTGTATAATCAGACCAGAAATGTATTAATAAAGGAGATCAGAGCAGCAAAAAGAAGCTACTCTGAAAAGCTAAGGAATCAGTTCTCAACATATGAACCAGCAAACCTGTGGAAAACTCTTAAAAACGTCACCGGTTATGGCAAACCTCCTTCCCAAGCTGAAGGAAATCAGCAACTGGCAGATGATCTGAACATGTTCTACTGCATGTTTGAAAGGAAACTACAGCCACCTATCTCCACAACCTCCATCCCAGACACACCAACAACAGCCAAACTTCCTACAACTGACCTCATCCCATTGGGTTCACAACCCCTGGTGATCACAGAAAAGGAAGTGCAAGATGTATTTCACAGACAGAAGCCAGGAAAAGCACCAGGCCCAGACAAGATAACTCCTTCTTGCTTAAAAGTCTGTGCTGACCAATTGGCCCTCATCTTCACCCAAATCTTCAACAAATCACTAGAGATATGCCATGTTCCTTCTTGCTTCAAACGCTCCACTATCATCCCAGTGCCGAAGAAGCCCTCCATCAAGGAACTGAATGACTACAGACCAGTTGCTCTAACATCTGTAGTTATGAAAACCTTTGAAAGGATAGTGCTGTCCCACTTGAAAACCATCACGGAGCCACTGTTAGACCCCCTGCAATTTGCATACCGAGCAAATAGATCGACAGATGATGCTGTTAATATGGCTCTGCACTATATCCTACAACATCTTGAATCTCCAAAGACCTACGCAAGGGTCCTCTTTGTAGACTTTAGTTCAGCATTCAATACCATCATACCGGACATTCTTCTAACTAAACTAAATCAGTTAGTGGTACCTGAACACACTTGTAAGTGGATCACAAGCTTCCTAACAGACAGGATGCAGCAGGTGAAGCTAGGCAAAATCACATCGAAATCTATACAATTAGCACAGGGGCCCCCCAAGGCTGTGTGCTTTCACCACTTCTCTTCTCTCTATATACCAATGACTGCATATCAAACGATCCATCTGTTAAACTACTGAAGTCTGCAGATGATACAACAGTGATTGGTCTCATTCAAGACAACGATGAAACCGCATACAGAGGGGAAGTTGAACAACTAGCCTCGTGGTGCGACCGGAACAATCTGGAACTGAACATACTCAAAACCGTAGAAATGGTGGTAGACTTTAGGAGAAACCCTCCCATTCTACCACCTCTTACAATACTAGACAACACAGTATCAACAATAGAGACCTTCAAATTTCTAGGTTCTATCATATCTCAAGACCTAAAATGGTCACCTAACATCAAAAACATCATCAAAAAAGCACAACAAAGAATGTTCTTTCTGCGCCAATTCAGGAAGCTCAAACTGCCCAAGGAGCTGCTGATACAGTTCTACAGAGGAATTATTGACTTTGTCATCTGCATCTCTAAAACTGTCTGGTTCGGTTCTGCAACCCAACAAGACAGACACAGACTTCAGAGGATAATCAGAACTGCAGAAAAAACAATTACTGCCAACCTGCCTTCCATTGAGGACCTGTATACTGCACAAGTCAAAAAGAGGGCCGTGAAAATATTTACTGACCCCTCGCATCCTGGACATAAATTGTTTCAACTCCTACCCTCAAAACGACGTTATAGAGCACTGCACACCAAGACAACTAGACACAAGAACAGTTTTTTCCTGAACGCCATCTCTGCTAAACAAATAATTCCCTCACCACTGTCAAACTATTCACTAAGGCTGCATTATTATTACTATTAGTCTTCTCATCGTTCCTATCACCCATCTCCTCCCACTTATGACTGTATGACTGTAACTTGTTGCTTGTATCCTTACAATTTATATTAATATTGATTGTTTCCTGACTGCTTATTTGAACCCTATGACAATCATTAAGTGTTGTACCTTATGATTCTTGACAAATGTATCTTTTATTTTATGTGCACTGAGAGCATATGCACCAAAGACAAATTCCTTGTGTGTCCAATCACACTTGGCCAATAAATAATTCTGTTCTGTTCTATTCTATTCTATTCTATTCTATTCTATTCTATTCTATTCTATTCTATTCTATTCTATTCTATTCTATTCTGTATGGGATTAATTAAAAGATAGCTTAGCACAGATACAGAGAATTTATATTAAAGGACTCAAGGTTGCTCTGAACCTTTTCTCAGTGTGTTATGTGTAATTGCAAAGAATATATTTCAATCAACGTTGAGACCAGTGGTCATTGTTCGCTGTAAATTCATACCTAACCCAATGAATTGATATCAGAAGAGATCAGTAGAGTTTAAGCACTTATATTTATGCTTCCCATTTGAGCAATCAGATTTCTTTTTGGAATAGCTGCAAGTATGAGAATGGTGTTTTAAATCATTCCATCTAGTAGCTGGCATCATGTAGAATGCATTGTGATGCCTTCCATTCAGTGGGCTTGTATCAATGAAAGCAGTCTTTGAATGGCCTAGTTTTTAAGCATCCCCTATCACGGCCATGAATATACATGAGCTGAAACAAAAACTTCCATGAAGGTAGATAGAATAAGGCAAGTTATATCCGGGCATAAAGCACCCCTTTAATTTTAATAAGAGATTAGTTGGTGAACATATTGTACGATCCTGTGAGCCCCAGTGTTCTCCTGACTGCTCTTTCTTCCCTGTCAGAATAATTTTGTTTTTGACAGATGCACTTTTCTCTGTTTGCGACTACTGCTGTTTGTGAAAATGTTCTCTTTTGCATTGGTTTTACCATTCCTTTCTGTTGTTTCTTAATCATCATAAAACATATCTATTTGTCAAGAGAATGATGTATAAAGCATGTCGCGTAGCATCCAATAAGAATTTTAAGATGGGTCTTAGGTTTGAAAAATGGTTAGTGGATTGAAAGCTTTAATATGGCTTGTGCATTCTTCCCTTTTAAAGTATTGAAAGGAAAATCTGCACCATGTAGCTCTTTTTGAAAGCACAGAAATAAAATTACCTCACCGCCTAGAATTTGAACTATCATTTTCTTTATAGGCAATATTCCGCCCTGAGTCCTTAGGGAGTAGGGCGGCATAGAAGAATGTTAGATAAGAATTACTCTTATCAGAGGCGAAATAGATCTTTTCCTGAAACTCTGACATTATAAAAATAAACCGCAGTTTAAATGCTAAAGTATAAAATATTTATTTCGGTACAAAAATAATAAATCACATCTTGGCTATAAAACAGGTCTTGCTTCTTACAGAAGCTGAAGAGAAAGGGAAGAACAAAAGAAAGGAATGTACACATGCGTACTAGGAACATATTAATCACGTGCTCAGGAATAAACCACTATATTTGACAGGGATGCATCTCCCCTGCATATACATGTAACAGGCAATATAAAATCACTGCCTGACAAAGAATTCCCTAATAATAAATAAATAAATAAATAAATAAATAAATAAATAAATAAATAAATAAATAAATAAATAAATAAATAAATAAATAAATAAATAAATAAATAAATAAATAAATAAATATTCTTCCATTGAGGACAAAAACTATCTTATTGGTATTTTTGAAAATAAAAACAAAAATTGTGGTAATATATTCATCTTAATTAATGCAATTCTTCCTATCAGTGATAATTGAAGATTTTTCCATTTTTCCAAATCTATTTCGATTTGTTTCTTTAATCTGTAATAATTGTCTTCCTTAATTGTCATACATCTAGCTGTTAGTTGAATCCCTAAATATCTTACTTTCTTTGTAATCTGCATATTTAACTTCCCAGCTAATTCCTTCTTTTGTTTGTAAAGTAAATAAAATGATTTTGAAGTTCATCTGGCAAGGGAAAAAGGTGAGAATTAATATAAAAACGTTACAAGATGCAAGACTTAGAGGTGGATTTGGACTTCCAAATTGGGAGTTATACTATGATGCCGCAGTATTGACATGGATGAGAGAATGGATTTTGTTAAGAAATAAAAGACTTTTTGCTTTGGGGGGGACACGATTTACAGATAGGATGGCACATATTTATATGGTATGGGAAAAGTAAAATACATAGCTATTACAGAGGAGGACATATTTAGAAAGATAATGGACTGCGCTGAGATGGACAAATTAACAAAGGAATTAAAGGATAAACAAGAATCAGACTTTTATATAATATGGAACAAATTTTATGATTGGTTAAGAAAAAGAAGGAATGTATAAAATGTATATCTGCCAACTCTGAATAATATAAGATATTTGTGTGTAAAAATTCATTAAATGTAACACGGTATATTTATATTAATATAAGTAAAAACTATAGATTTAAAAGGCTATATAGATAATATGGATATAGTTGTTTATTATGGTAAAAAAAATGTAACTTAAATTATGTAAAGTTCCAAGGATAGCTTATTGGAGTTAGGGGCTAAACAGAAAAGCCCAAAATGTTTTTTTTTTTGTTGTGTATGTCACTGTTGTATTGTTGTATAGTTTTGTGTATTTAATTAAAAAAATAAAAAATATTAAAAAAAAATACATAGCTATTTCCAGAGACATTGTATGAGGAACTCTTTGTATGCAGTGTGGGGAAATATAAAAGAGAAGCACTATCTGAAAATACCATATTGGTTATCAATAATAGAAGCACTAAATCACCCGAGTAGATTTAATTGGGGGAACATTGCACAGTATAAGGATATTCTAACAGATAAGGGGGAATTGAAATCTATGCAAGAATTGGAGAATCAAGGAATAAAGATGGACTGGCATATGAGAATGCAACTGCAGTCAAGATATGATAAGGATAATACAACAAGGTATTAATTTAGAAAAGATAGAATTAGATGAAATACAGAAACGGATGAAAGATTAATTTTAAAAACTATAATTATTTATTAGATATAGATTAGAGCAAGAACAAGTGAAGGAAACGATGAATTTTGGACATACTATAGAACTGGATAAATGGCAACAGCTTTGGGAAAGAAACTATCAATTGACAATGGCAACAGCATACAAAAAAAATATGTACAAAATGTTTTATAGATGGCACATGTCACCAGAAAGAATAGCTAAAATGTTTAAAGAAATGTTGGAAATTCCAACAAATACCAGGTTCTTTTTTTTTTAATTTTTTTTAAAATTATTTTTCTTCATTAAACATCTGAATATTTTGATACAGATCTACACCCGTTTTTACAGAAGAGACTGTAAATTTATGATCTAATGTGCATAATTGAGATATAATAATACCGGGTTCTTTTTATCATATGTGGTGGACATGTGCTGAAGCCAAAGTGTATTGGAGTTCAATTCAAATATGGATAGAAAAAATATTGAAACAACGTATAGAGTTGAAACCAGAGATATTCCTGTTGGGTATTTTACCAGAGAAATGTAATAAAGAAAATACATATTTAATTATTCACATAATTACCACAGCTAGAATTGCATTTGCGCAAAAATGAAAATCAACAAAAGCCCCTTCTGAAGGGGAGGTAATCAAAAAAATTTTGGACTGTGCGGAAATGAATAGACTGACAATGAAAATTAAAGATAAGAAAGACTCTGAATATTATAATGTATGGGGGAAATTTTATGATTGGATAGAAAATGAATATGTATAGAAGATATGTAACAATGATCAAATTGGAAGAAAGCAGAGGATTGTAGGTGGTAGATCCAGGTGATAAAAGTAGGTAGTTAAGGAGGCAGCATTAAGATGATAGTATAAATACCTAAGAGAATATAAGACATATGTATAAATATGGATAGTGAAAAAATATAAGTATAAGAGCTGCACCGATAACTAAGTGTAGTTAGGGATATGAGATATCTGTCTGTTAAATATAAGATGAATTATGATTAGACTCACTCAGAAGGGACAAGAAGGAGGAAGAGGAAGTAGAGGAGGAAGGGGAGAGAAGGGAAGTAGGAAAATGGGAGAGAAGGAGAAAGAAGGTAGAGGGAAGAGAGGGAGAAAGAGGGAGGGGAGTGATGATATAAGGGGGGAAAACAGATGGGTAATAAAAGTATAAAAGGTGCAAATTAGGATATTGGTTTAAGGTTTATTGAATATAAATATATATATTTTGTTATGAATTACGGTATATGTATGGATGTATATGTGGAGGAAAAAAATGAAAAAATATATAAAAAAGAGGACAAAATATATATATACTACTGTTTCAACTGGACTGAAAATCCTTTTCAGATATTTTAGCATGTCATACCTAGAATTCTTAGATACTTTGTCAAAAAAGCTGACTTCTTAGAATACAGAATAATGGAGCATTTACAGTGCATTTCTTTTTTTAACAAGAACTGTGGTATGGAATAGGTAACTATTTCCCAGGTTTGGGAATATATTGTTGGCTTTACTATAAAAAAAGTTCCCTTGACAATTTCTCATGTTTGCAATATTGATGTCATGTCAATCCTTTTTGCTGAAGTAACAATTGACACCTTAATAACAAACATAACACATCAATGAGTCTACACTCTCCCTACTTCTGCCCTCTGATGTATTTATTTCCTCTCAGGTGGTATAACTCCTAACTTTTATTTTTCTGTTGTTGCTGATGCATCGATTAGAGAAAGGGTTTCTTACTTAAATAGACCACAGTGTTCCATTGTTGAATAACAGATCTTAACAGCAGCCAAGTGGTTATAATTAATAAAAGTATTTCTTTTGGTAACTTCATTATTTTGTTGTTGGTCATTTATCAAAGGAGGGAGGACCTGAAAGCAGGTGCTATCTTGAAATCCAATATTCATTTAACCAGGTGAAGTTTTTTGAAGCATCTTTTTTGTAGCTCTTGGTCAACAGGTAATTTAAAAAATGTTTTTGTCTCCTAGGATAACTATACCTTTGCTCAACCTGGTATTCAGAAGAAAGTGAAAATGCTGGAAGAACTTGTTAGCCGGATTGATGGTAAGCCTTAAAAATCTAAGAGGAACTTGAATTGTGCCCTTTGGAGAGTGTTCCAATTAAAAGCTTGAACAGTACCATACTAATCAATCAATCTATGGTTGTGACCACAGGTTGTGACATTCTTATACAAGGTAAAAGAAAAAAGAAAATAATTAGGAAAGAAGACTGGAAAACATAAAAAAGAAAAGGCATATATAGGAGTTGAGTTAAACTGTAACCAATAGTAAAATTAAGAGCTTAAATACCGTATATTTCGAAGTATAAGATGTACTTCCCCCCCCTAAAAGAGGCTGAAAATTTGGGTGCGTCTTATACTCCAAATGTAGCCCCGCCACCCACCACCCTTCGGCATCCGTGCATCCTCTTCCTGGCTGCAGAGATTGCCACAGACAATGGCTTGCATTTTTGGGGTCCGTGCCTTGCTTTTTCAGCCTCCAAACGCTCCGTTTGAGAGCTGTTCAAGGCTGCAGGGATTGCCAAAGGACATCGCCGCCAATTGCCGCCTCTGCGCATCGTGTTTTCGACCTCTGCGCATCACGTTTTAGGCTTCTACACAACCTATTTTTTGCCTCTGTCACGTTTTTGTGCGGCGATCGGTGGCAATGTGTTTTGGCGATCCCCGCAGCCTTGAATGGCTCTCAAACAGAGCGTTTGGAGGCTGAAAACGCAAGGCACAAAGCCCAAAATGGCAACCCGGAACAGCTGCTGCCTTGTCTTACCGCTTCCACACTTCGCCTGCTTTACTCACTGGAGCTCCCTCCAATGATCAGCTCTGCTGTTGAAGCTGCTTAGCAGCCCCAACGAGGCGCGTGCGAGCAAAGTGAGTGTGTGCATGTGCTCAAAACCAGCGAACTATGTGCTGAAGCTGACCAGGCTAAGGACACTGGCATGCAGAGGCAGAATTCCCCCTCCCCATTGTTTTCCTCCCCCAAAACTTAGGTGCGTCTTATACTCTGGTGCATCTTATGCTCTGAAAAATACAGGTAATTATTTTTAATTTTTAAAGAAAGCATGCCAAAGGGAGCAACCTGACTACTAACAGTTGGACTCTCATCTGCAAGGATGTAGTGCTTGTCATTTGGCATTTGACTCCCTTAAGCTTGTTTATCATTAGTATTTTCCCTCTAATTTAATCATAGAGAGAGTACTAGAGGATGTAATTGTTGGTGCCATCCACTTGGCTAACGTTGCAAAAACAGAAGGATCTGCTACTAGAGGTTTACAAAACCTCTCTTTGTGGTCTGTAGTGGGCCTGGTTTGAAACTGAGCAGATATAAGCCTTCATCATGAAGTGTTAATGATATTGACCAGATATTGAGAGAGGCTTTTATTTCTTATAATGTGGTACCCAGATGAAACTTTGAACCAGTATCTGGTTTGAAAAGTTTATATGAACTTTTTTAACAGTTCCAAGAACAAAGTTCCTCTAAAACAAGGGTGTCAAACTCAAGGCCCGTGGGCTGGATCTGGCCCGCGGGGTGCTTAAATCCGGCCCGCAGGACCAGCCTGGGAATATCAAAGAACTGGCCCGCGGTGCCTCTGCCACCGAAAACGGACTCCTGCAGCACTCTGCTGCCCAAAATGGGCCATGTGGGGGCCTCGAGAGGCTCGTTTTCGGCCCGCAGAGTGCTGCAGGACACCATGGAGTGTGAAAATGAGATGCGGGGCCCCTGTGTATGGCTGCCGTGCATGGCCACCCTATGCACCGTTTTGGATGGTAAAGTGCTGCAGGAGGCTGTTCAGGCCGAAAATGGGGCGGGGCCCCCATGCCCTGTTTTGGCCAGCAGGGTGCTGCAGGAGGCATCCGTCCCGTCTCCCCCCCCCCCCCCGGCCTGCGGAGGAGAACTACAATGTTGATCCTGCCCTCAAAGAAATCCTATTTGACATCCTTGCTCTAAAAGAAGAAGACAATACAATTGTAGGTTAGGAGACAGGAATTCGGACCATTGATTTCTATCCATATAATGAAAAAAGCTGAATTTAAATAAGGATTGGTTACCTTGCAACATTCCACACACACATACACAGTGATGCAGCTTTTCTTAAGTAATGTGTTATCTTCAGCCAGTTTGGGGCACAGTGGCTTTTGCAAACTTACTTCAGGGTATCACCTAAAGAAAAGCTACTAGATGATGGGCCATTCTCTTTACATTTTATTAAATAATGTAATCAACATTTAATGTCAGTCACTTTGCTGCAGACTGATATCTGCTTACCAAAGGCAGCTAGCTTTAGAGAGCCGAGGTGGTGCAGTTGTTAAAGTGCAGCACTGCAGTTCAGCAGTTCAGCTGTTCAAATCTCACCGGCTCGAGGTTTACTCAGCCTTCCATCCTTCCGAGGTCGGTAAAATGAGGACCCAGATTGTTGGGGGCAATATGCTGAACTCTGTAAACCGCTTAGAGAGGGCTGTAAAGCACTATGAAGCGGTATATAAGTCTAAGTGCTATTGCTATTGCTATTGCTTTACTGTGCATTAAGCTCAATAACTCAGTAAGAATTTGAGAGGATTTTTTTTAAAAAATATAGCTGTTCCTTGATATTATGTGTTGTTTGTGTATTGCTTTGTTACAAGGAAGCTTGTGAATATTTTTGAAATGGAATCCAATTAACTACTAGCTTTGTAAATAACATTTAATACTAGAAACAAGGCATGAAAGGGTAGATTTAATGCTTTTACATGTGTAGCAGGATCATTTTGAAACATTTTCTGCCTTCATTCTTAAAACAATTCCCATCATGAAATGCTGACTGTCATATTGCTAAAGCAGGATTTAATTAAATGAATTTCAGGAGATAATGCTTACCGGTTCTGAACATATTCTCTTGGTAGTTTCTTAAATTAATGAGCAGAATGATGCCAAGCAGAACTAAGCATATATTTGTGACACTGCCTGTCAATTATTGGTGTGTGCCAAAGAAATGCTATTCGTCAAATAGGGTAAGCTGTACAAGCTTCTTGAGACAATCACTTGCATGGTTTAATGTGCAGTATAAGCTTAGTTCTACCAAGATACTGTAAACCATGGCAATTTTTTTTCTTTCTACGATGGGATTTGCTAAAGAGTGATGCTTGATACTGTAGGATATGCTTAAATATTAACATACATTTTATCAATGTTTATCATTGCATGAAGTTATGCATTATAACTACTGTATTTTTCAGAGTATAAGACGCACCGGAGTATAAGACGCACCTTAGTTTTTGGGGAGGAAAATAGGGGAAAACAATCTGCCTACCAGGTATTCATCTGGCTAGCGTCCTTAGTCTGGTCAGCTTCAGCACATTATTTTATCCCCTGGTTAGGACTTAAAAAAACCTTCTTCTGAGAGAGTAATAATGAAAGAGCCTGCAAGCCAGTAAGAGCTGGGAAGATAGTTAGCACCTGGTTAGGGCTAGAAAAAAACTTATTCGGAGCAAGTAGAGCAATGAAAAAAAATTCTGCAAAGACTTAGGGCTGGAAAACCATTCTTTGGAGAGAGTAACAATGAAAAAGCCTGCAAGGTAAGAGCTGGGAAGATCTGTTAGCACCTAGTTAGGGCTGGAAAAAAAGCTACATTCGAAGTATAACACGCACCCAAATTTTCAGCCACTTTTAGGGAGGAAAAAGGTGCATCTTATACTCCAAAAAATACGGTAGTTTTTAATAGGGTCAGATGGAACTTGTGCATAAGCAATCTTCTAGTAAATGACTTTCTCAGCCTTTTTTTCCCCTAAAGAAAAGTGTGATTACTATTCAGACGACCAGAGAGTCATCTTCCTTTCCTTCTTCTCTTGCACAGAAAATCCATGGCTTGGGTTAGGGCACACGTTTTCATCCAAATGGCTTAATCCATGGTATTTCCAAGGGTAACGAGGAAGAGCTTGCCTAAAACCCTGAAGGGTCACTGTTGGTCCCTGTAAATAAAATTGAGTTAGATGGTACAATGTTCTGACTTTATAGTACCTTGTTGTGCTCTTAGCCACATGCCAAGCAAGGCCTGGATGCTTCCTGGTTCTCTTCCCAGCTATTGGGTCCTAGGTCAGAGCTGTGGCTAAAGTTCAAACTCCTTGTAAAATCTGAATTAAACCAAATATTACCAAACAAGAAAGTAAAAGACCTTTTGCTATTAAAAATGGTAGGTGAAATATTCAGATGATATAGAAGATGTTAGCTGTACAACTGGATAGTAAGAACTGATGCCTGTGAAAACTAGGGTGTAAATAGCAATAGCACTTAGACTTATATACTGCTTCACAGTGCTTTTACAGCCCTCTCTAAGCAGTTTATAGAGTCAGCATATTGCCCCCAACAATCTGGGTCCTCATTTTATCGACCTCGGAAGGATGGAAGGCTGAGTCAACCTTTAGCCTGGTGAGATTCGATCTGCCAAACTGCTGGCAGCCAGTGATCAACAGAAGTAGCCTGCAGTACTGCACTCTAACCACTGCACCACCACGGCTCAGGACAGCAAAGTATAATGTTATCCCAATCTACTGACTGGTTGTTAAAAACTTTAAAGAAAACTAAATACAGGTAGTCCTTAACTTATGATGACTATTGGAACCACATTCTGGTCACTAAGTGATGTGGCCATTAAGTAAGTTCTCACATGATCAGGCCCAATTTTACAACCACTTATATTGTGGTTAAGCAAATCACCATGGTCATTAAACAAATCATATGATTGTTAAGTGAATCTGGCTTCCCCAATTGCTTGTCAGAAGCTGGCTGGGAAGATCTCAAAACATGATCATGTGACCCCAAGACAACACAGCCATCATAAATGTGAGCTGGTTGCCAAATATCTGAATTATGATCACGGTGACCCTTTGAGTGATGTGACAGTATTAACTTGGAGGAAAGTTTGTAAGTTCACTTTTTCCGAGACCATTGTAACTTTGAACCATAATTAAATAAATGGTTATAAGTGAACGAGTACTGGTACTAATGAAAATCACTTTAAAGTAGGCCTGCATAACTTATTGAGAGGAAAGGACCACATTGATAAATTAAAAATCTAAAAAATACCTTGCATGCCAATGAGCCCTGTCCAAATGGAAGGATACCACTATTATTATTATTATCATTACCGTATGTACCGGCGTATAAGACGACTGGGCGTATAAGACGACCCCCAACTTTTCCATTTAAAATATAGAGTTTGGGATATACTTGCCGTATAAGACTACCCCTCCTACCATCTTTCTTTTTCTTTCTTGTCTTTCTTCCTTCCTAACTTCTTTCTTTCTTTCTTTCTTTCTTTCTTTCTTTCTTTCTTTCTTTCTTTCTTTCTTTCTTTCTTTCTTTCTTTCTTTCTCTTTCTTTCTCTTTCTTTCTTTCTTTCTTTCTTTCTTTCTTTCTTTCTTTCTTTCTTTCTTTCTTTCTTTCTTTCTTTCTTTCTGCCTTCCTTCCTTCCTTCCTTCCTTCCTAACTTCTTTCTTTCTTTCTTTCTTTCTTTCTTTCTTTCTTTCTTTCTTTCTTTCTTTCTTTCTTTCTTTCTTTCTCTTTCTTTCTTTCTTTCTTTCTTTCTTTCTTTCTTTCTTTCTTTCTTTCTTTCTTTCTTTCTTTCTTTCTTTCTTCTTTCCTTCCTTCCTTCCTTCCTTCCTTCCTTCCTTCCTTCCTTCCTTCCTTCCTTCCTTCCTTCCTTCCTTCCTTCCTTCCTTCCTTCCTTCCTTTCTTTCTTTCTTTCTTTCTTTCTTTCTTTCTTTCTTTCTTTCTTTCTTTCTTTCTTTCTTTCTTTCTTTCTTTCTTTCTTTCTTTCTCCCTGCAAACCAATAACCACCGTGGCTCCTTTCTCCCTCGCCCAGCCCTCTTCCAAGACGCCAAGTGGAAGCAAGGTAGGTGGGTGGGTTGCTCCCCTCCCCTCCCCTCGGAGACAGAAGGAGCCGCCATCTCCCGCGAGACTCCAGCCACCCGACTGAGTCCCCGACCGCGGCGCCGGCAGGGTTAACTTGCATGGGAGGGAAGGAGAGCGCGCTACCGCCACCGCTGAAACTTCCAAGCCGGGCAGGAGCTCAAAAATGGCCGCGGCTGCATCCCTGCCATTCAAGCGGCCGAAGGAGTCCCGGAGCTCCGACGCTGCCCTCTGTCTCGGTCTCCTGCCGCCACCGCCAGCTGCAGCCTTCCCAGCAGGTGGGCACGCGGGGGAGGGGTCGCGGAGCAGAGGCGCCCGGCGAGCGGTGCGAGAGGCCAGGGATGCCAGAAGTGGCATCGGCGGCAGCAGGCTCCTGCCCACATCTCCCACCCGCCTCTTGCCTTAAACCACCGGGCGCCTCTGCTCCGCAACCCCTTCTGCGCGCGCCCACCTGCTGGGAAGGCTGCAGCTGGCGGTGGTGGCAGAAGACCGAGACGGAGGGCACCGTCGGCGCTCCGGGGCTCCTTCGGCCGCTTGAATGGCAGGGAGAATGGCAGGGATGCAACCGCGGCCGTTTTTTGGCTCCCGCCCGGCTTGGAAATTTCAGTACCTGGCGTATAAGACGACTCCCGACTTTTGAAAAGATTTTCAAGGGGTAAAAAGTCGTCTTATACGCCGATACATACGGTATCTTAATATATCATTATCACTCTCATTCATTAAACATGAAAGTCAACTGATTATTATTACTATTTATTATTACTATTTGTTGTTGTTTGTTGCACAGCCATCCAAATGTTTAGATTAGATTTGACATTTTTGTCCACCTGTCAAGTGCTTCTCAAGGACTTGGGTTATGTTGTTGTTTGATAGATAAAATGAAAAAAAAAGATAAAAATATAATGTCTGTCACCTCAAGGCAGTGAGCATACCTAATACTCCTGGCTCCTATGCTCCCCATAACAACAAATCTTGCTGTAGGTTGCTGATAAGACAATCACTGGTCCAAAATCACGCAAACAGCTTTCAAACCTAAGGAAGAACTAGAATACTACTACACAAACTGGCTCTCATTGTGATGAAAGATCATCCTGAAAAATTAAGTAACATTTAATTATCTTAATGTTAATATAAACTTACTGTCAAAAACTGTTCTCCACACAAATTTACATGGAATCTTTATTAATAATTGAGGCATATATCTTTATTGCCTCTTAGGGTTCCCCCACCCCTAATCATACGTTTTATAGAACCACTGATAATAAACGTACAGCTCTTAGAATTACAGGCATATGTTGTCATTTTATGAAAGAGTTGTTGTTTTTTTATCTTGGTGGATTAAGATTTCAGTTTCAAAGGATTTGTTGCATTATAATATTTATAAGCAAAGCTGTTTTAAACTGTATACCAAGTGTTACAAGACAAACTATTTTAATTACTTTTCTGAGGTGTATTAGAGCTTGCTGCTCCAAAAACTCAGTTTTTGAACTGAACACGATCAAGTTCATTTCCTGGTATAAGCCAGCAAACCTTCTTTGCAAAGCTTGTACCATTTGATTTACCTCTCTGATTTATGGGGTTTAGTGATGTAGTGCCTGTTGGTTCAGATAGTAAAATTAAATGTATCAATTGAAATTAATTTCCTGGGCTAGGGAAATTCAATATAAAGTTCATTATTTGAATTTGAAATAAAATGGTAATTACACGTGTTAACCCTTTATTAATTTGATTGATTACTGCAGCCCATCATTTGTACACAATTGTACAAATCTCTGATCTTTTTGTTAATAGGAATTATAATTGTTTAATTTTTAAAAAAAATCCATCCTACCAAGAGCATATGTTGAATATAATACATGAGCTTTACCGAATAGTTTGAGGGAGGGATAGAATGACCCATCTTAACTCTTCCGCTGCTGCAGTTATGTTTTGAATATTTCTATTAAGGATGGCATAAAAGCCAATTGGATTGCTAAAGGAGCAATGGGAACTGAATGGGACTGTTCGCCTCGTACCCTTGGCTGCGCCTGATTCACCACCAGGGTTCTCTGTGTGTGTGTGCGCGCGTGTGTGTCGGAGGATTTGATGCATTGCACAAGGATCCAGGTGCTTTGCTCCGGCCACGAGAGGGCGGGAGGGCGGCCCACCAAATAGCAGAGTTGGAAGAGACCTTGGAGGTAATAAAAAAGATGCGGGTGTGTGTGTGTGTGTGACATGATAGCAGTGTTCCAGTATTTGAGGGGCAGCCCCAAAGAAGAGGGAGTCAAGCTATTCTCCAAAGCACCTGAAGGCAGGACAAGAAGCAACAGGTGGAAACTAATTAAGGAGAGAAGCAACCGAGAACTAAGGAGAAATTTCCTGACAGTGAGAACAATTAATCAGTGGAACAGCTTGCCACCAGAAGTTGTGAATGCTCCAACACTGGATAATAACTCTGCTATTCGGTGGGCCTCCCTCCCCCACCCTCTTGCGGCCAGAGCAAAGCACTTGGATCCTCGTGCAATGCATCAAATCCTCTGACACACACACGCACGCACACACACAGAGTGGGGGGAAAGGAAAAGAAGGAATGAAGGGAAGCAAAACAAAATGAAATTTGGGGGCTTCTGAGGGACCAGGAGGATTGGAAACAGGGCTTCCTCCGGTGGAGAGGGTCCAAGAGGCACTATAAAAACCCTGCCCTGCCCAAAGTGCCTGGGTTACACAACTGCAGCCCCCTTCTCCACCCGCACATAAAAGGCCCAAACTGAACAAAACTCACACTAAGCCGGGTGGCTCGTCCGAATGCTGGTTCCTGGACGGCCCATTTGCCTGCGAAGCAAGTGGCCTGGATGGGCTTTCCCTGTCCATCTCCTCCCCCCACCCACTCCCACAAATCCAACCTGGACTCGCCATTGGCAGTGTCCCCCTCCCCTTCGTCCCCTCCACCTGCTTTCATTTTCCATTTCTCCAGTAGGACCTCCCCGTCCTCCCACTTGGCTGAACTCCCTTCCTTGCGCCCAAACTCCGGAGAGGTAGCTGGAGCAGGACGGTGTGGCAGGATGAGGTAGGCGGGGAGGTGGTGGGTTTCAGAACGGAGTCCCCACCAGGAACAGAGGGAGAACGGGTCTCTAATGGGGAGGGTCCCGCGGAATCCCGGTGAATGTCTCTCCCTGCAAAACGGGTGCTGGGGCGGCTGCTGCTGCAACCAAGTCTCTGTCCCCCTCCCCATCAATTACATGAGTCCCCCCCAGGTGGTCCTGTTGCTGCAATACGAGCCGATGGCCCCGGCCTTTCAGAGGGGCTAAGGGAAGAGGCAGCCTGGGGCGCATCCTGGCCCTGCAGTGCTTTTGAACCCTGAAGGAGCTGGAGCGGGAATCCGCGCTGCAGGGGGGGCAGCGAGACAGGCAGTTCCCCACCTGCCCCACAACGTCCCTCGACTCTCCAAGAACCCCCATGGCCATCCCTGCAGCCTCAAAGGAGCCTGAGCGGAAGCCTGGTTGGGGGAGGCGGCGTTGTGGGTGTACCCCCCCAACGAGACTCCTGAATAGCCAAAGGCAGCTGTGGCTAGAAGATAGCACTGGACCCGCGGCGACCCCGGAGAGGAAACTCAGGCAGATGTATGACACGGAACACTTTCTCCCCCCCTCTCTCTTTCTCCCTTCCCTTCCTCCGATTGGCTGGTGGCAAACTGTCCCGTGCGCCCAAAAGCCTGGGTGAACCGTATTTTGGCGAATGGACCGTGACAAAGGGGCTGGGACGGAGTGGCTGGGGCCCATTGCTGGGATGAACAGCTAGGGGCATGTCAGCTGCAGAGAAACATTAGGCGTGAATGGCTGGAGGCGGAACCCTGGTGGCGAATCAGGCGTGGCCAAGGGTACGAGGCTAACAGTTCTAGACCCCAATGGGAAAATCTTATCACTTTCCCAGTATATGCTGTTCCCTATGGAATTCCTGATCATCTATGGCTACCAAGCAAATTGTTAAATACAAGACCAGTTGAATTTAGCCTATAAACATTTTTGCAGCATTTTCAGAACTGAACATTAGCTAATCTTAAAAAGCTATATACATAGCTTTATTTACATATGAAGGTCATTTTGCATGGGATATATGATAAAACTTAATTAGGAGTGGTGCGGTGGCCTAGAGGTGGAGCTCTCGCCTCACAATCAGGAGGTTGTGAGTTCGATCCTAGGTAGAGGCAGTTATTTCTCTCTCTGGGCACACTGAGAATATATCTGCTGAACAAAACTCCGCATTGGCGACAGGAAGGGCATCTGGCCATTAAAACACTGCTAGCTCCATTCAGGTGCCCAGACTTTACCCCACAGGGGATTGTGTAGTCGTTAAATGGAGATGATATGATGAAACTTAATTCTTTTAGGAATACAAGTAATCAAACTTAAAATAGATGCTTCTGTTTCAGAATTGTTTGGGTTTTTTATGTAAAGGAAGCTTTTCTACACATTAGGTGGAGATGTATAGGGCAAAAACATTTTGTAATGTTGCTGGAAGCATTTGAAGTTGGTTTTCCAATTGTTAGTCCATTTCTTTACCATTTGACTATTCCTGGACCATTGGACAATCAGTTGATTGCAACAATGAGGGTTTCATTTTTACTTTTGGAGGCTCCAGGAGAGGCAGTTGAACAAGACACACAACAAACAAAATTCAGACTGCCTGAAACTGCCAAGGTTTTAAGATCTAACTCCAGGCAGTACTTTATAATAGAAGTATTTGATCTAGTGACTACAATGTTCTTAGTAAGTTAAGATACCATTTTAACTAAACATTATGTTTTTTTTCACATAGTCTGTTTAAGGATAAATTATGGAGTCGTTATTTGAATTGTTTGTAAGACACATCATGCACTTGCATAAACACATTACCTCTTAAACCCAAACACAGTAAATTATTATATAAATGGTGTATTTCTAACCATTCTTTTCAAAAACAGACGCCCGGCTTTAAACATTTTCAGTAGTTTTATATAAGATGTAAAAATGCTGAAAAGACTGTTAAAATAAAATCACTTGTGTTTGTTCATTTTGATACAAGTGCTATTATTTCTTGAACATTTAGCATAATTTTATTGTTGCAAACTGCTGCATAAGTATCTTTGGAAAAATTCTAAGTCTGAAAGATGGCAATAATTATATCTGCCAAGTCATTTATTACATCTGCATGCTTACTTTCAATGAAATGGAAAATTTAAATTTAGAATTATTGCCAACCAAATTACCTTTATCAGTGAAGTAACATCTGCTCACAATTACTTATGAAAAAAAGAGGAATGAATCTTTTCAGCCTTATCAAATAAATGACAATTAAAAGCTTTGCATTTAGTTCTCCATTTTTCATTATGTTAAAAAGTAATAAAGAAAAACCCAATTCAATATTTTTCTTTTTTTGTTTTGTTTTGCTTTAAAAGAAATTTGAAACATTTAAGTTGCCTTGGTTTGCAGGTTTCATTATCCACAAGATTTTCTGATAATTGTTATATAAATAAATGGAAGTTGCTGCCTATTTGTTTTAATCATGAGTAAAGCTTTAATTAACTTACAATAACATTTAAATTAAAACTAATGTAAATTTACTAATCAGTAATATTTGGTCTTTACTGATGGCATTTGTTAGAAGATAAATGATCTATCTCATACCACAAATAAGATATGTGTAATAAAGATATTCAGTGATGAACTTTTCTCTGAGTAGTAGTTCAAAGCCTTTATTGTCATTGTACATCATGTATACAACGAAATTGGTTTAGCCTCTGCTGGTGCAGTCCATACAAGAATACAAGACAACATGAATAATATAAGAATAATCCTTATACAAGTAGTTGGGGGGGGAACTAGTCATACGTTTCCATATGTACGTCATATTCTGTGCAACATGTATATTGCTTTGGTGTATGATCTTATATCATGGTATATGCATGTTACACACTACACTGGCACCAGTGAAATTTGTCATATTAATCTGTTTATGGTGCTATATTGTGTTTAGGAGTCTGACAGCCCATGGGTAGAAGCTGTTTTTAACCCTGTTTGTCGGGCTGACTTCTGTGACTTCTGCCTGATGGTAAAAGTGTCACGGTGTGATTATTGTCAGTTTGTATGTGTATGCAGGGAGCTGCATCCCTATCTATTATAATGGTACATTCCTGAGCACGTGATTTATATGTTCTTGTACGCATGTGTGCATTCCTAAAATTTCCTTCTTCCCTTCTTGACTTGGCTCTCGACTGAGAAAGTCGCATTTTATAGCAGACATGTAATTAAATCAGAATGTATTGTTTTTGTACCGAAATAAATATTTTAATTAGACTTTTAAACTACGGCTTTATTTCTAATGTTTGAATTCCGGGAGAATGATCAAACATCGCCTCTGAGGGATTAATTCTCGCTTCGTCAAGTGAAAAGAGACACTGGCCAGGGTGTGAATCATCCCTAAGTATCTTCCTTACTCTGCTGAAACAGCGAGACCTGGCTATGTCATCCAGTGGTGTTAGGGGGCCACCAATGGTTTTTGTACCGAATTAATCACTCTCTGTAGTGCCTTCCTGTCCGCGGCTGTTAAACCAGTGTACCATACTGTTATTCAGTCTGTGAGGACACTTTCTATTGTGGACCGATAGAAAGAAGTCATCAGCCATTCTTCCACCTGATCTTTCTGCAGGACTCTAAGGAAATGAAGTCTCTGTTGAGCCTTACTAACCACCTGGGACGTGTTGTTTTACCAGATGAGGTCTTGACTAATGAGCACTCCCAAGAATTTAAAAGAGGAAACCCTCTCCACAAGCCCCCCCCCCCTTGATATACAGTGGGGCAGGTTCCTCTTTGTGCTTCCGGAAATCCAGCACCATCTCCTTTGTCTTGCTAGTGTTTAGATGTAGATTGTTTTTTGAACACCATGTTGATAGCTTCTGGACTTCTTCCCTGCTGATTCGTCCCCTCCAGTTATAAGACCCAGATAGGGGTGTCAAAATGGCGGCCCGCAGGCCAGATGCGTTACATGTAGGCCATGCCTACCCAAGCTCTGCGAACGGGAAAAACATTGTGAAATGTCACTTGACGGCAACATGACGCGGCAAGTTTGACACCCGTGATCTAGGTGTCCTAGTGGACCACCACATAAGAAAGAGCCAGTAGTATACTGCAGCATCCCAAAAGTCCAGTACAGCCCTTGGCTGAGTCAATAGAGGGTTAACATCAAGATCACATGAAGTGATAGTGCTACTTTATATTGCACTAGTGAGACCACACATGGATTATTGTGTCCAATTGTGATCACCATGATACAAAAAAGCTGCTGAGATTCTAGAAAGAATACAGTGAAGAGCAACAAAGATAAGGGGTCTGGAGTCTAAACTATGTGATGAATGATTGAAGGAACTAGGTATGTCTAATCTAACAAAGAGAAGAACTAGAGATGCCATGATCACAGAGAAGGGGAAGTTGACTCATTCTCCCTCATGGTGGATATAGCATCCAGGAATGGGTTAACTCCATCTGCTCTCTGATTGGACTGAGTCTGTCAAAGCTGTTCAGGTCCTGCCCTTGTTGCTATCCTTGACAGCTTTTTTACTCAGTCGCTGAAAGAGGACGGTTGTGCCAACCATTCCTCCTGTGGAAATTAAGTAATTCCTGGTTGCTATTTCTACTGTGCAGATTCTGTTAGAATTATCTGGTATACATGAGAGTATTGTTTAATTGCTTATCGTTGGGAGGCAGCAACCTGTCAGTTGCATTGTTATGGGGAAAACAGGAGGCAGGAGTATTAAGTACTGTGTTTTGCCGAAAATACTACCTACCCCGAAAACAAGCCCTAGCCCGATTTTCACACCTCTGCCTAATATAAGCCCTACCCCAAAATAAGCCCTAGTTAAGCCCTGTCCACCATCTGGTTGTACAAGGTGGGGCAAGGTGCATGTGTAAAAATCAAGCTAGGGCGGGGTGGAGCTGCCCCACGCGTCCCGCACCTGTTTACCTTAGGACCGCCGCAACCAGGCCTCCCACATCCTGACACCTGTTGCACCACTGCCCGACTTCTGCAGCCAGATGCCATGTGGCACATCGCGCCGGTGCCGCCACTCACAGCACAGCACCGCGAGGCTTATCACCCCGGTACTGCCGCTTGTGCGTGCAATGGCACAACACACCATGCAGTCTCCTGCCACAAGCGGCAGCACTGGCGCAATGAGCCATGCGGCAGAAGAAGTCGGACAGGTGTTGGAGTGTGGGAGGCCTGGTTGTGGTGGTCCTAAGGTAAGCGAGTAAGACATCCCCTGAAAATAAGACCTGGTGCTTATTTTGGGGCCCAAAACAAAATAAGACCTGGGCCTATTTTCAGGGAAACATGGTATGTTAGCTGCTTGAGTTGACTATATGTATATAAATAAACATGGGGTAAAATTGAATAATAATAAGCCTGGACAACTATTTGAAAATTTATATTTCCTACATAATCCTGATACATTGTTCAATCGTTAGACGGGCAGCATTTAAATGTAATTAATAAGACGTGTAATTATGTAACTGTGTTTATGAATTAGAGTTTAGTAATACATTAATGTTGCATTAGTTGACATTTGTTTAATACTGGAACAAAGTCTTAAAATCCTAGCTCCTGCTTATATTCCAGAACAAGAGGGATGGAGGATTTTCTGAACCATATTTGGGGTATATGTGGGGAACATATATATTACACTGTTTTGTGAGGGTTATATAAATACCATCAGTTTATTTCTGTTTTTTCTTTCAGAGCAAGTACATAAACACATAGAACAATATGAAGTGAAATATCTTCAGTTTGCTTTCCGTTGGATGAATAACTTATTGATGAGAGAAGTCCCCCTGCGGTGTACCATAAGGCTTTGGGACACATACCAGGTGAACCACTGCTTTGACCCTGCAATTAAGCAGGCTGTTTTGAAACATGATTCCTCCTTCCTGTACTTATTTTAACCTGATTAGTACTGATGTTTTGGGTGCTTGAAAAATTTCATTTGTAGGATTTTAATGTTGACATCAAAATTGGCCAGCAGAGTTGCCTGCAATTGTCTGCGTTCAGTAGGATAATATCTTCCAAAATTATATTTATGATACTGTGGCTAAATGCTTGGACATATCAGCCTCCTATGTTGTAAGTACCAGAAAATACAAGGAGGAAAACAAGGGAAAAAGGCCTCTGCCTCCCAACAATTTGCCAAACAGCAAACAGCAAATAGTACAGATGATATACACTGTTTGCTGTGTATTTCTGTGCATGTGTGCCTGACCCATAGAAATAGCAAAGAATTGGAGAAATGTACATTATGGCAGTATATTAATGCCAGAAAGTTTTCTTAAATATAGTCACACTAACTCCTCCCAATTATTTAAATAGATCTACTCCAAACATGACTAAGTCAGGGTCTAACTCAGGTGCCTTATCTTAATACTACAACAGGACACTCTTACATTTCAGACTATACTTGTACACATGCTGTTAAAATTGATGTGGCTTTCTGGAAGTATCGTTATTCTCTGCTATTTAAAAGAAGATACAATAGCACTGGGCCTCTTCAGAGCAAGCATTTATTTTAAAAAGCTTCTTCATTTTGTTAAGTTGTCTAGAACAATAATAAAGCAGTCTTTAAAAAATAAGTCTAATAATTTGAACATTCTATAGGCATTTATAGTTGTTGACTTACCTCCTTGCAGCAAACAACAGCCAGTTTCAGCACAGCCTGATTAGCACAAGAAAATAAAATTCTGCCTCTGTCTCTCCCTGCCAGCAATTTGCCTCCTTGCAGCTTTAGTTTCACTTTCATTTTAGCACTGCAAGCCTCAGTCAGCTGCTTGTCGGGAGGCAGATAATTAGTTGCTTGTGCAAATCAGGCTCTGCGCTGTTTGCTGCAAGGAGGTAAATTGCTGGGAGGTAGAGGCCAAAGGGTGGGGGTGGCTTCGGTGTATAAGACGCACCCAAGTTTTCACCCTCTTTTGGGGGATAAAAAGGTGCATCTTATACTCCGAAAAATACGGTAGTAACTATGGATAAGTGTAATATGAGAATAAATACAATTTTCCAGTTAAGTCAACTGCAAATCTGATGTAAAAGTGCAAAATAGTTGAAAGGTGAGCACTGGAATAAAAAAAAAAACCTCACTCTTAAATTGCCAATTAAAACATTCATCAGCTAAAGACATGGAAAGTGTAGAATAGAGTTTGGAACACAGTTATAGGCAATTATGCAACTATGCCCTTCTTTGCTCCTAAAAAGCCATAGCACTTTAGCCAGCAGCCCCCCAAAAAAGTCAGTAGAAACATTCTTTATTTTTGCTATTCTGCAGTGAAAATACACACATAAACTTAGGGAAAAAATATGTCTGTGCCTCGGTATGAATCTTTTATCCATTTTCTCCTTTCTGCTAACATTTTGAAAATTATTACAATCTTTGTTGTCACCGTTTTGACATGGCTCATAATTATTCATACCCTTCAGCGTTTTCTCCTTACCTTGCCAATCTGTGTTATTGCCCAAAACAATGAAATACGGAGGAGGTCCATAGCAATCATGTGGAAGAAGTCAGTATTCAGTTCTTGACTTCTGGGTTGCTGTCTGGTGAATCTCATCTTTGAGAGATGAACCACATTCTCCCGTCTCCCAGAATGAATATTCTGTTGCAGTCTGTTCCATTGTCAGCACTGAGGAAATTGCCCATTGAAATTTCAAAGCTTTCATAGAGCCTTCCCTGTTTGATTTCAACCAGGGCAAAAAGGAAAAGAAAGGAATAAAGAACCTCTAATTCCAGCTCCAACTGTCTCAGGTTCCTTTATACTTCACAAAGCATTTCCAACTCCATTTTCAATAGCTCCATTGTTGAGGGACTCTTACACCGTCCAATCTTTATTGACTCTTTTTTGATGTTGATGAAGAGACTAAGCCCATATTCTTTAATTACTGAGCTATATTATAGGCAGCTGAGGCTTCAGTTGTTTGGTCCATCCGCCTTCAGATCTGTCACCTACAGGTGTGGTATTTCTGCTTCACTTCTTGGAGGCAGTTATAAAGCATCACTTCCTCTCAATTCTACGCAACTTACCGTATTTTTGGAGTATAAGACGCACCGGAGTATAAGACGCACCTTAGTTTTTGGGGAGGAAAATAGGGGAAAATAATCTGCCTACCAGGTATTCATCTGGCTAGCGTTCTTAGTCTGGTCAGCTTCAGCACATTATTTTATCCCCTGGTTAGGACTTAAAAAAACCTTCTTCTGAGAGTAACAATGAAAGAGCCTGCAAGCCAGTAAGAGCTGGGAAGATAGTTAGCACCTGGTTAGGGCTAAAAAAAGAACTTACTCGGAGCAAGTAGAGCAATGAAAAAAAATTCTGCAAAGACTTAGGGCTGGAAAAACATTCTTTGGAGAGAGTAACAATGAAAAAGCCTGCAAGGTAAGAGCTGGGAAGATCTGTTAGCACCTAGTTAGGGCTGGGAAAAAAGCTGCATTCGAAGTATAAGACGCACCCAAATTTTCAGCCACTTTTAGGGAGGAAAAAGGTGTGTCTTATACTCCCAAAAATACGGTAAAAGAAATCCTTCCACTGGCCTTTGATTTCATGCAATTTTGTTGGGCCTTTTCGTTTTGTTCTTAACATTTACTCACAACTGATACATTTCTCTCCATAATGGGAGCTTTCTTGATGAGCCCTCTGCATCAACTGCGCTTTCTGTAGGCACAAAACATTGCAACAAAGACAGACCTCTTTGCAGTTTGGAAGCCCTCATAACTTTCCAAGATTGTCTTCATGATCACGCTATCCAGATTGCACGAGGCAATTCTGTTGTAGTCTGTTACATATAAAAAAAAAGTAGTAGTTCAAAGTCCATCCCTTTTGTATCCCATTTTACAACTTTGCATTGGTCTATTTTTCATCCTTGCCATCCATATGTCTGGATGACACCATCCCTGCTGATCATCTTAGACATGCCAGGGTAGCCATCCAATGAACAGATATTGCATCTGTGGTTATAGCCTATCGAGTCCCATTGTACAAATGCAAGATTATTCTATCTGCATCAAGAGATTGTAGGGCCAATGTGTTTGGCAATGTCTTCCTCTTTTCTTAGAATGAACTCTGTTTTACAGATTTTTGCCCATTCCATCACTGACCAAAGCCAGCCAGGTCAGCATGCTTTCAGTAGATTTCTCTTTATCATACAATGCAGTCTTCAGCAGCCATTATTTGCTCTGTTGCTCATTTGTCTTCTTGGAAGTGCATCTCCTTCCAGGTTGACCCAACCTCCTCTCTATGAGAGACAAAAATCTTTCAGCCATACTTCAGTTCCTTTTGCTTTACAGTTTAGAGGATTCTGTTTCATATCCCTTCCAAAGTAAGGTAAAATCAGTTATGTAGAATCCTTAGAAGCCTTCCAGAAAGGATTCCTACGTAACGAAATGGAATCCTTTGAAAATTTCATATGGAAGCAAGCAGTTTAAACTCTAGCAACAGCACGTCCATCACATTTTTAGTCTTCTTTCATCCAAAACAATGAGGTTTGGCTTTCTCTTCAGTAAAGGTAAAATTAGTATCCCTCTATCTCCTCCTTTCTTTGTTGGCTGGTACTTCTCTTTCTTCTAACTTGCTAATGACTACTAACTGCTGTGTTTTATATGGTTATCTGTGAATTCACACAATATGTGAATTTCTTACACTCCTTAGTCTCAGGTGAATTCACTATTCTTTTACGCCCACTGTGTCCACCTTACGGATTTGAAGTAACCAGCTCTTGACTAAACATAGCCTATAATAAAAAGGTTTTTTTTAACTTAAAAACTTTATTTTTTAAAACAAAATATATTACAAAATGAATGTTAATGAAAAACAGTGATACTAAACATTGAAGAATGACATCTTTTTAGTCCATCCAGTTTTGCTTTATAACAATCTGCCATTTGGGGTGGGGGGGGGCGCAAGCCTTTTGCCAGGAAGTGAGTGAATCTTATTTATTTTAGACCTGCATTTAATCATTGGTATAACAAGCTTGTGGCTTATAGTTCATCCTCACTTTTCAAGTATTCTTATAATTTTGATTGTATTGTTCAAAACTTCATTCCCTCTTGGCTGTCTGACATTTTATCCCTAGATGGCTCATGACAGTTCAATTTAAAGGAGTTAAAACTATTTGTGTCTGTTGGTATACTGAACTCTTCACTTTCCTGACTAATAACAAATCAGACGATTTTACAACACAGGTTCATATTTGCTGTGATATCTGAGCTGTATTTAATGCTAAGCCTTTTTTTCCTTATATTTAGGAAAGAATTAATTTGAATAAAGTCAAATTTACTAAGGAAAAATTAGTTTGATTATAGATAAAATACTTTTCATCATACATTGAAAAACTAAGTATAGAATGCGAAAACTCAGATAATCTTATTTTACTGTCATGGTTGACTGTGCAAACCCTATAATGGGAGAGCCTTTAAGCATCCAACCAAAACTTGAAACAGCTGTGGCTTCTTCTTGCTTTCGAGCCATATATCCAGAGGGGCAATTCACAAACAAAGCACTCCTCAAACAATCTTCACTGCACTGCACTTCACTGGTGCATTAGATGATTTGTTTTATATATGAAAATAGCAAGTTCGCCGAAATGAATTTTAGCTTCATATGGTGGAGTCATATGTACATGCATGGGATATTTACAGGTTGCAGTGCAGAAGTCCATGGAAAGGTCTAGTGAATCACATTTATCTGCTTTCATGTTAACTGTAAATTACAGATCGCAAATACTTTATTTTATGAAGCTCAACTAGATGAGTTTGGATATGGATTAGGACATGGTTGAACTTTTCTCAGACTTACTCTCCATAATCTATCCTCATGTTAAAGTAGACACCTTGACAATATATTTTATTTATTTATTCTTTATAATTTACTCTCTTATAATGAATTCAGGCTGAAATGAATGAATTTGGGCTTCCATAAAACTCCAATTTTGTCTATTTTCCAAATTATATGTGATAACAAAGATATGTATGTGTAAGAGAGTGAGTGAGTGAGTGAATGAGTGAGTGAGCAAGCAAGAGAGAAAGAGGAATAGGATTAAAGAAGTGAAGCTGAAATAGCTGTCTGAATTTAGGAAAAGCAACTGCAGCCAGACAGAAATACTTCCTTCCCCAATTCTCCAAGGTTCAGCACGGTTCATGCTTTTCCCCAAAGAGCTAAAAGTTTAAGCTCAGAAATTTGAGAGTTGGGTTCATCAATTCAATCACACTGAGTTTACTCACAAGTATCTATCCTGCTGTTCCAACAACTTGCCTTATTGAGCTACATCCTGGTGTTTTATTACCATAGTTGTAATCTTTGCACATTTAATTTCCTTCCCTTCCAAAATAAAAACCCATGATCCTATAAAATCTGATTCAAAAAACAACTCAATCTCCATACCTTTCCTGTAAAATTTGGCATGTTTCATTCATGTGTAAGTTTATTGCAGCTTTTATCCCATTATAGTGAAAAACAAAAATGTTAACAGCTGTTCATGCCATTGTAAGGTAGTGTATCTCAAGCTTAACAACTTTAAATTATCTGGATCTTAACTCCCAGAATTCCCCAGCCAGCATATTGGCTGGAGAATTCTGGGAGTTGAAGTCCACATAGTTTACATTTGCCAAAGTTGAGAAATGCTATACTGTCACGCATGTGTGAGTGCCCACACCCATAATTCAATGCCTGGGGAGGGTGAAAACGGCCTCTCCCGCCCCCGCAGAAGCCCTCTGGAGGCCGGAAATGGCCCATTTCCCAACTTCCGGTGGGCCTGGTAGGCCTATTTTTCACCCTCCCCAGGCTCCAGAGGCTTCCCTGGAGCCTGGGGAGGGCGAAAACACCCCCTCGGAGGCCCTCTGGAAACCTAAAATGCCCTCATAGAGCCTTCACACGAGCCAAAAAACAGCTGGCCGGCACGCACATGCATGCTGGAGTTGACCTAGGGCAACGGCTCGCGTGCCGGCAGATATGGCTCTGCGTGCCACCTGTGGCACGCGTGCCATAGGTTCGCCATCACTGTGCTATACTATGGTATGGTAGAATTCAGTTTTTCAGCTCCTGCTTCAGATACAGAATAGTTTTAGATTATTTCTGGCAACCTGGACCGATATCATTTCTCAGAGCTCCTGATTCTTCCCAAACTGAAATAAATTGTGAAATGGGGAGCAGGTAGTCCTTTAAATCAAAAGCTAGCTTGATATGTCCAGAGCGAATCACCTGACCCTTGAGAGCCAATAAAAGAAAAGGATGCTAAATATGCTGAGGTATTTTACAGTAGAGGTAAGGTATTTATGCACCTATACAGCTTTTTAAAAACACTATACAGTTTTTGCTATTCTTTTTTATAATAAGTAGAACAGAACAACTTTATTTCTAAGCAGTAAAGAATATATCAGCTGAGAAACATGTCTTCAAATACTCTACTTACTGGGATAGGAAAATACCATGACAACAGAATAAGTCTTCTGAAATGTTGTGATTTCATCTCTCGCTGTTATGGACAGTTTACAAGTTTTATACTCATAAGGGAGAAGTGTGTGTAATGTGTATGATGATTGCCTATAAGATGCAATTTAGGAGCGAAATAATATCATTAGGATTCCAGCAGTTAAGGTGCCATTTTGGGTGAATACAGCTCAAAATAATGATTCTTCTCACCAATTCCTTTTAGACCATGTTATCAAAATTGTTTCCAATATTGCTTTGCCAATAATTTACTTTATCTTTCCCTCTTACATTTTTATCATCCTCAGAGTAATTCCATTAATAATTTTACTGTTACGTTATTACCAGGTGATGGAGATAATTGTTTATTGTGAGGTAGTGTTATTGTATAGAAAATCTTGAAATATTTCTGGCCAGAGATCACATGATAGATTGTAGATGAAGATTTGACTTTATAGAATTTTCTAGATTATTTTACTTGATCAGAATATATTGGATGTTAGTGGAGGGTGAACAATTGTAAATATCTTTCTAAAAATATATCTTGAGACCTGGCATACTTTCATCACCTCAATGATTTTCGATCATGCATGGTTTGAAAGAAAATGTGCAAGTTGTATTTGTCTTGATTTTTTTCCGTTAGAAGAAACTATGGAGACAAAAAATTGAATGCTGTATATAAAATCTGTTTTGAATATTTTCTTAATATATTTTACAATTTTCAGGCTGCCTGGTTCCTATGTTTCTACTGTCTCTATGGTAGACCTAATACCATTTTTGGAAAGTTATTCTTTGCTATATTAGCCTGGTCAATAATATTGTATTTAGCAAGATAATGGTAATATGAAACTATAAAACATAGGTGGATGTATTTATTTGGATATTATTGTGGATATATTTTAAAAGATCAGTAAAATCATATATACTAAAATGTGTTGAACAAATTCTCAAATACTTTACTTACATCAAGATTTGGTTGAAGCATGGCTCTTAAGGAAGCATCTAAAATTCACGATTGGCATGTTCCAAATATGGAAAGGGGAGATAACTCAGACAACTGCATACCTCCCTGCGACCGGTTAGATCACACAGGGCTGGCCTGCTCCGGGTTCCGTCAGCTAAACAATGTTGGCTGGCAGGCCCGCGGGCGAGGGCCTTCTCTGTGGCGTCTCCTACCCTCTGGAACCAACTTCCCCCCGAGATCTAGACCACCCCCACCTTATTGGCCTTCAGAAAAGCCATGAAGACCTGGCTCTTTCAGCAAACCTGGGGCCATTGATTGTCGATGTTGGCCCTTGTAATGAAAGGATTGAATGAATGATTGAATTGACTAAACATCTTTTTACCGTGTTTTTGGAGTATAAGACGCACCTTTTTCCTCCCTAAAAGTGGCTGAAAATTTGGGTACGTCTTATACTTCGAATGTAGCTTTTTTTTCCAGCCCTAACTAGGTGCTAACAGATCTTCCCAGCTCTTACCATGCAGGCTTTTTCATTGTTACTCTCTCCAAAGAATGTTTTTCCAGCCCTAAGTCTCTGCAGAATTTTTTTTCATTGCTCTACTTGCTCCGAATAAGTTTTTTTCTAGCCCTAACCAGGTGCTAACTATCTTCCCAGCTCATACCGGCTTGCAGGCTCTTTCATTGTTACTCTTAGAAGAATGTTTTTCCAGCCCTAAGTCTTTGCAGGGTTTTTTTCATTGCTCTACTTGCTCTGAATAAGTTTTCTTCTAGCCCTAATTAGGTGCTAACGATCTTCCCAGCTCTTACTGGCTTGCATGCTCTTTCATTGTTACTCTCTCGAAGAAGGTTTTTTTAAGTCCTAACCAGGGGATAAAATAATGTGCTGAAGCTGACCAGACTAAGGATGCTAGCCAGATGAATATCTGGTAGGCAGATTGTTTCCCCCTATTTTCCTCCCCAAAAACTAAGGTGCGTCTTATACTCCGGTGCGTCTTATACTCTGAAAAATACGGTATATATTGTTATACTGTATTTTAACTCTGTTTTTAAAATTTTTTATACTGATGTTATTTGTATTTTTGTTAGCCGCTCAGAGTCCCTCGGAGTTGAGCGGCATATAAATGCAAATAAATAAATAAATAAATAAACCAATATAAATAAATAAATAAATAAATAAATAAAAAAGAAAGAAAGAAAGAAAGAAAGATTGATTCATATGTCCCAAGGTTATGTGATCACCTTTTGCGACCTGACAAGCAAAGTCAATGGGAAAGCCAGATTCACTTAACAACTGGGTTGTTAATTTATTAACTGCAGTGATTCACTTAACAACTGTGGCAGGAAAGGTTGTAAAATGGGGCAAAACTCACTTAACAAATGTTTAACTTAACAATTGTGGGCTCAATTGTAGTCAGTTGTAAATTGAGGACTATCTGTGGACAATCCAATGATTGAAACAATTATGAGAAAGAAACTCAAAATAACCTTGCCTTGATTTTGTTGGAATAAGATGGGACAAATTTGAACAGTCTTTCAAAATGTCCGTTGTGATATTGTAGGTCAATAAAGTAGCATTTCTGGCATTCCCTTGGGTGCCTATTTTGTGATCTGTCCTGCTTTGAAGGGCTGGCAGAACTGTAGCTCCATGTTATCCAATAGAGTAATTCAAGAATTGCCCAATCTACTCTGTAGTCTAATTTAACACCCCATCACATAACATAGGGGCTGTCGCCCACCTAAAAATCTGGCTCGTCAACTCTTCCAGTAGTGCATTCATTGCCATTGTAATCGAGATCATGATATATTACTGAGCTAAATTGTGCTTTTTGACAGAGTAAGTTAGAGACACTTGTCCTAAGCCAAGTCAGTCAAAAATAACTGAATTGCCTCAAATGTGCCATGTTCAGGCATTCTGTTGAGTTGAAGTACATTCCTGATTTGCAACTGCGTCATTTCAAAGACTTCCAAAATCATAATTTTAGATTAAAGTCACTTGCATTCTTTTCTTGAAAATTTGATTCTAACTTTTTTTTAAATGCAAGAATATTCTGTCTTATAATATTAGAAAATTTTCACTGAGAAGAATTCAGTAGATTCTAGAAGAGCTGAATTGAGGGGAGAAAACTTACATCCATACATAACTAGCTTTTGCAAGAGCTATGTTTGTTAAGGATGATAGTGATATTTTCTTTAGAAACATAATTCAGGTGCCTTTTAAAAAACAAAAAGTTAGTTTTGAAGTCCATTATCCCATAAAACCTGTTCCTGCTGTACTATCACTAAGTGTTGTATCTTATGATTCTTAATGAATATATTTTATTTTTTCTTTATGTACACTGAGAGCATATGCACCAAAGACAAATTCCTTGTGTGTCCAATCACACTTGGCCAATTAAAAAATATATTCTATTCTATTTTTGCGTTTGTCCATTTAAAGGATATCTACTATTCATCTGAAAAAGTTGAAATATAAAAAGCAGAAAAAGAGAAACCTGAGTATTAATTTTTAAAGTAGTGCTAGTTAATTGAAATAACAATTCAAGGTAAGGATTATTCTGTTGGAGTTCATTTCTCAGCAGAGACTCTGGAATCTGCAAGCAGTTATGAAATTGTGGTTTTAGGGCAGTGATGGCAAATCTATGGCACATGTGCCACAGGTGGCATGTGGAGCCATATCTGAGGGCACGCAAGGTGTTGCCCTATGTCAGCTCCAGTGCGCATGCATGAGCTGGCCAGCTGATTTTTGGCCTTTTGGGCCATTTTCCCTCTCCCCATACTTCAGGAAAGCCTCCTGAACCCTGGGGACGGCGGAAAACAGTCGTTTCTGACTTCCGGTTGGCCCATTGGGCCGTTTTTCACCGTCCCCTGGCTTCAGGAGTCCAGAGGCTTCAGCAAGGCCTGTGTGCATGTGTGGGGGGCAGTGGGGAGGTTGTGCGCATGCATGGGGGGGATTGGTGTGGGCACGCGAGCCAAAAAAAAGTTCGCCATCCTGTTTTAGGGTAAGGAATTATGCCACAGCATGGAAAACTGATTACATTCTTCTTTTTTTAAAAAAATACTTGGAGTTGTTTGACCTTTAGTTCAGAAAGCTGACCTGAAAAGGCCTAATGATGCCACATTGAGTTTTATTTCATCTATGGATGCTGCTGTCAGTCATTTGTACGGTGACAAATGATGACAAAACTGATCTGTGTTTAATCTCACGGGTGTATTGTTCTGTTACTGTGTTCTTTTTCTCCATCAAAGAATTCCATTAAAATTAGAATGGCTGAACTTCGATGTGCCTTTCCCAGTGCAAAAAAAAGGAAGCATAGATTGCTGTCACATAGAAATTGGTTTCAAAAAAGCAACACTCGACCACTTTAACTAACAGGTGAAATGGATGTCTTTGAAGTAGGCATGGTGAAAATAGTTTAATATCAATAACTATTTTAATACAACACCGATCACTCTTGGCCCCATGAATGAATTATTGTATGGGTTTTTAAATTGTGGTTTTTAATGTTTTTTAATGTTTTAATACTTATTGTTTTTAATGCTTTTTATATTTATTGTTGCATGTGAATTTTTATTGTTGTGAGCCGCCCAGAGTCTCTGTGGAGTGGGCGGCATACAAATGCGATAATAAATAAATAAATAAATAAATAAATAAATAAATAAATAAATAAATAAATAAATAAATAAATAAATAAATAAATAAATAAATAAATAAATAACAAACAAACAGTTTTTTCTACTTAACCATGCTTGATAAATATTAATCTATGGTTATAATAAAACTAATTCAAATCCATCATGAATGTAAATGCAATCATATTCATATCAAGCAAATGTTAACAAGTCCTATACCTGACAGTCAGATACCAGCCAGCCTCAGACCTATATTTCTGGGAAAACTTACATCATGGGTTAGGAACCATTTCAAGCTGGCGGCATTTTCATGAGATTCCATCCAGTGTTATGGCTATTAAAATGTATCTCATGTGAAAGCGTAGAAACTTTTCAAAACTTTGTAGAATTTGACCATTTAAAAAAACTATTTTAATTTAATATTTATGCTGCCAAATATTCTGATTACTCCTTGGGATTGTGTGTAATTATTTAATTGTGCAGGTCTCAAGGGTCAGTTAGTGATCCTTCGTCCTATAGGAACCACTCCGCCGAAGCCTGGTTTAGGGTTCTGTCTTCTAGGCTTGCTGACTGATCACTAAGAGCAATTAGACCTCCCATCCAGCCCAGTCTGCTCTAGAAAAAGAAGCTTGTGCCTGGAACTGAAAGCTGCTGTAAGAGGAACTGCCTACTCAAAATATTAATTCCTGACAGAATACTTCCTTCTTTCCACTGTTTCAACTTCTATTTCTTGTAATCTACAGATCTGAATGAGGTGGAAAAAGTTGCATATATGAATTTCATGATGGCGGTTGGAATGTATGTTATCAGATGGGGTATGAAGCAGGGATGAAATGCTCCCGGTTTGGGTGGGCCAGTCGGTCATCGTAGAGCCGATAAAGCCGATAGCAATCGCAGAGCGTGGCTTCCCCCACCCACTTCCCCCACCCGCCTGGATGCCGCCATTTGGGTTCTTTTACCCTCTGTGCATGCACAGAACGCTTTGCACATGCTCAGAGGGTAAAAGAACCCAAATGGCGGTGTCCAGGTGGGTGGGGGAAGCCTCGCGCTGTGATTGCTATTGGCTCTACGACGACCAACTGGCCGGCCCGAACCGGGAGCATTTCACCCCTGGTATGAAGGTGCCATCAGGTTTTGCAGCTGATAAATTCTTGTAATTCCTAAATTGGTCTGCAGCTGATCCATTTCAGAGAACCTTTTAGCTTATGGCACGGGTGTCAAACTTGTGGCATCACGTTGCCATCACCTGACATTTCACGACATTTTCCCCCTTTGTGGAGCTGGGGTGGGTGTGGCCTATGCGTGATACATCTGGCCCGCAGGGCCGCCAGTTTGACATCCCTGGCTTACGGAGATTGCAAGATGCAGTCAAGTGATTATATCCATTCGTCTAGAATCAAAATCATCTCAGGATTTCTAGACTACTCGATTTGAATTAAGTTCAAACAGATTTTTGGCTCAGAATGTTGGGAATTGTAATCCAACATAATGGGAAAGAATCAGATTACAGAAGGTGTTATAAAACGTGGGCGACTCCTAACAGGAACATTGTTATTTTTAGTCTGTTCAGACTGTAATTGTTAATGTAGTTGCAAAAGTTTATATAAAAGAAAAATTATTCAGTCTAACAACTTTGTTGGTCAACATTTGATATTCCCAAATCCCCTATCAGTTCTTACTTACTGTCAATTGCTCATGTCTTATTCATTGTATTTATTATTGGTCTGTATATATGGCAGAATTGCACCTGGTATTAAACAGGGAAGTTCATAGCTAAATTTGCAGAGGGAGTGGACTTATGCCTTACAGATTTCTAGCTGTTCCTATAATAGTTCTGATAGGGGAAAACAGTTCTATTGTCCACCATTTCTTTCTGCATAGCTTTCTTAATGTAAATGGGGACTAACAAAAAAAAGTAACTCTGTATTGTATAAAACCCTCCTCCAAAATAGGTTCATTGGTTCATTTGTTTATTTTGTCAATCATGAGTTTATATTATGAATGTCAGATGGAAGGGAAGCCTTCAATCAAATTAACTGGTTGCTGGTCCAGCTGTGTTAGTGTATTTGCATAGCAGAACTATTGAATCCTTGATGTTTATTCTCTAGTGTGAAAGTGGAACTTTGCAGTAGGTTGTAGTTAAATAGAAACAGCCATTGCAAAAGCTTTTTAAGAAAATTACAGATGTCTGCCCCTATTACAGGAAATAATTTTAACAATTTGCTATTTCTTTTATGGATATCCCCTTCTGTTGCTTAAGTTACCTGGACATTGCAGAATATGCACTTCAAAGAAATTTGCAGATAGTATATTTCAGTAAGAGAGATAATACTAAAGAAACTGGCATTTTCTCCTTCTGAAATTTAATTTAAATAATGTAGGATTAGATAACCTACTATGTGCTGCAATTTAGTCATAGCAAATAGTTGATCACAGCAAATTTTCATTACGGTTCTAGAGTTGAAGCCTAAAAGATGGGGGCTATCAGCTTTTGAAACATTGGACTTTTGCTGTTCTTGAAAAGGACTGCTAGTCTCATATCACAACTTTTAGATCTTTATTCTTCTATCACAACTTAAGATGTTTAGGAAATGGGTAGCCTGTTCACAATATGGCAGAGAGGACTCCTTAACCCTCTCTTGTGCTTACTATTCACTTCCTTGTGGTTCCTAAGCACAAGAGGATTATTTCAATTGCAGTTCTGATTTTTTTTCTCCAAGTGACATAATTGCACAGTAAGAAGTCAACATACCAGCAAACGGTCTGAGGTATGACTGGAATGAGTGCATAGGCAGATTTTGACAGCCCATGAAAAGGGGGAACTAATTAGTACCTTCCACTAAAACCCATTTTACTATTTCCTTTGCACCATTTCTTCTTGTAACCCACTCACCTAAACTAATTTCAAAACAACCCTGTCCTCAGGTAGTCTTCAAACAGCTACCCTTAGAACTACTTCAAATTACTTAAACAACTACTCCTATTACTCCAAGGAGGTGTAGTTAGACTTTAGTAGCACAATGCATAAAGAATTCTACAAAAGAATCAGAATAATATTTGTTGTTAAGGTGTTTATATTGGGATCTGAGAGGGACGTGGTGGCTAAGATGCTGAGCTTGTTGATCGAAAGGTCGGCAGTTCAGCGGTTTGAATCCCTAGTGCCGTGTAACGGAGTGAGCTCCCATTACTTGTCCCAGCTTCTGCCAACCTAGCAGTTCAAAAGCACATAAAAAATGCAAGTAGAAAAATAGGGACCACATTTGGTGGGAAGGTAACAGCGTTCCGTGCGCCTTTGGCGTTTAGTCATGCCGGCGACATGACCACGGAGACATCTTTGGACAGCGCTGGCTCTTCAGCTTTGAAAGGGAGATGAGCACTACCCCCTAGAGTCAGGAACGACTAGCACATATGTGCGAGGGGAACCTTTACCTTTATTGGGATCTGAAATTTTATTTTTTAGGAAAGGGAAAATCGGTGTATATGTTTTACTGCAATTGGGAATTGACCCTTTAAACTAAATTCCTTGGTATAACAGTAGGTTTTATTGCAATTATGAACCAATATAACATTAAGCCTCATACTAACATTTCCTTTTGAAGTGGTGGGGTGCAATGTAATAACACAATATGTTCTGCTATACTTCTTTCGGTCTCTCAAGTTAGATTCATGACTAATTCATGAGATTTTTGAGGGCAAAGTCTGAAATAATGGGTTCGATTTCATCCAGGGGAGCGATAAACTTTTTGCAAGGCAATGTGATATTTGTGGTGTTAACCGTCTAAATGATTTTTATTGATGATGACAGATGGTTCTGTGGTGATGCACTCAGAGTCACGCCTAATATGTTCAGAATAAGTCTTCTGGAAGGCTGTACATCTGTTTTTAAGATCTTTTGCTAAAATATTTAAATCAAGGTCATTGTTTATATTTGATTTCTAAGCAGCTTTTAGCTATTGGCCTGCCATTTTATACATTTAAAGATGAATCTGCTTGTGACTTCAAGGGCTGCAAATGGAAAGTTATAATAGGTAGCAGGTGTTAGGAAAGGCAATTATGCATTAGGTGCTTTGCTCAATTTCCAAAACTGTCCAAGACTATCCATTTGAAATGCTTTATACCCTAGTTTTATCTCTGAACTATGATGAATTCTCAGATCTAAAGGGAATATGCATTTTCCTTTAATGAACTGAATGCTTAAGCCTATTTGATTTAATTTAAAAGAGCCTAGGCAAACGGTACTGAAAAACAATGTGAAAACAGAAAATATCAAGAATAAATTTAGATCTTTGGCACAGTTTGCTATTTTATTTCCCTTTCTTAGAGGGGGGGGGAGTTTGATACAGCTTGTATAGAGAATGGTATTTAGGCCTTTGCATAAAGGATTATTCAAAGTTTCTCGTGAAGTTTTGCTCAGTTTCTTTGACTTTTGCCAGATGGTGTTGGATTAAGACGGAAAAGAATTGTTTCTTTTTTTTCCTGCTCCCACAAACATAAAAGATATACTAGATCAGATCAAAAATCAATTTTAAGCCATCTTACACCTTGAAATTCTGAAAATTGTGCTTTTCTTCTGCCCTGAATCTCCTGTCAGTTTTGTTGGGTGTAACAGTAGTTAAAAGCTCTGTTTCTGTATAGTTTGGATAGTTTATTGTCTGTTTTCATGCAATCCCTTTAGCTATGGCCTAATTCTTCCCAAAGTCTTTGCCTTATACTCTAGAGAGGTGTTAGTTTCCATTTGAATTGGGTCATCTACAGATGGCATGTTATAACTGGGTCAGGCATTGGGATAGGAAGTGTGTTGTATGAACTGTCAAACTCAGACAATGGTTAGGTTTAAGAAGGAATTAATTTTAGACCCAGACAGCCTCAGGTCTCTTTGGCTGAAACTAAGACTTACTGTGTCTTACAGAAAAGTCCAAGATAGTTAACATTCTTGCAAAGAGGCAGATTCCTAGAGCAGTCTTTTTTTTATTCCCCATCTTCTTTCTGCATCAATGGTAGTGATTCTGATTAAACATTAGGATTTTTTTTTCATTTTGAGTTGTTTATGAGATGTGACTTTTGGATAAGACATGCTCTTTTTTACCGTAGAAGAGTACATCCTTCCGATATACAATTTCCTGAACATAACTTGATTATGAACATATTGTCATATTGATCACTCTCAACTCTAGAAACTTTAATGATCTTTCCCAGCAAGCTCATGTTGATAGGTTGGGGATTAACACCCAATCCTCTAGATATTTCCTCCCAAAACTACATTCTGTAGTTTTTCTTACCAGGGAAGAATGCAGCCAAAATGCAGTGCAAAATAGCATTTGTAGATGGTATAGAACCGTGGTGGCGAACCTATGGCACGCGTGCCACAGGTGGCACGCGGAGCCATTTCGCCTGGCACGCCACGGGTCCGTCACTCTACTTCCGGGTTTCTGGTGCGCATGCGCAGAGCTACCCGAAACCCGAAACCGAACTTCGGCTTCTTCACTTCGGCTGCTTGCAAAGCTCAAGCGAATCTTTCCCTTCTCCCTTCAGCTGCCGCTGCTGCCGCTCTTCTGGGGTGGTGGGGAAGGAGAGAGCCTGCTGCGGAACCGCCCCCTCCTCCTGCTGCTGCCAGCCTCGCAATCCTGCTGGTGCCCGGAGTGTGAGGCTGACAGCAGGAGGAGGTGGGGGCGGTTGCGCAGGCTGGGCGGCTCGTGGAACCGCCCCCTCCTCCTGCTGCTGCCAGCCTCACGCTCCTGCTGGTGCCCGGAGTGCGAGGCTGGCAACAGGAGGAGAAGGGGGCGGTTGTGCAGGCTGGGCGGCTCGCGGAACCGCCCCCTCCTCCTGCTGCTGCCAGCCTCACGCTCCTGCTGGTGCCCGGAGTGTGAGGCTGACAGCAGGAGGAGGGGGGGCGGTTGCGCAGGCTGGGCGGCTCGCGGAACCGCCCCCTCCTCCTGCTGCTGCCAGCCTCGCAATCCTGCCCGGAGTGTGAGGCTGGCAACAGGAGGAGAAGGGGGCGGTTGCGCAGGCTGGGCGGCTCGCGGAACCGCCCCCTCCTCCTGCTGCTGCCAGCCTCACGCTCCTGCCCGGAGCGCGAGGCTGGCAACAGGAGGAGGAGGGGGCAGTTGCATGTGCGCAGTAGATGTGCGCATGCGCAGTGCGGGCACGTGCATGATGCCGGCGCATGCATGTGGGTGTGGGTGCGCATGCGCAGGGGGGAGCACGCATTGCATTTTGGGTAGTGGCACGCGGGAGCGCTGGTGGGTGTGCGCGCGCGTATTTTTGGCACGCGAGCCGAAAAAGGTTCGCCACCACTGGTATAGAACGATGCATTGTTTCAGAAGTCATCAAAGCTAAGGAAGAACTAGTGAAGGCTATTGACTGTCCCCTAGCAAAACTTGCCCATGAAGAACAATCACAGCAGTTTTATTCCCTAAAGTTGAAGCCAGGTGGTTTGCTTGATGCTCAACACAAAGCTTATTATGCTTTTTATACACTTGCATAAGCTAGTCATTCTTGGGTACTGTTGTTTTATTTATTCCTATTTTCTCTACACAAATGAAAATGCTTTTATTTGGAATCTGATTCGCTAATTAATCGTGACAATTACATTTTAAAAATGAGGAAAACAACCAAAAGACTTTCTGATCAATATTGAGTTATCTACTCAAATGTATTTTTCTGTTGACCTTTATATGTTTGTATGTTGACTTTTTATGTTGATATATATTTGCTTTATTTTAACAGTCTGAACCAGAAGGTTTTTCCCACTTCCACCTATATGTCTGTGCTGCCTTCCTTGTCAGATGGAAAAAGGAAATCCTTGAAGAAAAAGACTTCCAAGTAAGTAAAACATTATTTTTATTTTTTTTTACTAAAAAAGGATATTTTAATAAAAAAAAACTTCATTAGTAGCAAAAGACTTCCACTTTTACTGGGTTTCAACAGCCTTGGATACATTTGGATGTTTCCCCGTATTTCTCTTGCTGAGTTTAAAATGAAAGGAAAGTACAAAATTGCAGCTGAATATTTTTCCATTTGTCCATCTCCTTGTTTTGGATGGGGCAACATCAAGATGCTGTGAAAAAAACAAAAATGTGGCTACTGGGAGCAGGCAAATTTCATTTGATACAATTCCAGCATAGCAACTTTCATGTCGAAAAGAAATTAAGCGGAGGGAAAACAGTTTTTGATAATTTGTAAAAACTAATTAACCTGGCCATATGGGAAGATAAAGGAAAAATATCTGATCATGTTTAAATGGAGCCCAGCGAGTGATGTGCCCTGTGTAGAAAGAGCATGCCTGTTTTCATTGTCCTGAAGTATCTATTTTTCCATGTACACGAGGAAGAGGAATATTGAAATATAATTTTGTAATAGTCCCTTTCTATCTTATACTTGTTCTTTTTGTCCCTCGGTTTGTCAAAAAGTTCTTTCGGTAACCATGCTGGTTTCATCTGGGGTCTCTTTCTTTTCTTTCTTTCTGATATTGTGTTTGATTGGCTTTAATAATCTTTTCCCCCCATAGTTTCCCAAGCATCTTCAGTTGTTTTTCCCTTTAGGATTTCCCTCCGTGGAATCCTTCCTAATTTCTGTCTTAGTTTGTCGAAGTCAGCTCTCTTGAAGTCTAGAACACTAGTTTGGCTTTGTTCAATTGTCTCTGCCTGCATTATGTTGAACACTACGACCATGTCATAGTGTGACATGGTCGCTCTCTCACAATGTTTCTGCAACTTCCACCTGTTGTATCATTTGATCCCTGTTAGTAAAAATTAAGTACAGCATAGCTGACCCTTTATTTCCCTCCTCTACCTTTTGGTTGACAAAGTTGTCAGCTAGGCATGACAGGAGCCTGGTGCAGATTTTGTCTCCCAGTTGATGTCAGGGTAAAATTCCCCCAATACTACAATGTTTCCTGCACATCTTATTTAACTGACTAGCAAATAGTCCATCTATTTCCTCTGCCTGGTTGGGTGGCCTCTCTTATATACCTGTAACAATGTTGTTTCCCCACCCCCTCTAATATTTACTCAAATGCATTCAAGAGGGCTTCCATCCTTGGTATTGTGTACTTCTGTAGACATGTAGTGATTCCTTACATACAACGCAACTCCTCCTCCTCCTCTTTTGTTGGGTCAATTTCTTTTGAATGGTTTATATCAGTGATGGTGAACCTTCACTGGTCAAGCGCGTGCACACATGCTATCACGCATGTGCGAGTGCCCACACCCATAATTCAATGCCTGGGGAGGGAGAAAACAGCCTCCCCCGCCCCCCGCAGAGGCCCTCTGGAGACCAGAAACGGCCCATTTCCTGACTTCCGGTGGGCCCGGTAGGCCCGTTTTTTGCCCTCCCCAGGCTCCAGAGGCTTCCCTGGAGCCTGGGGAGGGCGAAAATGGCCCCCTGCCTCCCCGGAGACCCTCCAGAAACCTATAATGCCCTCCCAGAGCCTCCGCGTGAGCCGAAAATCAGCTGGCTGGCGCGCACATGTGCGCTGCAGCTGAGCTGGGGCAATGGCTCGCGTGCTGGCAGATATGGCTCCGCGTGCCACCTGTGGCACGCGTGCCATAGGTTCGCGATCACTGGTTTATATCCTTCTAGCAATAAGTTCCAATCAAGGGTTCCATCCCACCAAATTTTGGAATGATACGATATCATACCTGCTCTCATGTATTAGGAGTTCACGTTTTCCCTGTGTGTTCCCCAAACTCTGAGCGTTAGCATACTGGCATTTGAGCTCATTATGACTAACCCTGTGTTTGCTTCCTACATCACCTGTTTTATATCTGAGTTCCCCTTCCTTTCTCAACACTCCCTTCCCCATTGTCTGATTTATTGGGTTTATCTTTGGGGTTTGGCCTTAAAGATTGGTCACCCTCTTCTTCCATTTCTAATTTAAAGCCCTGCTGATGAGCTGAGCCAGTTGTTTTCCAAACATTCTTTCCAGTCCTTGTGAGTTGTGAGAGCAAAGCTGTGATGGCTTTGCTTTCCCACCCTCACGGTAGAGAGGAAACCCTGTGAAAGGGAAGGAGGTGGGATCAGTGCAGGGCGGTGAGGCTGGACCAGTTCTGGTAGCAATGGGATCTGGGGTTGGGTGCCTTCATTGTTCCTTGCTGGGTTTCGTGCAAATGCTCAACCTCTCACTCACCTCAACAGAAACTTCCAGTTGTCCTCATGGAGCCATCAAAATATGGCCGCCTAGGTTTACGCTCTCACCTGCGTTTTCACAGTGCCAAACTTTAATTCCAACACTGCATTTTAAATTCTTCATCTATCCTTAAGTATCAGAAGTTGATGCTACAGCAGGGGTAGGCAAAGTTGGCTCTTCTATGACTCATGGACTTCAACTCCCAGACTTTCTGAGCCAATCATGTTAGCTCAGGAATTCTGGGAGTTGAAGTCCATGAGTCATAGAAGAACCAACTTTGCCTACCCCTGTGCTACAGCAATAGCACTTAGACTTCTATGCCGCTTCACAGTGCTTTTACAGCCCTCTAAGCGGTTTACAGAGTCAGCCTGTTGCCCCCAACAATCTGGGTCCTCATTTTACCGACCTCGGAAGGATGGAAGGCTGAGTCAACCTTGAGTGGGTGAGAATCGAACTGTCAAATTGCAGGCAGGCAGCAGAAGTAGCCTGCAGTGCAAGAATAAGAGAAGAACAAGCTAAACATCATGACATGAGTAAGAAGAGTTTGGAATCCAGATAGCAACCCAAAGCTATTTAGTTTATAATGTATTTTTCCATCATTAGCAGTAGCTTCAATGGTCTGTCAGGGTGCAGGATGTCAGGGTTGACCCATGTAGCTGCTAAGCACAATTAGTTCTAAGGTTACTCGATAGAAAAATGTTTCTTAAAAAAACCCTATCTGGCAACTTTGTTGAATATATGTGACTGCTGTAAGTGAACTGTTGCCTTTTGTGGCTTAAAGTTGCCTTCAGGGAAGATGCAAAGCCAGCATTAACATTTTATTATATTAACTTTATGCCATCTACCCTTTCAGAGGCTAGAATTCTCTTTCTAGACCAATTAAATGGGCTCATTTAAAAGATGGTTTTATGTGTCAGCATTTGCAGCGTAAAAGTTCATTATGAAACTGCAGAAGCATATTTTTGACTGGTTATATTCTTAGCTGGTGTGTTTCTAAAATACACCAAAAGGCCTGCCAAGGACTGATTGGATGTATTTTATCGATTTGTTTAAATGCTGCCATTATTATTCACTACAGGCAGGTAGCTAATTGGATAATCACTGTAACATAGCAACCCAAGAAGCATATCGCCAACGTATTACTTCACTTCCCCTCTAAAGAGCTGCAATTATAGCAGTTTTGGGGTCAAAAGGTGGCTTGAAAAAAAAAACCAACCCAGAGGGATTAAAAAGGAGAAAAGTTATATAGTCTAATATTCACCTCAGGGCGTTCAGATCATTCTGCTAACACTGCTTTATGCAAGATTTTATTTTCAACCCCACTCTGTTTGACTGTGTTTGTGATCCTCACATTTTAATCCCATAAAGCGTACATTTAGTATGTAATGCTACCTTTCTGCACTATTCAGCAGTATAATAAAATGCAGATCCCATAGATTCACTTTGAAAGTCCAGTATTTTAATATGATTAGGTCAGTGCTATTAACTTTGCAGTGTCATTGATCAGCTCTGGGAATTTGCCTCAGGAATGCTTTCTGGATGTTTGAAATGAGAAGATGTGTAATTAAATGCATGCTAACCAAAATAATTTGTTACTATTAATGCTGGTTTTTTAAAATTGAGACAACATGTTTAATATGGGTTAATGTCCCTTACATGATTGTATTCGCTCAAGGATTTTGTGGTATTTGAATGATCTAAGGTAGGCTAAAGAATCCACAAGGTAAAATGAGGCCAAATAGATGTCTTGGAGAAAGATGTGGGGTGACCAGGAGATCCACAAAGGATATACCAGTGCCCTTGTTTAGCAACCATTTGCAATTATAGCAGTGGCAAAAAAGTAAATTTGTCATCATCATCCACATTTACGATGACATTTTGCAGGTTTATAAACCATAAGAAAGCTAAAGTGAGATCATAAGCACAGTTGCCGTTTTACTTAGTGAATGTTTCGCTTAACAACTGAATAACTGGTCTAAATTGTGGTTGCTAAACAAGGACTACTTGTAGTGTGTTTTGATCTTATAATCAGTTTTGGTCTACATAGCTGCATCTGAATTTTTCTGATTCCCATTTCTCATTTGTACTCATTTACAACAGATCTCGAGACATTTGGGACATTTATGGCTCAGCTGTTATATTTTTTCTCAAGCGAAAGGTGATATAATTCTTCTCTCAGAAAAGAGACAGATACAGAAGCTTTTCATCTATATCGAGAATCTTTTTGTTGAAAGCGCACAATGGTGATCAATTGTGTTGTAGTATGAAATGCCAAATCATTTCATTGTCTTTTCATCCACCAGCATATGACTGTTAGCAAATGAAATGGTTACAACTCTAATAATTTGAAAGGCCCAGGGATGTTAAAAATTGTTTACCTGCTTTTGTTAAAAACTAGTTTTTGTTTTTAACAAAAAAACCTCAGGAAAGGGTGCAGAGCCAGGTTTTTACGTTTTACAGAAGAATGAAGGGGTGCCTTTATTTCCCTGGGGGAGAATGTTCCATAGTGCGGGGCCAATGGCAGAGAAGACTGAAAATTCTCTAGAAAATGTTGAAGATGCTTTCTGCCTTTATAGTCCATCTTTTCTTCAGAAATCCCGAAGGCTACATACAGTACATAATACTCCTGCTTCAATTGCAGCCTTCAGGACTCTTGCAAGAGAGGATCATCTAGAAATAGTAAATAGGTCCACCGGTTCTCCATAAAGTTAATGAGTTGGGACTAAATCCATGGCTCTTGCATGTAATTTTGAAGTTTACAAGTCATTGTAATTAGGGAGTTAAGAATTGGAATTGCCTGAAATACCTTTCTTTTTTCTGTGTTCTTAAAAATGGAAAGAAGGTTTTTCTTTGTGAGTATCTACACTCCTATGATTGTGGTGACACGTGTACATTACTGATTATAAATAAATAAGAGGCCTTTTTTTGCATTCATCAGAATATTGTAATAATTTTGGAAGGCTTGAATGTTTCACAGCATGATAACAGCTGCAAAGCGCTGGACTCTCAAATGCTTCAAGGCACAAGGCTGCAAATGCTATCAACTGAAAAGTATTGTGCAGCTATTTCATTTTTTTTTCCTTAAAGGATTTGCTGTGAAAGAAAGAAAATAACTAATGACAGGGCAGAGGAAAACAGAAAGGATGTTTTCTAGATCCTTTATGAAATTCCATTACTAAGGCATGATAATAATGGCATAAAAAACCTGAGTTTGGTAAAGCTTCCTCCAACTCCCTTGAAAAGCAGCTATATCTCTCCTTCTTAGTAACCGTGTAACTTATTTGTCATAATGTTATGTAATGTAGAATCATGACAGATACGACTGTATTCAATAGAACATTCTTCTTAATTATTTAAAAAAAACTCCTTTTTTGATATCTTTAATTTGACATTTTGCTTTGAACCGATGCAGCCTCTTCTTTTCCTATTTTGCTCTCTTAGTTCCATTTTATTTTTGTGCCAGACATCAGAATCCAACTCAATTTTACTCATTTAGTTGGAATGCCTTTTCCCTAATTTGTCTACATTTACTTAGTTATTGCATAAAGCTTTTTAAAAATCCTAAATCCAATCTGATCAATGGACGATAACAGTTACGACTTTTGTGAAATATTTTTATATCAAAAGAATTATTACTTTAATTGGCAAACTTTTAAAACTTTTGGGTTAAAACCTCGCATCAGCCAATTCAACAAAAACCACTGGAAAGACAGATTCAGCCTCCTCTTACATCCCCTTGCCTATTCTTAAAACTTGCTTCAGAGAGTAGAGGACATGTGGGAACAGACTTGAGGAGCAAAAGATAATTTCTATTGTAGAAGCGAAAATGAATGCATACAGCTACATTAGATGGATTTTCTAGTTCTGTCAGCATTTCAGCATAAATATTACAGGAAAACGAAGCAAGAAAGCAATAACCACCTAAACTAGCCAAGATTGCTGATTTTAATAATAATTCTGATAAACTTCTCTTTCATTATCATGAATTAATGTGCACAAATTTTAATTCAGTGATTCCAGTTTATTTTGTTTCCAAATATCCAAGTAATGGAATAATTGTTAAAGCAGTATCTTTCACACACTGATTGAGTACACATTTATTGTTAAAGCAGTATCTTTCATACACTGATTGAATACAAATTTATGTTATTATCAAGGATGGCTCCTGCTTCCTTTTAATGTTTTTGTCCTTTGACAGTTCAATCCATTTTTGTATGTTCTAAGTCCTAGTATTTTCTAGCAAGTTAAGTTCTATCAAGTAGTAAGGCTAATCTAAAACTAATCAAACTTTTATTGTATTTTCCAAATGTGAGATTTTAAAAACATTTTTCTTTCAAAGTTGTTTTTGTTTCCCTTTGTTTTGTTTTTTAAACAGTATTTAGCCTTGGATGGTTTCAGAATGTTCTTCTAGCCCCTACAGAACCTTGATGTTCTCCTGCATATAAATAAATAAAAAGAAAGGTCAATAAAGTTTACACCTATATTTAACTTCTGAGCAAGATTCCTTGTTGTAACCTAGGAATAATCAAAGTCTCAACTGTGTAATCTGTCTTGTGGATGTTGTTTCCCTATAACATATTCCTTGAATTGACAAGCATGTGAGTCATGCATAGATTAATTTTTGATTGATAGTCTTTTTGTTACACTTTTAAAAATGTAGATAAAACAGGTCTCTCAAATTTTCCCCAAATTTTGATGTACAGGTCCTTCCTTCCTTCCTTCCTTCCTTCCTTCCTTCCTTCCTTCCTTCCTTCCTTCCTTCCTTCCTTCCTTCCTTCCTTCCTTCCTTCCTGCCTGCCTGCCTGCCTGCCTGCCTGCCTGCCTGCCTGCCTGCCTGCCTGCCTACCTTCCCTCCCTCCCTCCCTCCCTCCCTCCTTCCCTCCCCTCTCTTTCTCTCTCTCTTCCTTTTCTTTCCTTCCTTCCTTCCTTCCTTCCTTCCTTCCTTCCTTCCTTCCTTCCTTTCTTCTTTCTTTAAACAGCTGTAATTTTTTCACGCTAGAATCCATATTTTGTCGGTGTTTGCTGTCATTGGTTTTCTTCTTACAAACATTTCATGAGAAAACTGGATACGTTGTTTGATAGTTTGGTCATGAAAGGCTTAACAAGAAAAAAATACCAAGAGCCGAACCATGAGCTACACTTATTCTCTTGTGTTATAATCCATATTTTCATCATGTTCATCATCAAGCATTGATATGCAAAATGTTTAATGGATGCTGTATGCCTTCATCATTAAAAAGACGTTTGTTTCCCTTTACTGAAAAGAAAATTGAAACATATAATTGATATATATCAGTTGAAGATTTTTTTATCTCAGAATTGTTTTGTGATTGAATAGAATAATCACAGAACTACTTTGGAATCTCAGTGAATGTTTTAGTATTGGTAGACGTAGTTGTATTCCTATTCAACTGCAGTTTTGAATAGTGTTCCTTATGGATTTTCTTTTCAAAAGAAGAAAAGGGGTGCTTTTAAAATGTCTTTATAGAGCCAGAATACGAAAATAAATTTAATTCCAAGCTAATTTAAAAATTGTTTGTTTTTAAGAAATCAAATAAATTATATGTAAATTTGCAATAAGCCAGTAATAAAAGATTTTTCAAATTAAATTAGGAAAATAAAATAGCTTCTCTGTTATGGGAGCAAGTCATTTGTACTAATATTTGAAGGCAAGTAACAGCCAGTGTAAATACGGGTCTAATTGAAAAATAGCTACAATAATATGAAATTATTTGATGAGAACAATAGCATTAATTGAAAGAAACCCATTGAATACAGTTACATGGATTAAAAAATCTTCAGCAAAAGAAAAAGCTAATGTATAAGACGCACTCCCCCCCCAAAAAAAAGTTGGTGGAAATGTCTTACAGAGTGAATATTGCGGTGGGGGGAGGGTGGTTGGTGCTTGTCACCGCCCCCGCCTGTCACTGCTGCCGCTATTCGCTGCCGCTGCGGAACGCTGGAGCCTTTGCTGCCGAGCAGCTGATTGGCAGTTGGATTGGCCTCCCGGAATACCACTGATTAGCTGTTTTAGGCAGTAGGGATTTCCACTGCCGCTGTTCGGTGGCAGTGGCAAACGGTGGTGGTGGTGATAGGCAGTGGCGGCAAGCCCCGCCACCTAGAACAGCGGTATTCCAGGAGGCTCATTCAACCACCAATCAGCTGCTCCAGTGTTTCCCGGCGGCGGCTGCAGCTCAGCTCAATTGACCGGTGGTGGGCGCAACGGAGCGGAGCCCTGACGAGCCACGTGCTGGGGCTACAATAATGTGCTGAAGCTGTTTCCTGCAAGGATGCTAGCCAGATGAATACCAAATGGATGCTGGGAGGCAGAGGTAGATTTTTTTTTCTTGTTTTCCTCCTCCAAAGCTAATGTGCGTCTTATGGTCTGGTGCATCCTATAGTGTGAAAAATACGGTAATTGAATGATGGGGAAGTTAATACAGTTATTTTTTAAAAAAATTTTTTTACGAACGTGATGTTCTACAATGCTTTTTGATAGCTTTCTCTTCTTTCTCAGTACTTGTTCAATACTTCTCCAGAACTCTTTATCCTAGTTCTCTGTTAGAGATTAGAGCGGTTTTTTTCTTTATTCTTTTGCCTTACTAGTGTACATAGAGGCCAATAGGCAAGTTGGTGGCATTAATCATAGGCAGAGTTTTCCATATTTTTAGTCAAATTTATACTGCACATTTAAATAAAAGTGCAGGCTTTTGTAGCTATTTGAACATATTCAAACAACTAACCTGTTCAGAAATGAATGGTCAGTTTCTGTCTCTTCTAACACTACTGCAAACTGCAAAAATATTTTAGTGCACAAGTGGAATATATTCCAGAAACTGCCTTTATATTTTTTGACATGTTTGTGAATCTTGATTGTCAGCTTGATTGTCAGAATGATAATTTAAATTCACTGGGCAAACAAGTAGCTGCTAATGTTCCCATTTTCTGTGATAATGCTTACCGTATTTTTCGGAGTATAAGACGCACCTTAGTTTTGGGGGAGGAAAATAGGGGAAAAAATCTACCTACCAGGTATTCATCTGGCTAGCGTCCTTAGTCTGGTCAGCTTCAGCACATTATTTTATCCCCTGGTTAGGGCTGAAAAAATATTCTTCGAAGGGAGTAGGAATGAAAACAAGCCTGCAAAGACTTTGGGCTGGAAAAAACTACTGCGGAGGGAGTAGGAATAAAAAAATGCTGCAAGATGGGAAGATTGTTAGCACTTCGTTAGGGCTGGGGAAAAAAGCTTCGGAAAAGCTACGTTTGGAGTATAAGACGCACCCAAATTTTCAGCCTCTTTTAGGGAGGAAAAAGGTGCGTCTTATGCTCCGAAAAATACGGTATCTTTGCTGCATCAAGGGAAGGATGTTAGAAAAAAGTCTTGTTACTAATATATATGAGGTATTTTGGTTAAAAATTGAAAATAGTTCACATGGTTATAGTCAGTACTTCATCTTGCTGAAGAGAAAGAACTATCCTTAGAAAAGAATCACTTAGTTCATGTAAATAGAAGAGCATGACATTTGGACATCTCTAACAGTTCTGATTCTGACTCTTAGAATTTTGTTCCTCAAATATTTTTAATGTGCTTCTGCACACTTTGAAGTGCCTCTGAACATATGAAACCTCTCTTTTGATAGACCTATTTTAGTTATCTAGCAACCATGGGTTATACCTCAGCTTACTATTAATGTTTATACTACAGCTAACGGCCATCTTGTTTTTGTCTATCATATTTCATGCTATTCAGATGTTAATGATTTTGAATCCATCTTTCCTATTTCTAACATTTCTTGAGGGCCAAGCCCTAGAGACAACAGGATTTCAGTTTTTGGAGATTGTAGGGTGCCTGTTATGAATCTCTATATCCAATTCTCTTTGCTGTTTTCCTGATAAATGAGTGAAGAATATCAGGTTCATGGAAATTATTTTGAAGACACTTTGATACAGATACCCAAAAAGTTATGAAGGACCATTTAAAATAATTAAGATAGCCCGGCATCCCTGTAAAACAGAGGTGTCAAACTCAAGGATCCGGCCCATGGGGTGCTTAGATCTGGCTTGCGGGGCCGCCCTGGAAACAATGAAGGACCGGCCCGTGTTGCCTCTGCCAGTGAAAATGGAGTGCAGGAGGGCCACGTGCAACCCTCCCAGGCTCCGTTTTCGGCCACAACAGCCTCCTGCAGCCCTCTGCCAGCAAAAATGGAGCCCGGGGAGGCCTCCCTGAGCTCCGTTTTTGCTGGCAGAGGGCTGCAGGAGGCCGTAGCAGCTGAAAACGGGGCCTCAAATGATATCGAGCTGGCCACGCCCCCCTGGCCCCCCAAGGTCAAACACAACCCTGATGCAGCCCTCAATGAAATCAAGTTTGACACCCCTGCTGTAAAACATGAAACAAAACATCTTTACTTCTATATAATTCTATAAAGTCTGCTCTAATGTTAGCAAGAATAATAATTTATAGCTTCATGTACAGAGATAGAAAGGCCTGTGAAACCATAATACAATCCTTGAGAGAAATATATTAAATCTATTAATATTTTTTATCTCGATAGAACTGTTTCTAATTGAAATCTTAGAGTAGGATATCAGGAAGCAAGCACTATTTGTTCTGGCCTATAGTTTATCTCCCACTTTTCTTCACTTGCTTTGATCACAAGGAGAACTCCCATCATCCATTAATGTGATAGCAATATGAATGTAGAAGAAGAAGAACATGAATTATCAGCATGACTCAGAAGGAGAACAATTTTGCCCTGCCAACTTGTACTACAATCCTATCATCAGGGAACCTGCAGAAATAAACAAACTGGTGTTATATTTGGAAGGATTCCAGTTATCCTAGATGGACTGGATTCATGGGTCTGTTGATGATGCAGGCATGTTATCATGTTTTCTTGCGGTCTTTGCAAATATGTGTTGCCATTCCCTCTGTGCTGGCAGATTTTGTCTCCAGAAAGCAATGAATCACTTCATTCCAAGATGAACCACACTGTTAGAAGTGCCATACACTGCTTGCTTGCTTACTTGATTTCATTTTAACCAAGCTACGTTTATTCAAATATTTGCTTATTTATGATGTCATCCACTTCAGGAGATGAGATGTCCTCTGGGATTGTCTTGGGGGGAGATCTTTAAGACAGAAATGAAATAAAATTAAACTACTGAGGGCAAAAATGGGTAAAATTCCTCTTGAGATGCTTTTAATAAAGTACCATATTTTTCGGCGTATAAGACACACCTTTTCCCGCCTAAAAGAGGCTGAAAATTTGGGTGCATCTTATACTCTGAATGTAGCTTTTTCAAAGCTTTTTTTTCCCAGCCCTAACGAGGTGCTAACGATCTTCCCGGCTCTTACCTGCTTGCAGGCTTTTTTTCATTGCTACTTGCTCTGAATAAGGTTTTGTTAACCAGGGGATAAAATAATGTGCTGAAGCTGACCAGACTAAGGATGCTAGCCAGATGAATACCTGGTAGGCAGATTTCCCCCCCCCCCCAATTTTTCTCCCAAAAAACTAAGGTGTGTCTTATACTCTGGTGCGTCTTATACTCCGATACGGTACCTGAAATGATAAAATACTGTTTATTCAGTCAATGAGCAACAAAAAGTTTTTTTTAAATGCAACACCAAATAAAATTCAAATACAGGTAGTCCTTGACTTATAACAATTCATTTAGTGACCATTTGAAGTTACAACGGCAGTGAAAAAGTGACTTATGATCATTTTCACACTTATGACCGTTGAATCATCCCTGTGGTCATGTGATCAAATTTCAGATTCTTGGCAATTGACTCATATTTATCACGGTTGCAGTATCCGGGGGGTGGGGGGGCACATGATCCCCTTTTGTGACCTTCTGACAAGCAAAGTCAATGGGGAAGCCAAATTCACTTAACCATGTTACTAACTTAACAACTGCAGTGATTCACTTAACAACTATGGCAAGAAAGGTCGTAAAATGGGGCAAAACTCACTTAACCAATGTTTCACTTAAAAATTTTGGGCTCAATTATACTTTTAAATTGAGAACAATCTCTACACAGTCCAATGATTGAAGCAATTATGAGAAAGAAACTCAAAAGTAACCCTGCCTTTATTTTGTTGGAATAAGATGGGACAAGTTTGAACAGTCTGTCAAATTTCTGTTGTGATATTGTAGATCAATAAAGTAGCATTCCTGGCATTCCCTTGGGTGCCTATTTTGTGATCTATCCTACTTTGAAAGTCTGACAGAACTGTAGCTCCATGTTATCCAATAGGGCAGTGATGGCGAACCTATGGCACGCGTGCCACAGGTGGCACACGGAGCCATATTGGAGGGCATGTGAGGCGTTGCCCTATGTCAGCTCCACGGGCAAACCGGAAGTTCGGAAAAACACACTTCCGGTTTGCTGTTGGGCTGTTTTTCGCACTCCGGAGGGTTCAGGGAAGCTTCCTGAAGCCCCGGAATGCGAAAAACGGCAAAACGAGCAAACCGGAAGTTTGGAAAACGCACTTCCGGTTTGCCGTTGGTCTGTTTTCCGGAGGGTTCAGGGAAGCTTCCTGAAGCCCTGGAATGCGAAAAACAGCCCAACAGGCAAACCAGAAGTGCGTTTTTCCAAACTTCCGGTTTGCCCGTTTTGCCATTTTTTACCGTCCCAGGCTTCAGTAAGGCCTTTGCGTGGGGATGTGTGTGTGTGCACCGGCCCAGGGGCCGCATGGGGGGGTTGTGCGCATGCATGGGGGGAGGGAATGGGTGTGGGCATGTGTGCGTGCACTAGCGCGCGTACACACCCCCTTTTGGCACGCGAACCAAAAAACGTTCGCCATCACTGCAATAGGGTAATGCAAGAATTGCCCAATCTACTGTGTAGTCCCGTGGTGGCGAACCTATGGCATGCGTGCCACAGGTGGCACGCGGAGCCATAGCGGCCGGCACGCGAGGGTTGCCCACCGCCAAACCGGAAGTGCGGAAAAACGCACTTCCGGTTTGCCGGTGAGCTGTTTTTTGCACTCCGGAGGGTTCAGGGAAGCTCCCTGAAGCTCCGGAATGCAAAAAACTACAAAACGGACAAACCGGAAGTGCACTTTTCCGCACTTCCGGTTTGTCCGTTTTGTAGTTTTTTGCATTCCGGAGCTTCAGGGAGCTTCCCTGAACCCTCCGGAGTGCAAAAAACAGCACACCGGCAAACCGGAAGTGCGTTTTTTCGCACTTCCGGTTTGCCGGTTTCGTCGTCCCAGGCTCCGGTAAGCCTTTGCGCGGGGGTGGGGGTGTGTGCGCATGCGCAGGGGGCAGCATGGGGGGGTGTTGTGCGCATGCGTGGGGGGGAGGGAATGGGTGTGGGCATGCGAGCGCGCGCGAGCGCCCCCCCCCCTTTTTTGGCACGCGAGCCTAAAAAGGTTTGCCACCACTGGTGTAGTCTAATCTAACATCCCATCATATAACATGAGGACTGTGTCCTCTCCCCCTCCCCCTCCCCCCCCCAAAAAATCCAAAATCTGGCTCTTCAGCTCTTGCAGTAGTGCACTCACTGCCATTGTAATCGAGAGCATGATATATTACTGAGCTAAATTGTTTAAAGCTAAAGAAAGGTCATAAAATGGGCCCAAATTCACTTAACAAATGTTTTGCTTAGCAATATAAATTTTGGACTCAATTGTGGTCATAAATTGAGGACTACCTGTTGATGAGATAACATAAATAATAAATCAATAAATAACACATATATTATTATAATGGTGGATTAGTTACCTGTGCAAGTGTAAATCTAAAATATAGTTTATGAAATAAAATACATATCTCTAAGCAAGATAACTAATATGTATTGAATCCCAAGTGATAAATGAAACAGAAGTCATTATTCCTGTAACCAATTATGTCTTATTTTCATTATGGCAACACAGAATTTGGCTACTGCATGAATGGTAAAGGGTTTTAAATCTTCAAGAAGATGGTTCACATAGACATTGTCTGACCTTCTTGGAAATTTACATATTAGGGACAGAATATAAGGAGATCTGATATACCTGAATAATTTACATTGTAGTAACTCATGCAAAATGTCTTCCATCCCTTTGTCACCATTTCAGTAGGTGACAAATTTTATTTGCTCTGAAAAAAGAATTATTTGGGTTAAACTGCCAGTTTAAAGCCTCTTCTCAGAGCTTTTGCCAGTCTCCATGAGCTTTTTTTCAAGCTGCTCAGCAAATCCTGAACCTTGAATGATAAAATGATCTGACATTTCTTCCTGGGGACTAAATTTATATTTGCAGCCAGATAAATACTGAACTTTGGAATTCCTTACCATCACAGAGCCTTCTCTTAAGCTAATGCTTCCCATATGCCCTTGGCAGGCAAAATTATTTCTCTTAATCCCTTCTGAGGAACATGAACATCCCTTCAGAGGTCAGGATGTCTTGCTATACATGACATTTATTGGGTTCATATAAATTCTGTGGTGCTTAAAAGTTTGTGATCCCTTTTGAATTTTCAATCTTTTTGAATAAATATGACTTAATTCAACCTACATACTTGATCCAAAGCTGCATAATTCAACCTTTAGGAAAGGCCTCTGCAGCTGATAACAGAACTCCGGATCGATCCAGAGCTCTGTTATTGGCTACAGAGGCCTTCAGGAAAGCCTTGCCAGCTGCAGAAGAAATGGGCCGAGGTGTGCGAGGCCTGGTTGCAACTATCTGAAGGTAAGTAGTAGTTTCCGAACTTCCGGTTGGCCTGTTGGGCCATTTTTCGCTGTCCCCAGGCTTCAGGAGGCTTTCCTGAACCCTGGGGAGAGCGAAAAACAGCCCAACGGGCCTACCGGAAGTCCGGAGGCTTCAGTGAGGCCTGTGCGCATACACAGGGGAGCAGTGCAGGGTGTATGCGCATGCGCGGGGGGAGGGCATTGCATTATGGGTGTGGGCACCCGCCATCACCCGCGCGCGCACCCTTTTGGTACCCGAGCCAAAAAATGTTCGCCATCACTGGTATAAGGTCTTGGACAACCATTTGTCTGGAGTGGCATAGGGTCTCCTGCTGGAACAGAGAGTTGGACTAGAAGATCTCTAAGGTCCCTTCCCACTCTTGTTAATTATAAGTACATTCTAATTAATTTCTAGGTCATGTTCACAGTCAGATCTATGATCCATTTGTGAATTTCAGAATAACTTTTTCCCCCTACTCAAATTATTTTTAGCTGTTTTAATAACGATCACCAAAGAATTGCTCTATTTCAAATTGTAGATATTTTCCATTTTCTAAAGGATTTTCTGACAGTTGCCGTTTAGGTGACCTAAGCTATCCAAAGTAAATGTCTTAAGCAGTGATTCTTTGTGTATGTGTGTTGGTAATGCATAGCTGCCACTGGAGAGGCCTTGCTCTAAAGAAAATTGTTTTCTTTTGTGGTTCTTTCTATAGTAGAATCTGAATAACAATGCCAATTACTGGCTTTATCATTTTGTAGCCTCTAGTGAATCGGCAGACACCCTGGATGCAGCAAATTCAATCAAAAGTGCTGATGAGAGCAAATCAACCTTCACCCTCCCCCCCCAAAAAGAGGGGGAAGCCTTAGGGTATAAAATGAATACTATGGAATAAAGTGTGTGTTTTTTTTCAGACAAATTGACAGAAGAAAAGTGTTTTACTATTTTTTTCTTTTTTTAAAATTGCATCTATTCTCTTAAGACTGACTAAATGCTAAACTGTTACACTGCAACAGCAAGATGGAAAACAATGTAAATATGTCTTGTTTTGCCACCTGATGTAAAGCAGTTAGGTACAATTCCTTGTTATAAATGGCATTTTGCTTTCTGGAGCCAGGTTTTACAATTCAGTTAAAAGCCAGGATGCTAAATTTACTTTATTTGTACTTACGTAAGTAATCTCATTCAATTTCATAAATAGGCATCACATTTCCCCTTCCCTCTGTCCTACACATTTTGCATTAAAATCTTCCTCTTTTAATGCCAAATCAATTTTTATTCAGCCTTTGCCATTATATGCCCCCCCTTTTAGAGAGCTATATAAGGCTGTTGTACCAATGAATGTCAGTATTCAATTTTATTGACACATCCTTGATATTCTCTTCACCAATTAAGAAGCATTTGAATTACAAGACTTCCTCATGAGTCTTCTGTTTCGGTTAGTCTATAAAATATTAATGGGTTTTTTTTAAATAATGTCTAATTTAGTAGGAGAATCCAGCTGGCTGCTTAACTCATGTAGGTCTTGCGAGCTTTATAGTTATTTATTGTTTGCCTCACCAGATCAAATAATTGACTCAAATAATTCCCCTCCCCTCTAGGGCATTATTATTTCTGACCTCAGTTTTACTGAACTGAAAGTCAAGGGTAGGCAGACACTATTAGGGCTGTAAATGCTTTCTGCTCAATTTGACTTTCATTACCTTTTTTTTTTAGATTTTTCTAATTAAGAACTTAATTATATGAAAAGCTGACATGCTGGCAAGTACCAGCCTCAAATGTCAACTTTATAACAATTCTCACAAGTCCCATGCATAGAATTAAAAAAAAATAGAAATATTAATTAACTCCAGCCCAGTTTGCACCACTTTGAAAATCTATAGTATTGTATTCCTTTTGAAATATTAACACGGTGAATAATATTCCCTTAATTTGTTAGCTTTAATTTCTGTATTTTAAGGCAGTCACTTGTTTTGACGGCTGAAAGTTTAATAGAAGTTTGCTCTGTCAAAATGTCACCTTCCTAGTTTCACCTTCTTGGGAGCTGTCAGGCCTAGTTGACCAATTGCAAAAGCTGACAGTTGAGTCAAATATAACTATCACTTATTTTTCTATTTTTGGTGCTAGGTCATCCAGATTTTGGCTAGGATTTTTCCTCCCCAACTAGTAACAGAATTGTCAAAGAAATCACCTATATAAACTGCTTTTACGGATTCATTTGAGGTTTATAATTATGCTGGGAAACCTTGTCAAAGGTTTTATAGAGGAAGATGGACATAAAAAGTAATACTGTGCAAATCCAGGTCAGAATATAGAATTGTTCTAAAGGATAATAACATTTTTAAAGGCAGCATGAGTTTAGTATACAAGAATAAAAATACATTCCATGAAATCTGTGGATTGCTTGATAAATATGATACAGTGCAGTACACAAATTTGATTTATTCACCATTGTGGGGTGGGGTGAGAGACAATAAAGGAAGAAAAGAAAAATAAAACTTCTGTAAAATATATACAATTTTTTAATATAGAATTGAGAAAAAAAAGTCAGGCCATCTTCCCCCTGGTCACATGACCACCATTTAGTCTAGTCTAGTCTATTTACAGAAATACTATTCATGTATAGTCTAGACTACACTATACTATACTAGTCTAGACTAGACTAGACTATACTATACTAGTCTATACTATACTATACTATACTAGCCTAGTATAGTAAATACTGTAAATAGTATTTACAGAAATACTATTCATGTATTGTCTAGACTAGACTAGACTAGACTAGACTAGACTAGACTAGACTAGACTAGACTAGACTAGACTAGACTAGACTAGTATAGTATAGTATAGTATAGTATAGTATAGTATAGTATAGTATAGTATAGTTAGTATACCGTGTTTCCCCGAAAATAAGACCCTCTCTTATAATTTTTTTAACCCTGAAAAAACTAATCATACATTTCCGCGTGGAGTGATTGTGATTGTGTTTAAGAGTCTGACAACCCAAGGATAGAAACTATTTTTAAACCTATTTGTTTGGCTGGCTATGCTTCGATGTCTTCTGCCCGATGGTAGAAGTGCGAAGAGACACTGACCAGGGTGTGAATCATCTCTGAGTATCTTCCTTACTCTGCTAAAGCAGCGAGACCTGGCGATGTCATTCAGTGACGTTAGAAGGCAACCAATGGTTCCTTGTGCCGAATTGATCACTCTCTGTAGTGCCTCCTGTCCGCAGCAGTTAAACCAGTGTACCATACTGTAATGCAGTATGTGAGGACACTTTCTATCGTGGACCGAGAGAAAGAGGCCATCAGCCGTCGTTCCACCTGATTTTTTCGCAGGACTCTAAGGAAATGAAGTCTCTGTTGGGCCTTGCCAATCACCTTGGACATGCTCGGAAATCTCTTCACATTTATGACTGGTGGACGAGAGCTCTGTGATCATGTGTTCGGCCTTTGTAATCTTCTCTGCTGGTTCCCCAGAAAGTCAGTGGAGAAGCTAGCAAGGAAGGTTATAAGTTCAGATTTAGATATGTTGCTCTAGCCCAGGGGTGGGCAAACTATGGCTCTTTGAGGACCTGTGGACTTCAACTCCCAGAATTCCTGAGCCAGCCATGCATGCAAGGCTGGCTCAGGAATTCTGGGAGTTGAAGTCCACAGGTCCTCAAAGAGCCATAGTTTGCCCACCCGTGCTCTAGCCCAAGAGAGATTTCTTCTTCCTCTGTGCATCCTCCCTGGCACTGGAGGACCTGACCTTGAATCGGTCAAAAAACACTAGCGAATGTCATTATTCTGAATCTTTCAGAATGCTAGTGTTCACAGGTATTTTTTCCATCATTTCCACCTTTCCGGAGGGAAAAGGGTAATTCTAATCAGGCAAATCCCTACTTTTGTTCTCATGTAATGTGTTGGCTTGTGTGAAATGAGAGTAGAGATGATGAGCCATATACTTTCCCATTCATTTTAGAGAGATACCCATCTTGCATGTATCACATATGTCAGAAAAAAGCATCCATATTTTGTACAATTGTTACTAAACCATGGCAGCGGTTCATTACAATAGCGTAGTTTTATTGGCATTACTTCAACCTTTGGTTTAATATTTATTTTACTTTTATATAAAGCTGACACATTATTTGTTTTCTTTTTCAGCTACTCCATGTCAATATTAGGATATCTAACTATTAATAGCTGGCTTAGTCTTAAGATAATTCATTTTACGAATGCTTTTCAAGTTTTTAAAATAAGTCTGGATAATATTATTACAGTTTATGTTGTATCTTATTCCTAAGAACAAATTTATTCTTAGAAATAAAGTGCTTAGCCATTTGAGAAAACAGTTCATGCTAGCAACAGTTAAGCTAGCATGAATTATCTAGCGAAACAAAATCTATTTGCCACTGTTTAAATTGGCAAACTATTTGTTTTCTTCAAATTTCTATCTCTTGGTTTTTAAGTGTACTTATCTTTGGAGCAGTTGTTCGCATCGAGAGAAAGATATCATGGTGTTTGTATGCCTGGTTTTAACTTTATTTCATTTAGGGATGCACACAAGTATTTTTGAACTGGACTGATCAGACAGCATTCCTTGTCAAGAATGCTTGAAGAAAGAACTGATATTTAAAGATCCTTTGTGTTGTTATACTTTGCAGCTATCCTGGAAAAAATATTTACAGAAATACTATTCATGTACCGCAAGGGATCCTCAAACCTTTTAAACAGGGGGCCAATTCATGGTCCCTCAGACTGTTGGGGGGCCGGACCGGGTGGGTGGGCGTGGCTAGGTCATGTGCATGGCCAATTTAACAGTCCATTAAACAATGCACACAAATTAAACTTTAATTTGTTTTTCTCCTGGGGGTGTTTTATTTGGTTTTGTTTGCATGTTGCTCTTTTGGTTGACTTTTCTTTTTACTAGATCATTTTTTCAGTTGTTTAGGAGTCTAGTGGTCCACTTCAGGAAACTCAGTTTTGCAGCAATTCTTCTCAGTCCCAAGGAGCTTAAGAAATCTCTCTCTCTCTCTCTCTCTCTCTCTCTCTCTCTCTCTCTCTCTCTCTCTCTCTCTCTCTCTCTCTCTCTCTCTCTCTCTCTCTCTCTCTCTCTCTCTCTCTCTCTCTCTCTCTCTCTCCCTCTCCCTCTCCCTCTCCCTCTCCCTCTCCCTCTCCTTCTCTCTCTCTCTCTCCCTCCCTCCCTCCCTCCCTCCCTCCCCTTCTCTCTCTCTCTCTCTCTCCCTCCCTCCCTCCCTCCCTCCCTCCCCAGGCTTCAGGAAAGCCTCTTGGAGCCTGGGGAGGGCGAAAACGACCTCCCCCCGCCCTCTGGAATGCCAAAAATCAGCTGGCCAACTTGTACATGTGCGCTGGAGCTGACATAGGGCAACGCCTCAGGTGCCCTCAGATATGGCTCCATCTGCCATCTGTGGCACGCGTGCCATAGGTTCGCCATCACGGTACTAGACCTAAATAGAATTTTCCCTTGCTTTTTTCTGTTCTGAATTGCTGCTTTATTTATGTGGCCATGCAGTTTCATTGGTTGTCAGGATATTTTATCTTGAATCACAAATGACATGCTTGTTATTTTAGTTGTGCTTTTTACAGATATACATGTAGATATCTAGAAAGAACTCAAATTTGGTGAATCCAATCTTGAAGTTTTAGATTGATACTGCAAAACTAACCAGTGAAGTTAACAAAATATATCTTTTGATTTATTTCTCTTTTTTCTTCCCACAAGGAACTACTCATCTTTTTACAGAATTTGCCTACGATGCATTGGGGAAATGAAGACATCAGCGTTCTCCTTGCTGAAGCCTACAGATTGAAGTTTGCATTTGCAGATGCTCCAAACCATTACAAGAGATAAAAAATTTTTTTACAAAGTGTGGCTCTGATTGTGACATCAAATCAGTTTCCATATTGTGGTTGTGCTGGCACACAATTGTCTACAGTTTCTATAATTACTGTTGAGCAAGAAGCTATTGGATTACCAAAGAAATGAGAGTACAGGCTTGGGGAAAATCTTGTGTATTTAAAAAGAAATATTCTTGTTCATTGATTAAAGAAAATTAAATTTTATTTTCATTATGGTCCCTTTTTTCTTTGGTAATTGAGTTACCATGCGAATGAATAAAGTGTGTTATGTTCATTGGGATCTAATGACTGATTGTGTTGTCTCCATCAGTTTTATTCCTAGTCAATTATGTTCAACATTTTGATGGAAGCATTTTTTGGTGTCATGAGGTGCATGCAAGCTCATAAGAATAATCAGTCTTGCATTGAAAATGAGTACAAATAAATTAGGCAAGAAGGTCATGTAGAGGTGGTTGCACACTTATTTTGTTCGCAAACACAAGATATTTAACTCCTTTTAATAGAAAGTTTGTTTACACAATGAAATCCAGGAGTAGATTTTTATGGAACACAATATTTAAAACTTGAAAATAATGCCACATGCGTGGTCAAATGAGATCCTCGGACGTTTTACTCAGCCGTATGCAGATAATGTTTACTATGTTATTTGACTTTAGTGTTTCCAAAACATATTGACTATAGAATAGGAAATAAGTTTGGTTTGCCATAATGTATTACTAAGCTAATGGTTTAAAACCTTTTTGTGCATGTAGATCTTTTAGTTTCAATATTTTCCTAATTAAAATCTTACTTTATGCATGAAGAATATATTTTGATGTGCTATTGCCTTATGTTGAATTTATAATATGATGGGGCACTTGATCATGTGATTTGATATGAGTGTGGGTATACCTCAGCTCTTAGAATAAAAGCATGGAGTTGCAGTTTGCTGATCAGGTTTAGAAAATTGGACTGATGAAGTCTCAAATGTACTCTCTTGCAACCATCATGCAGAGTTCTTGATTAATTAAGAGCCAATTTATATAAAAACATGTATGTTTAGCAGCAACTTATTGAAGGAATTCAGTGAGAGGACTTGGTTAATAATATAAATGATTTGGCTTTCTAAAATATTCACCAACCATTAATCTTTTGAAGCGTCCAATTTAACAGACTCAAGCAATTAATGTTTCAACTGCAATATATATTTTTAAGCAAAAGTTGATTTATTCTTTAAGACTCTATGTCTAGCATACAATTGACCGAGCCAAGTGTTCTTGATTTTTGTATAGAGTTGTTGCAAAAGTAGCAATGATACCAGTATGCTTCTAGTATACCAGATCTACTAAATATGATCTAGGAAAACCTCTTTATCACTCATATCTTCACTAAGTCCTGAGCCAATCTGAACTATAAATGGAATAAGATAATATTAGGAGCTCTTCATGTGTGCCTTTAAGTCTTTATTTGAATGCCTTAGTGTGGTTGTATATGTTGACTTCCTTTCTGAATGGATAGATGCCAAAACACATGATAATTACAGGCAATAGCACTAATTTTTTTCTGGCCTTTCATCGGCAGCACAGATGTTTTTAAAAGTTGGTTGCTTAAAGACATTTTTTTTCCAGTGGAGCATTTGCCATATTCTCTTTCTGATATTGTTTAACTATGCGTTCGGATTGCGTTGGGCTACGTGATTGTGAAACATATTCCAGTTCCATTTGAGTTCCTCATTTTCAAATGCATGCTTTTTAACAGCTTTATTGAACAAAGCAGAGTAGTTCTGTTATTATTGTAACACAGATGCAAGGTCACAAAGAGGATACAATTTAGGAGAGCTTCCAGGTCAATACTGATCTGAGGGGGCCCTTTCTGTTAAGGCAGGGGTGGGCAAACTATGGTTCTTTGAGGACCTGTGGACTTCAACTCCCAGAATTCCTGGGAGCATGCATGGCTGGCTCAGCATGCATGCATGGCTGGCTCAGGAATTCTGGGAGTTGAAGTCCACAGGTCCTCAAAGAACCATAGTTTGCCCACCCCTGTGTTTAGGTATCTGTGTTAATTCTAATCCTATTATCCATCATCTAATATACCATACAAAGTGATTCACAGCCAATGAATTCCAATAGATTCTTGACTTTAATCATATAATGGAAATGACATTTAGTTTTTCACCATTCCCCCCGCCCCTCACTTAAGTTTGTAAGGTGAAAGGAGATTCTTAGCCACAAGGGTGAAAGGATTTTTAAACATAAGGATACTTTAAAGTTCAGTGCATTATTATTTAAAAATTGTCAGATTGGGTCAAATAAAATAAATAAACCTTCCCCGCCCTCAAGGAAAAAAACAACAACAAACCAGCTAAAGTGCAGTGAGAGTGAAAATTGTATGAATCGTTAAAAAAGAAAATAAGATAACAGAGCACATGGATTTGTACTTTTTAAATTGTATAATTTGCATAGGAATTTCTCTTTATGTAAAATGGGTCTGTTTTACTGTGTTAAATGTACGTATTAATATGGAGAAATGAAAAAAAATGTTAATTCCATTTGATCTGACTTTCAGGCTTTGTTAAGGTCATTATTTCTTCCTCTTCAAAACTGAATAATATTTCATTCTGTGGGGGGGGGAACACCCCTTGAATTACCTCAGAAACAAAAGGTGACTCTGTCCTCCAATGTTGTTTTATAAAAATTGGTTATTTAAGACAGTGTTTCCCAACCTTGGCAACTTGAAGATGTCTGGACTTCAACTCCCAGAATTCCCCAGCCAGCGAATGCTGGCTGGGGAATTCTGGGAATTGAAGTCCAGACATCTTCAAGTTGCCAAGGTTGGGAAACACTGATTTAAGACAGCTGATATCATTCTGGCCATACGATATATTTTCTGTGTACGTATTCTTTTTCCTTGAAATTGTGTCTTGATTTCTTTGTATAACTCAGGAAAAGTGCCATCCCAACCAGCTGTTATATGGGAAAAAATATTTTTGCCACTTTTACATCCCTTTGTTAAAATTTTGAATTGCTGTCTAATATCTTGTAGTAAAGATATTCTTCCATTTAAGATTTACTAATGTAGTAAAGATATTGGAACAATTCAATAATTTAGCATGATCTGTAATGTTATACTGAAGGCTTAAAGCCGACTTGTCATAAATGCAATATTAAATGTACAGTGCATATAACCAATTTCTATCTATAGTATATGCTTAGTAATGTAAATAAAAACAATGTACTAAACATGTAAATATAAAAGATGAAAGATACAACTATCTTGCAATCACCTGTACATCTCAAATATACTATAACAAACTGGTTGCACTAGTCTTTAATTTCATATGGAAAAGCCCATAGATTTGTATTACATTAATAAAATGTAATTAATACCCAAGATTTTGTATATATGTGTCTATTATATAATTTGTGGAATTAATAAATATTTCAAATGAATAAATCTTTTTATGTCAGAATAACTAGTTATAATAGAGGAAAATCTTAAGGATTTTGAAATTATTTTAATGGTAAAGATTGTATGATGAATGCATTTGGATTTTAAATGTGCATGCTGCCAAGTACATAAAAATTACTAGGGGGGTGGGGAGACAGACAGAGACAGAGACAAAAAAAACCAAGGTTTTGCAAACAAAGCCACAGAGATAGTGGTAAGATTTCAGTACTGACATCAAATATTGACCTTGTGTTTCTCATTTTTGCTCAAGAGTTTTAAGACAATTGAGGCAATGCAATATATCTTTAAAAGCATATTTAATGAACTATAACTGCTCTTATATGTGTTTGCTTTTTTACATAACTTTTTGTCTGACAAGTCTTTTAAGAATTAAAAAATTGGTCTTGGATGGCTGAAGGCGAAAAATATAGCTACATGTTGAATATTGCAAAAATGAGATGATAATGCTGATTCGTTCCAGGTGAAAGAACAGGATTTTAAAATTTAAGTTTTAAATTGTGGTGGTTTTTTTTTTTTTTGTCAAATCCTACCCAATTCCTTTCTCACCCAGCTCTTTTTGTCATTTAGTAACCTTCCTTATAATAGCTATACAGATTATACTACCTGTTCTGTAAAGATCCTTTTCATTTATGTAGGGATTTTTGCTTTAAATGCCCTTTTAAAGAAAAACACCGTAAAATATGGTGGCAAAATGTATGTGCAAAAAGGATCCTGCTTTCTTTTGATTGTCTTATCATTGCAATCACATTGCAACTAGTGATTCATATCATACTTGAAGAAAATGTTTTTGGAGGTTTTGTTTTCTTAGTAAAGTACCGGAGACTTTCTCCGCTAAAAGAACATTTTACAGAATATTATAATAAATTAATCCAGCTTTGCTTGGAGCCCTGCAGAGAAGAATCAAAGGAGATATATAGGTTTATCAAATTGTAAGGAGAAAATAATAACATTAATCATTTACTTGGCTTTCTTCATGCATATGATTTATTATTTCACTTTATAAACCTTGTTTATTAAGAATCGGTGTACAGATAGCACATATCTCTACAGCTAAGATAATGATAGTAGTCTTTCAATTTCAAATTATCTCGTGCCCATTAACCAGCAGGGTCACATCAAGGAGGTCTGCAGAAAGTGTGGATTTATTGAAGAAGTATTATTCTGGAAAACAAGCTTTTTTTATTGTCTGTGACAGTTAAAGGAATATCTGAGAAGCTTATTCTGATATATGTATTTCATCTAGGTGTTTATGTTTTTAATATATATCTTCTGGGATTTTAAACTTCTGCTGGAATATTACCAAAAAATAAAACTGGAGCAAAACAATCTAGCATAACATCCATATTGTGGCAGTATAAAGTATAAAATAATCTAGCGAGAAACTCAAGATTTCTTGGTCCAAAAGCAAACAAAACATCGTGATAGGGTAGCAATTTAATGTTGAGCCTGAAATTGGACACATCTCGACCTTGATCCAGTCCAAAACTTTTATTATTATTATTATTTAATTTTGGCTGGCTTTAAATCATCAAAATGAAAAACAAGGACTGCTAATATCACACTTTGGGGATACTTGTTTAACTGTGATTTATTGAGGTGCAGGTGGTCAGATTCAATTCAACACGCTAAGCCAATAAGCCACAGTTGGGTGCATATAACACAGTACCAAAATTAACTCTTTAAGAGGAGTGAACGCACCTACTAATGCTCATATCCGCAACACTCCTTTCAGTTCCGTAGTGGTTTTATATTTTGTTTGGAGTTAAACAACCTGCAAGTTTTACGCCCTCCTTCTGTGGAGCAATATTACAGGTTCCTTTTGTCCCTTTGGAGGCCTGGCGTTCTTTTATTTGTATAGTTCAGAAAGGCAGAGCGCAAGGATGCATATTAACATGTGCTCTAGCGAGAGTTTGCAATGATTCTGGATGGCGTCTCTCCATTTCTCTCCAACTTTGGTCATTGCTATACTGTTTCCTCAGGCTCCTTGCTGTGGCCTGATCAAAAGAGGAAAGAGATTGCCAACGCTGGAAGGTAATTACTCCTCCTGTATCCCTTATGGGCAGCCCTAGGATTCTATTGATGAAACTTGCTAACAATGAAGTTGTATTTTATGCTTGGCAACTATCAGCACTCTGGACAGAAACCAAGAGATGGTGAAAGTCAGGAAAATCTGCCAATGCATCATGTGCGCCTGCTACACTGAATAATTAAAACAATTTAATTTGAACAGCTTCCATTTGCATTCTCTGGCTTTCATTTCCCATATTAAGAGATTGCACTAGGCAATGAAACTGAAAATGGATTTTGCTGATTTTCAAGTCCATTTGCGTTCACTTGTTCCACTTTGAAAAGTCGGACTGCATTAAGACATTGGATTTCTTGAAAATCGTTGTGAGATGCAGCTATCATGCTTCCTCCTGGGAATGTAATACAGTGCAGAACGTCTAATTCGAGGCATTTTTCTTCCTATTATCAACAAATGTTTTGTAGCCCTTTGGATTGGAAAATCTATTGTTTATTATATTTGTGTTTTCTGTCTGTCAACCAAAGATTCTTCTATTATTTTCAGTAGCTGATTAGAAGCATTCGTGCCCATTTTCTAAGAAGCCCCCTGAACCATTTTATTGTTCAGCAAACTGTCTTGCTGGGTGTGGCAATTGTTGTTTGAAAGTGAAGATCTGTGATATGTTGGAGAATATTTGGTTAATTATGGGACAGAGTAGGCTGGTGTTGGCGAACCTTTTCAGCACCGAGTGCTATGCCTGTGATGGCTAACCTATGGCACATGTGCTGGAAGTGGCACACACAGCCATCTCTGGGCACGTGAGCCATCGCCTGTTGCTCTTCCGGGTTCTAGCGCGCCAGCCAGCTGGTCTCGTGCGCGGAAGCACTGGAAACCAGAAGAGCAGCTGCCAGGTGCACATGCACATGCTGGGAAGATACTCTTCTGGTTTCTGGCACGCGCATGCGCACTGGCCACCTGCTCTTGCAGTTTCTGGTGCGCATGCACATACAAAGACCAGCTGGCCAGTGTGCATGCATGCACCAGAAACCAGAAGAGCATCTTCCCGGCACGCGCATGCGCACTGGACAGCTGCTCTTCCAGTTTCCGGTGCTCCCGTGCACGTGAAGACCAGCTGGCCAGCGTGCTGAAACCCGGAAGAGCAACGGGTGACGGCTCACGTACCCGGAGAGATGGCTCTGCGTGCCACTTCCGGCATGTGTGCCATAGGTTCGCCATCACAGGAGTAGGCCATGTGGCATCTAATTTATTCAGAACATCCACAAACACATAGAGCAGTGATGGTGAACCTTTTTTTCCTCGGGTGCCGAAATAGTGGGCGTGCGTGCTATTGCACGTGCGTGCGTGCCCACACCCATAATTCAAAGTCCCTCACTTGCCCCACCCCCCTGCACATGTGTGCGTGACCCCCCCACTCCCCCATTTCCCGACTTCCAGTGGGCCTGGTGGGCCCATTTTTCACCCTCCCCAGGCTCCTGAGGCTTTCTTGGAGCTTGGGGAGGGCGAAAACGCCCCCCTGCCACCCTGAAGGCCCTCCGGAGGCCGAAATCACCCTCCCAGAGCCTCTGTGCGAGCCAAAAATCAGCTGGCGGGCACGCACATGCGCGCTGGAGCTGAGCTAGGGCAACAGCTCGCGTGCCGGCAGATGTAGCTCCGCGTGCCACCTGTGGCACCCGTGCCATAGGTTCGCCATCACTGACATAGAGAATTCAGGAAGAATAGGACAATGCAGAATTAGGTTTACCTGGCACTTCAATAAGAATTAAGAAAGCAAATCTGGATTTAAATGAGCTACAATTTAAATTTTATACTGGAGTAGTGGGATGCTTTACTCATTCTCTGTCAAACAATTTTCAGGCTGTTTCTACCAAGTTTACAACGTTACTCAAATATGTTCTTTGGGTTTGTTTCTATTTTGGTTTTCGATGTTCTGCATCAAACATCTTCCATTTGGGAAATTACTATTTAAAGCATATTTAAATAAATGGTTCCTTTGATGATACTCTGCTAGAGAATTAATTTTTAATTTAAGCTAGTCTATTATCTTGAATTTTTAAAAATAGTTGCACTGTTCTTGGAATAAATCTGTCTTTCCAGCAAACGGCTCATAATGAGTTAGTCATAACTTTTGAAGCTTTTCCCATTATGTTTGAACTCTGATGTTATTTAGCTTGGGATGATTTCTGGACCTATGACTATGATGACAGTCACGATATTATCGCCATCATCATAATAGACTGGCTCAGGGGCGGGTTCCTAATCTTTTTACTACCACTCTGTAGTGGTATTTTGTGGGTGTGGCTTGCTAGCCATGTGACCATGTGGGCGTGGCTTCTCGGACTGCTGAAGGGAGGGGAACTGAGATAGGTCCTGCCGCCCATTCCCCCTCCCAACAGCAGCTTGAGAAGCCTCAAACGTGCAAAAATGCCTAGGATCATCACCGCATGTTCGTGGCTTCTCGGAATGCTGAAGTGAGAGGAACTGAGATAGCTCCTGCTGCCCATTCTTTCAGCGTCTCACGCGCTCCCTCAGCCATCCTCCCCTGCTTGGACTCACTGTGGGGTAGGAAGGCAGCGCATGAGCAGTGCCGGAAACTCGGCTTCTGGGCATGCGCAGAAGAAATTTTTTTTAAAAAAAATGGTGGCGCCTAGGCACCGGCAACCAACTGCACCGGTACTGTGACGTCACCAGCAGGCCGCTACCGGTGCTATAGAGTGGACCGCACTGGTAGGAACCCACCACTGGACTGGCTGAAGAAATGGAGGTGATCAGCATCAAATGCAAAGAAGGTTGATAAGAAAAAGGACAAACAGCAGTGGCTCTGAAGAGTAGAAGAAGGAAAATAATAAGGGAGTGATAGGAGAAATAAAGAAAAACTGTTAAAGGGCAAAAGAAAGTCAAAACTAAACAGGAAACAATTCCTTAAAGCTACAGCAATGCTAATGGATTGAATCTTCTTACCGTGGAATTTGCACATTGTTTTTCAAAACAAAAACTAATCATAGAGTGACCCTTGCTGGGACTAATTAGTGTTTATTTGCTGGCTGGGAATTGAAATCCACCCATCTTAAAATTTGCAAAGGTTGAGAGACACTGGTTTCCTATCTATTGCCATTGTCCTTCAGCATTTCTTATCCTTTGGCAGGTTAATGCAAAACCTACAGCAGTGTTAGCTAACCTTTTCGGCACCGAGTGCCGAAACAGGAGCGCGCACATGTGTGTGTGGGCCCTACAGCTATCCATATATCTGTGGAGTTATCTGAATTGAGCGTCACTAGAAGGAAGTCACAATATTCAGTGCTGCAAATGTAAATTAGATGTTTAAAGAGATATCACAATTGTTTTTGTCAGTCCTCAAGTTTTATTACTTTAACCATAATGGACTACTGTAACGCGCTCTACATGGAGCTACCCTCAAAAAGCATATGGAGACTGCAGTTGGTGCAGAATGCAGCTGCGCGAACTATGGTGGGTGTTCCGAAATACACCCACGTAACACCTATTCTCCGCCAGCCCATCAGTCTCCGGACGCAATTTAAGGTGTTGGTTTTGACCTTTAAAGCCCTACATGGCTCAGGGCCAGGTTACTTCCGGGACTGCATCCTACCACATACCTCCCTACGACCAGTTAGGTCCCACAGAGTTGGCATCCTCCAGGTCCCATCAGCCAAACAATGTCGGTTGGTGGGACCACGGGGGAGAGCCTTCTCTGTGGGAGCCCCATCTCTCTGGAACCAACTCCCACCAGAGATCCGGATTATCCCCACTCTACTGGCCTTTCGCAAAGCCATAAAAACATGGCTCTTCCAGCAGGCAGGGTGAAGAAGATCGGATTCCCCCACGGATGAATGGTTTTTAAAACTATGTAATGTTTTAAACTATTTTGTATTATTTGTATTGTTCTTATTCCTGCTGTACGCCGCCCTGAGTCCTACGGGATTGGCCAGCCTATAAGAACTTTTAGTTAAATTAAATCAAATTAAATTAAATGGTTGATGTTTGTCAATTCATAACGTTTCTCTCAGCTGATAGCTTGATTGAAAGCTGTAGTAAATGAATAATCACAGACTCGTCCTCTTGTATAGTGTGGTGCTTTACAGGTATTCTGGGACTATGTCTTCCCCCAAACCCCAGCAAGGGTGGTCTTTGGCTGAGAATGTGTTTTGTTCCCAAAACATCTGAAGGGTGACAAGAAAAGAAAATTGTTCTAAGCATGTTGGTGATATAAGCTGAGATCAGTTTCAAATGAAGCTCAGATGGGGTTTTATTAATTTCACTCTGTGCAGCTTCTTACTGTGTTAGAATTCCTTCTTTCCATTCATTTATTTTTGGTTGGTTTTATACACCCAACTCTTCCATTTACTGGCTTTTCTCAGAAAATAACACAAATTCTGCTCTCTTTGGAGACCTGAACTGGTTAAATTATTTAACATGGCAAGAATTCGAACATCTTTTAAAAAGAGAAAAACATAATCTTAAACCAGTGGCCTGGAGTTTTGCAGTCAAAGAGATTGTTCCTCTGTGTCTTCTCTCTCTCTCTCTTTCTCACTCTTAAGGCAGTGCTTCTCAAATAGTGGGGCGGGCCCCCCTGGGGGGGGGCACGGAGCGATGCCAGGGGTGTGTGTGACCCCGGGGAACGTGCTTTTTTTTGCAGCAGGGAGTAGGGGTTTTTTGCACCGAACAATAGCACACAGCACAGAACAGGAGATGCAGTATGAAGTGCAGATAACAAACCCTTAAGAGATACCAAAAATATTTAACAGGGATGAAAAAAAAAGGAGGAGAGAGACGGAGACAATGAGACAAATGTAAGTCTCCCGAAAGCTAAGACGAGGAAATATGATGAAGCGTATGTAGCGCTTGGCTTCACTGTGACTACGGTGGCAGACGAGGAAAGACCGTTATGTTTAATGTGTCTAAAAATGTTGGTAGCGGACAGCATGAAGCCAAATAAATTAAGGCGTCACTAAACACATTACACCCTAATCACGCTGAAAAGCCGCTTGAGTTTTTTCAGCAAAAATGTGCCGAATATTGCAAACAATTGTCCCGGCAGAGAGTTGGGGGGGCACAAAATGTTTACTTCTTCCTAGGGGGGGCATAACAGAAAATAATTGAGAAGCACTGCTCTAAGGGAGGGATGAGGAAGATAATCTCCAGTGAAGCTTTCGAGGCTGCACAGATAAGACGCTGATAAGGCAGCAGTTATTTCTATTCTATTTATATAGGCTGCAAATCAGTTAAGTAGCTCAATGTGCTTTGAAAAATATGGTGCTTTGATTACCGTGAATCATGTCTATCTATATGAATTGACCAAATTTGGAATGGAATCAAATATTAATTCAAGATCTTAACAAGAGTGGCGATGGTGTGTGTATGTGTGAACTCAGGTTTTATTTGAATGGTTTTGATTTTTTTTGTTTATTATCATTTTTATTTTATTATATAAAATACAAAGAAAAGAAAATGGGAAATTAAGGGAGGGAAAGGGAATGGTGAGAAGGCGGTGTGAAATACAAGGGGAAAGAGAAAAAGAAAGAAAAAGGTGCATTGACTTCCAACTCTTCCTAGGATAGTACAAGATAAACATGCTCCAATCTCAACTTTTTGCTTTTACACATTAATGTATAACAAGCCGTTTCTATAACACCAAATCTTTCTAATCAACAAAACCAAGATCAAAGTTTCATTTTTTTCTTCGCAAGCACAAATTCCAGAAGTGATATCCAAATAAGAACATATTTTCCTCTTTCAATAAAGTAATCAATTTAACCATTCCTGCTTTATCTTCCTGGCTATGGAAATCATGAGTATTTCTATTTGCACCTAGTAATCTTTGTGAACTGTCACCACTTTTATTTACAAAATGTATTGCATTCTTTCAAATTCTTTGGCCTTACTGAGAAAAAATGTTTTTGATTTTTTTATGTGATGGGTTTGGAGATAGGTGGACCTATTGATGGCATTGATATCTGCCTGCCTTTTCCTGATGGACTTTGATGACCACTTGGAATTGGTAACCTAGCAAGGTTGGAATCATTGTTCCTCTCAGACTCCTTCCTTTTGGATTCCTTGGTCTGCTGGCTTTGAGAGGGTGGAATGATATGGTTCCCCAGTTCCCACAGACTTACATCTATAGCAGGAGACCTATATGCAGGACTATTCGGAAAAAGTTTGCCAGGAGGTGGGATTGCTACCTGTTGTGGCCCACCAGCGGCCAGCAGAGCTGGTGGCAGACTCGGGCAGTGAGGAGGTTGGGGAGGAAAATGGGCCAGTCCTGGAGTCTGGGGAAGGCTCTGATGAGTGCTCTGCGTCGGAGGCAGAGATGGGGCCAGGGCCATCTGACAGTTATCAGCTACCTTTGGAGTCAGAGATAAGTGGGGCTGAAGAAAAGCTGGAGCCTGTTCCCGATGTGTGCATGGGCAGAGCTGTCAGGAGAAGGGAATTCTGTTCACAACAGAATACCGTATGAAACCAGACTTGAAATTTTAGGACTTGAAAAATTAGAACTACACCGCCTTCGGTCAGACCTAAGTGTAGCTCACAAAATTATCCGCCACAACGTCCTACCTGTTAACGACTACTTCAGCTTCAACCGCAATAATACACGAGCTCACAACAGATACAAACTTAATGTAAACCGCTCCAAACTTGATTGCAAAAAATTCGACTTCAACAACAGAGTGGTCAATGCCTGGAACACTTTACCTGACTCAGTAGTTTCTTCCACAAACCCCAAAAACTTTAACCTTAGATTATCTACCATCGACCTCACCCCATTGCTAAGAGGTCGGTAAGGGGCGTGCATGAGCACACATTCGTGCCTACCGTTCCTGTCCTAATGTACCCATATATTCATACCTCTTATACTCTTATTCATGCTTGTACTATTATACATACATACATACATACATACATACATACATACATACATATATATGTGTGTGTGTGTGTGTGTGTGTGTGTGTGTGTGTGTGTGTGTGTGTGTGTGTAGGTCTTTGGGTATTCGGGTTTTCTCCCGCGTGGAATTGGAAGTGTCTTGGCGACGTTTCGATGAAGTCTCATTCATCATCTTCAGGCTGGTGTCTTCTGTGTGTGTATATATATATATACACACACACACACATACAATCATAATTTTACTGTTTATACTTTGCTTTAATCATATATGCTTTACAAATAAAAACAAACAAAACAAACAAGCAAATTAAGGAACAGAGGTCGACTCGAGAATAAAAGCACAAGGGGATGCTGAATGGCGCCTCCCATAGGAAATAAAGGGGAGTGGTGTTTGCAGGAGACAATTAGTTCATTAGTGGGAAGATTTGCTTATCTGAGAGACTCCTTGCCAAGTATTTCCTTGTTCAGCGTTGTGTCAAGACGCTATCGGCCTGGCAACTATCCAAGGACTGATAAGGTCTGTGTTTGCAATTCACCCTTGAAAGACTGTTTGCCGGGACTTTGCTGGATGTGAATGCTGGGAATTCACATTAGCCAAATGTGATTTGGTGAAGCCTAGGTCAGAACACTACTATTCTATGTTCTATGTGTGGCAACTGATTGGTTGGTATTGCATGGGTCTTCGCAACGATTTTGCTTTTGACATTTATTGCACATAATATATATATTTATTTGTATTGTTTTAATTGTTTTTATATTTTATGCTGTACCCCATCTAACGTCATTTGTTGAGATGGATAAAATAAAATAATAGAGAATTAAAAGTCTTAAGACACACATGGACACATTTGTAGAGGAAAAACTTACAATCAGTAGAATTAAATGGAAATGAAATATCTGAAGTATACTTGTGATCATCTACTTAAGGTTTAAATATATGCAAAATAAGTACACATTTACAGCAGCAGCAACTAATTATAGCAAAACTACTCTACCTTGGCTAAACTAATTAACACTTTTAATGGAACAGTAGACCATTGTCTATATTCATGTACGCACACCCAAATAAAATTAAACATTCCTTCTAATTATTTCTAACTCAATTTGTTCATGCTGGAAACTTTCAGGACTTCAGCACAATACCTAGAGAAATGTAAATGTTCCCCTGTTATTTTTTTTTAACATTGCAACATCTTATTTAAAACAATATATGGAGGTGGTATTCAGAAACCAGCTGGAGAGAACATCAGTGCTAACTGCATCTACACATGGTTAAAGCTAGTTTTTAGTTCATCAGAAAAATAATAAGTGTGTTAAAATATAATATGTATCGGTAGTTCTACATGGAATATGCATTTAAAGCAAATTCTTCTTTAAATTGATAAAGAAATACTTAAAACATGAGGATGATTTTACATGGGTCAGAAGACTTTTCAACTCCAAAACCATCAAGATTGATGGGTCACAAAAAGCACACATATACAAATACATCATATACTTATTAAAGGTAAAGGTTCCCCTCGCACATATGTGCTAGTCGTTCCCGATTCTAGGGTGGTGGTGCTCATCTCCATTTCAAAGCCAAAGAGCCAGCGCTGTCCGAAGACGTCTCCGTGGTCATGTGGCTGGCATGACTAAACACCGAAGGCGCACAGAACGCTATTACCTTCCCACCAAAGGTGGTCCCTATTTTTCTCCTTGTATTTTTACGTGCTTTCGAACTGCTAGGTTGGCAGAAGCTGGGACAAGTAACAGGAGCTCACCCCATTACGTGGCGCTAGGGATTCAAACCAGTGCACTGCCGACCTTTCTGATCGACAAGCTCAGCGTCTTTAGTATACCCTTATTTATGAAATTCAGACCGTTCCTCCTCTAATGAAGCTTTCTTCTTCTTCACAATCTAGAATGGGACTAGGTCACTTAATTACTTCTTTTACAAACCAGTGTTGGTCTCAGGATGGTCTCTACACCTCCATACATTCCTTTTATTTTCTTGCATAGCTGAAAGCCATACTCTTCCAGGTCAATTTTAATTCTCATTATAAGCTCTAGCAAACCAATCCCAAAGTACAAGCTAACTGAAGGGAAGCGTTCAGGTACTGTGCAGGGGCGGGTTGCTCACTTACCTTGCTGCCGGAGCCATGCGCATGCATCTCCACGCTTTTGGGGGGACGTGCTTGCTGCACGCGCGCCCCTCACTACGCACGCATGCCCCTTTGCTACGCACACACGCCCCCTCGCACGATTTTGCTTCTGCGCATGTGCGGAAGCAAAATCACCCGAAAATCTTGTAGGGGGGCGCCCGCGCGTGCAAGATTTTGGCACAATTTTGCTTCCGCGCATGCATGGAGGCAAAATCTTACCAAAATCTCACGTGCGCGCGCGTCCCCTCGTGAGATTTCGGCACAATTTTGCTTCCACGCATGCGCATAAGTAAAATCGCCCGAAAATCGCCGAAAATCACAGGAAAAAAATGGTGACGTGCCGGGTGGACCGGCAGAGAGGGCTCCGGAGCGGTTGCGAAATCCGCCGCTCCCTACTGGAGCTGCATACCGGGCAGCTCTGGCAGGAACCCACCTCTGGTACTGTGTAATGGGAACAACATTCCAGACTTCCTGTAGCTTACTTGATCCTAGTTCAGCATACCAAAGGAGAAAAAGCACACATCTTCATTAGCACTTCATTAAACTATAGAAACATTGTCATGCATAGGTTGAAAAGGTGCAGTAATACACATAACACGGCTTATTAATGCAAGCACATTACAGGAAAACACGGTTAAGCAGAGTCCTAGAAAGGATGCACCATAATACTCAAGGCAATTTCCTTAAGTGGTTTTGGGTGTTAGCAAAAAGAGAGGGGTAATGACATTGTAAACAGAGAAGGGGGAAAAATAGCCCACTTTATTTATTTATTTATTTATTTATTTATTTATTTATTTATTTATTTATTTATTTATTTATTTATTTATTTATTTATTTATTTATTTATTTATTTATTTATTTATTTATTTATTTATTTATTTATTTTGGTATTCTTATATGCCGCCCAACTCCTGAAGGACTCAGGGCGGAGTACAACAGAGAAAAATACAAGAATAACCAAATATTGAATATTAATTAAAAACAAATATAAAAATTTTAAAAACACAGTATAAAAGAACATCGAGCAACCATTCAGCAACCATACATACTTGGGGGTGAGCTCGAGTGGATTAAGCTCTACCCCCAGCCTGCAGGAAAAGCCATGTCTTAAGGGCTTTTTGGAAGGCCAGCAGAGTGGGGATAGTTCGGGTCTCTGGGGGAAGTTGGATAGAACATGCATGCAACTGATGTATATGGTCATCTCCATGTTAGCAAATAATTGTGATTGAAATAGCAGTGCGATATCACTAGAGGGGAAGACTTGAAAGAATTACCAGATAAGCAGTGATTCTTCTGCCTTCCATGTGGCCTTTATAACAGTTCGGATCAAGAGCATATTCAAATGAGATTGTTCTCTGATAGCCTTTTGAAAAGAGGCCCCTTTAAATAGAGAATTGTTCTTGAGTTTTACAACTAAAGGACACTTTCAAATAGAGCACAGCCTCTGACAGTCCTTCAAACAGGAATGTTAATTGAAAAGTAGGGCATGGAATCTGCCTATGATTACACCTATTGTAATGCTCCCTGTTCCGTTTTTCAGCTGATTTTGAAGACTTGCCTATTCATTTAGGCCTTCTCTGTTGGACAAATAGGTTTTCTTTCAATGTTTATTTATTAAGTAGGTTTCTATCCTGTCACAATAAATTAAAAAAAAGACTCTTAGCAGCTTACATAGAATATGTTTTTATTTTTCCTTCCGTCCTTCCATCTCTTTACTTATATCTTTTTTAAAAACTGCTTTTGATTTATTCTTTTTATTACGTGTTTTCTACTTTGCAAATCATCTTGAATGCTTTTGTAAAGGGAGCAGCCTAAAACTCTATTTGATAACAGTAAAATAATGACAACAACTGTATGGGATATGTTGATGAGGCTTGCCAGGAAGTGCGAAAAGGTGAGGTTTGTTTGACCTCTCAAAAGAGTTCTGTATTTCTCAAATAAGTGTTGTTGTTGTTGTTAGTTGCGAAGTTGTGTCCGACCCATCGCGACCCCATGGACAACGTTCCTCCAGGCCTTCCTGTTCTCTACCATCCTCTGGAGTCCATTTAAGCTCACACCTACTGCTTCAGTGACTCCATCCAGCCACCTCATTCTCTGTCATCCCCTTCTTTTTTTGCCCTCAATCGTTCCCAGCATTGGGCTCTTTTCCAGTGAGTCCTTCCTTCTCATTTGGTTGCCAAAGTATTTGAGTTTCATCTTCAGGCTCTGGCCTTCTAAAGAGCAGTCAGGGTTGATCTCCTCTAGGACTGACCGGTTTGATCGCCTTGCAGTCCAAGGGACTCGCAGGAGTCTTCTCCAGCACCATAGTCCAAAGGCCTCAATTCTTTGGCGCTCAGCCTTCCTTATGGTCCAACTTTCACAGCCTTACATTGCAACTGGGAAAACAAATAAGTGTATGTACTAACAACTGAAGTTTAATGTTTATTATATGATCACTTATGCACTATATAACCTTGCCATGGTTCCTTTGAGATACTTCATCCTCTGAAGAGTTACAGTATTAGAATGGTAAACATGGAGGCCGCCGTCTCCCTAAGTTCAAGGATTGTTAATACATTATGACATGCAGTGCTTGTAAAAAGCAAACATTTTCCCCAAGATCTAATCTTTCCAACTTTAGTAGCCAAATTGGGAAAGAAAGTGCCAAAACAAAAACCACTGTTTTTAAGCAGGAAGTAGACCAGCATACAAATCATTCTTTTTACATTATGATACTGCTGTTTTATAAGAGTGGTGCGGTGACCTAGAGGTGGAGCTCTCGCCTTACAATCAGGAGGCTGTGAGTTCGATCCTAGGTAGAGGCAGCTATTTCTCTCTCTGGGCACAATGAGAATATATCTGCTGACCAAAGCTCCGCATTGGTGACAGGAAGGGCATCCGGCCATTAAACGCTCTGCTAGCTCCCTTCATTTGCCCAGACTCCATCCCGCAAGAGATTATGGGGGTCGTTAAATGATGATGATGATACTGCTGTTTTGTCCTTACTGTACATAGAACGCGATCTTATTCTTAAATCATTCTTCTTATGCACTGGTCATATTAATTCGGTGTAATGTTTCATGTGACCCAGGTCTGAATAAGCAGCCTTTCCCAATGTGGTGGTCATCAGAAGGGTTTGGGCTACCAGGATTCCTTGCCATCATCTACTCTGACCCACAAAATGTCTTCCAGACACTGAGCTGGAGAAAATAATTTTAAATTCTCCCAAATCTGACACCACATTTCTGACCAACGTTCACTTGTTCACATGAATTCACACTCCCCATCTTCTGGATCAGCCAGTCTGAAGGCAGTCCCAGTGGTTAAGTAAGACAGTGTTTACTGGATATTCCAGAGTTCCAGAATTGTAGATCTGTAGGGTTGGAAAGGACCACATGGATTACCTAGTCCGACTCTCTACAATGTGCCAGTCAAGCCATCCATGACAACCTTTTCATAAAACCTTTAGAGATGGAAAACCCAGACCCTAAATAGCCCAAATGTTCCATTTTCATAGAGATCCTACCATCAGGAAAGTTTTCCTTGCATTTAAATAAGATCTTTAGACGGCATGTGAATTTCGTTGTATGGGTACTCTGTGTATACACATACAATGACAATAATAAAGCAATTTAATCTAAACCAATATCAAAGCAGATCCCTTTTCTTCTTCTGCAGATAAAAATAACGGTCCTGCATTTCTCCCTTTTGGTAGTACATACTGTTATCTTTTTTTTACAGCCATAATAGAATTTTTCTTTTCCTCATTCTCGGCATGAGGCTTTTAAAATGCACCAATACTCTCTGGCTTTTGCAGCAATCCACTAGAGAGCTATTTTCCCCTCCAATTTCTTTCTATGAGCCTTGACAGATTTCATTTACAAAAGTAGATGGTATTTTAAACATTACCTGTCTGGCTCTTCTCACACCATCCAGACCTCAGGAGTAGGTTTCAGTAATTCCATTCCATTGACTGGCAGCGAGAGCCTTGCAAACTTCAAGGCACCACATGTTGTTTTCTAGCAAAAACTTGTTTATCACAGAAACATCCAAAGGGGCCATCTGGAGACAACTAACCTTATAAACCAAATTGGTTTATTCCAACCTGAGTCAGCTACTGGAAATAGAGTGTGTTGCATTTTGGAAGGGAGGGAGGGAGGGAGAAAGCAACTTGAATTTTAGGCAGCGGATAGTCATTTTGCGAAACCATGTCGAGTGAAATCTGTCCAGATGAAGCCTTTAGTGCTGGGGACAGTGTTGCCATGATCACATGCTTGAAGAATTCAGTTTTTGTGGATTTCCAAAATGGACTGAGTCCATAGCTTCCGTTTGCAAGTTAATCAGGTGTTTGCAACAGCATTAGGCTTCAGCTTTCCCATGTAATTGAACTTTCTGATGCTCTTCTTGGCTTAGAAAAACCCAATCAATATGGGCTTTACAATGCATATTTTATGATAAAATACACTTCAGGAAGCTTGCTACAAGTACATTTATTTATTTTATTATTTATTTATTTATTTATTTGGCAGCTTTTCTATGCCGCCCTACTCCCTCAGGACTCAGGGCGGCGTACAACATTTTGTAAAAAAACTCCAAACAATTTAAAAAAGACAATTTAAAACAGTTAAAATATAAATATATACACACCATACATACATGGGGAAGACATCAGATATAAATCGTCTCAAAACTCACCCCGCCTACAGGAAGAGCCATGTCTTAATGGCCTTTCGCAAGGCCAGCAAGGTGGGGATGATTCGGATCTCTGGGGGAAGTTGGTTCCAGAGAGCAGGGGCCCCTACAGAGAAGGCCCTCCCCCTAGGCCCCGCCAGTCGGCATTGTTTGGCTGACGGGACCTGGAGGAGACCAACTCTGTGGGACCTAACCAGTCGAAGGGAAGAATGAGGCAGAATGCGGTCCTGGAGATAGCCTGGTCCTAAGCCATGTAGGGCTTTAAAGATGATGATCAGCACCTTGAATTGTATCCGGAGACTAATGGGCAGCCAATGCAGCTGGCGGAGTATAAGTGTTACGTGGGTGTACCTTGAAACACCCACCACAGCACGCGCAGCTGCATTTTGCACCAGTTGAAGTCTCTGAATACTCTTCAAGGGTAGCCCCATGTAGAGCGCATTGCAGTAGTCCAATCGAGAGGTGACAAGGGCATGAGTGACCGTGAGTAGAGCCTCCTTCTCCAAGTATGGTCGCAATTGGTGCACCAGGCGAACCTGTGCAAAAGCAATTTATGCAATTTATAAAAGTGCAATTTATAAAAGTACATCTGGAGAAGAAGAAGAAGAAGAAAAATCAGCAATGCATATTTAAACCGATTTTTCCCCCCACTGATTTTTCTTTAAGATAGAGGAAAAAGGCAAGGGAATGTAATGAATGAATGAGCTCAGAAGAAATTGGCACAGCCTGTAAAAAAAAAGCTGATCTATCTATCCCCAGTAAAGGACAGGCCTGGAATTCAATCAGTCTCTGTTTTCTATAGCTCCCATCTGTTTCTATGCAACTCGTTGCTTTAAAAATACCCACAGTATTTTTCTTTAAAGATTCAGTTTTAAAAATATACCTTTTGAAGGTGAGTTGTTTCTCAGTCTCTCTCTCTTTTCTTTAAAGTTCAAGATAAAGAAATGGATGGGAAATGGTTATGAATCAAAGGGACACAAAACTCAGCCAGAAATGTCTTTGAATCAGAAATTATGGAGATTTTAATCCAGGGATGTGCCAATGTATGAACGTGTAGGAATCACAGACACAGAGACATGATTTCTTGAGCAAAGCTTGTCCAAGTTGGAAATCTCTCTGAGCTGAGCAGCCTCCGTATTCAGAAGTTCTGGTTCTCTGGACTTGTAGTTTATTATTTATAACAAGTTTCTTGTGTATACAATTACAATGATTGACTTACCCCAAAGATAGCTAACTAGTAACAGGTTAATATACAGCATACAGATAAATCATAACAAGCAAGCAGGTGAGCGCATGATTGCTAGTTTAACCTTTTGCTCTTAGCTAGAACAATAGAAGAGCTGAATATAGCAAGTAAGTAACCTTTACCCTAGATACACAGAGAGTAGAGCAAGTAACCTTTAAACTTAAATAGAACAGAGGAATAGGATGTTTTTGGTCAATATAACGACAAGAGTGGCTTTCCGTATCGTTGGCAATAATTGACAATAACCTACAGAAGGTCCCACACGACTGATTGGAGAATTCCAAGAATTGAAGTCCACACACCTTAAATTTGCCAAGTTTAAGACACTCCAGTGTAATGCATTCCATCTATCCATCCTCATTTCTTTTCCCCTTTAAGAGTGGCTGTAACTTTAATTCTCAATCCTGTCCATTACAGCTTCATTCATGGGCACATACAGAAACACATTCTCTTTCTTGGGAATCAGGGCAAAGGAAATTTAAAAAAAAGACACAAGGTTTCCTCTTCCCAGCAACATCTTTCAAAACCCCCAAATGAAATCCCACCAAAAGAGTAGCCTTCATTTAAAAAAAAGATCTTTATTTATTCATTAAAAAAAACACGACTTGCCATTTCTGCTCAGTCAAGTAACTCCCAAGTGTTGTAAAGAATATCCTTCTGGGTTCAGTTCCAAGTGGGGAAAAAGACACTGGATTCATGGAAGTTGCTTGGAAAGAAGGTTTAATGGAGGACAGGAGCACATGGCATGAGCCCCTGTACAGAAAAGGTAGATCACATGCTTCCAGATGTGGGTGAAGAGAAAAAAGGAAGGGAAAGATGCTGAGTCCCTTGGTTTTATAACCTCTGTTGGGCCCCACCTCTTAGTTTCCTGTTCCTGTGTATGTAATGCACTGATTGGTGGTCAGACTCCCAGGAGGCCATGCAGTGGCAACTCTATAGGCTTTTGTCTGTCCCAGGCTTGGCTGAATGAAAGGGCCTTGGGCAAATCCTAATATGGCTATGACTGAAGGAGATAAATCTTTGTTATGTAGAAGACTGCTGCTGGCTATTAACAAAAGGGGGAGGGGGCTAAGAGTGAGTCTGTTTCCTTTCTAACAGCATGCTTCTCAATTTCTCTAGGGATATTCTATAGAATATATTCTGCCTTTTAATATTTCCTAGGATATTTCATTTTTCTAGGAGAGGAGTGGGTGCTAACTTCCTACACAAGTAATAAGAAATATTAGACAAGCATAAAATACATGTAGATCAACAATATGAAAAATAAGATAGATGATAAAAACAAAGAAACAAATCAAATTGGAGACCCAAATGTGGCTTTTTTTCTCTCTCCTCCCCTCCCTGCCATGTCTAAAAATAGGAGAGCCTGCCTCTTTCTGTCTCTCCTTGGGAGAATAGGGTGTAACTTGTGAGGTCCGCTTACTGCTGGACCTATACAGATAGAGATACAGATTAACAGAGTTGGAAGGGATCTTGAAGGTCATTTCGTCCAACCCCCCGCCCAAGCAGACCCTACACCATTTTTGACAGATGGCAGTCCAGTCTCTTCTTGAAAGCTTCCAGTGATGAAGCTCCCACAACTTCTGAATGCAAGCTGTTCCATTGTTTCCATTGTTTCCATACTCAAATATTGCCTGGCTTCCAGTAAGGATAGGCTTCCTAAGCAGGTAGGAAGCCTGTGAAAATTCAGCAGATTCCCCCTCCCCCCTGGGGTCCCATTCCTTTTATTGCCATAAGTAGAATAGAGGACCCTCTTCCTGTTCAAAGTTGGTCCTTCACAACAATAGATAATAAAATTAGAGGCACTGTCTCCAGTGGTGGGATTCATTTTTTTTACTACCAGTTCTGTGGGTGTGGCTTGGTGGGCATGGCTTGGTGGGCATGGCAGGGAAAGGATACTGTAAAATCTCCATTCCCTCCCAATCAGCTGGAACTCCGGAGGCAGAGACTAGATGGTGGCGGGGCCAGCCAGAGGTGGCATTTACCGGCTCTCCGAACTACTCGAAATTTCCGCTACCGGTTCTCCGAACTACTCAAAATTTTCACTACCGGTTCTCTGAACTACTCAAAATTTCCACTACTGGTTCTCCAGAACCTGGTCAGAACCTGCTGAAACCCACCTCTGCTGTCTACACTTAAGGATAGGTATGTAATTTTCTGAGCTGTAGGAAGTGGTTTTTCCACCCCCTTTTGGGAATGTTTCTAGTTCCCATCCTGTTACTTCCTGACAGTCTCCCTTCCAAGATTTAACCAGATTCAGTGGTTTACCCCCTTAACATTTTGAGATCAACCACAGTCAGTTGGGTGCTACTACTTGGATGGTTGTGTTCTGGCCGAGTTGAAAGAAATGCTGGTGGTACAGAGATATCCCCTAAACTTCACTTGGTGAAATAAAAGACTAAGTCTCCATGGGATCAATTTGAATTCCCGATGGCTTCATGGACACATCTGTAGGGTCTTCTTGGCAGCAGGATGTAACTTTGGGGGAGGGGATTTTACTTTTGATCTTCCAGGCTAGACTACAACCCTGGAAATAGTGGGGACCATAAATTCAAAATAACAAGTGGTGCGGTAGCCTAGAGGTGGAGCTCTCGCCTCACGATCAGGAGGCTGTGAGTTCAATCCTAGGTAGAGGCTGATATTTCTCTCTCTGGGCACAATTAGTATATACCTGTTGAACAAAACTCTGTAGTGGTGACAGGAAGGGCATCCGGCCAGTAAAACACTCAGCTCCATTCATTTGCCCAGACTCCACCCCACAAGGGATGATGGAAAGAAGATAAACTCAAAACTACCAGCCCAAGTTTTGGACTGTTTCAGCTAACAATGCTGAAGATAAAAACTGTTGCTGAGCCGAGCTCTACTTTCTGAGATAAAGAGCGTGAAGGACATGCTTTTGAGATCCAGGGATGTCCAGAGGGAGGGATTTGGGTTGGTGACCACAACCATGCAATCAAACGCCTGTTCTTTCTTTATGTGCATCAATGCCCTTCTTTGGGGACAATCCCTACTGTGATTAATTCTTCAAAACTACATCCTGGGACTGTTTGCACTTCTCTGAAAAGGTCTTGCAAATGAAACCTCTTGAAAATGGTTACTACATTTCCATGTTTAATGTGACGTCAGTGGAAAATTATTAATGACGTGACTACAGAATGATCGTGTGAGGTATATTTAATTAAAATTACATTTACATGTAAATTAAATCAAATTAAATTCCTCCAGTCCCTTTTACAAGCAAGTCAATTTTCTAATAGCTAATAACAGAATCATACAACAAAAACCCACATGTGGAGGTCGGAAAGAATTCCTCAAAATTCTACCTACTTTAAAACATCTGCATTAGGTACAGTCCTCCCATTATAGTATCTTCCGAAGTTGCAGTTGAATTGAAATTTGTTATGGATGGTAGGGAGAAATCATAAAATATATGAATAGCAATCCTATTAACAATTAACATTTTCATTGCAACTGAAGCTAAATGATTTTTGAACAATTCCACCCACTTATTTTATAGCTCTCCCACCTCATTATTAAATGTTTGCAAACACTACTCAAAACAATACACCCAGCTTATAACTAAAGGAGGTTTAGTTGGGTACCTACCTAATCAGGCTGCAGAGAGGATAGTACTACAGGAGCCAGATATGACTTGAATAGAGAAATAGAGATGCCTTCCTCATTTTTCTTGTTTGAGGAACATGAGTTCTGAGGTGTTTATTGTTCATTAGCTGAAGAGGGCAATGCCCGCCATTACTCAGATAAGGATTGCCTGGAGAATTCTCGGAATATCTTAAAGTGCTGAGGTTGAGAAACGCTGGCCAAGAAAACCACTTCCAGATATGGTGGCAATCTGGTCCCTCTTGTTGTGGCCCACCCGCAGCTTGTGCAGCCTGGGCCTTTGGAACCTTCAGTACCTCTTGGCAGTGCTGAGAAAGGAGGGGCTACTCCTTTCCTGAATGCAAGAGCACGCAGGGCTGCCAAGAGACAGAAAGGTCTACTCGGGAGTAATACTTGGGGCTAATTGGCCACTCCCCTAGTCTATTTAAGGTCATCTTGCAGCTGCAAAGTTGCAGCTAACAAGCTGCAGAGAACAACTTTGGAAAAACCCGTCTGATCAGAGTTTGCTTCGTGAAACCTGTTTTGTGTTTATCTGTGGTCGTCTTGTTATCAGAGACTGAATTCTAGGAACTTTGCCAACTCTAGGAAGCCCCGTAAGATAACTGGACTTAATTTACTCATCATTGTTTGAACTAATTTACTCAACCTCTTTGAACTAATACCAGCTATTAATGAAGTTAATTAGTAGCTGGTTGTTTGCCAACAAAGTCTGTTTGTAACTTGGTGTGTGCATTCTTTACTGATAAAAGGTTTATTAGTAAAAGTGTTGCATTAAATTGCTTGTGTGGTTGTGTGCTTTGTGGGGACAGAACACCTCTAGACACCAGCTTCTTATACAGGAAGAAGATTCTCTACAATTACTTTGTTACTTTATTGGAGGCTGGGATGACTTCCACAAAATAGATCTTCTTACTGAAGTGCACAGCAATCAACATGCATTCATGTGCGGGCATACATACACATCTTGAATCTTACTTCTTCCTCCCATCTTTCTGATACAGTGGATATTTTACCATTCTCTTCAAATCCATGGCATGTAGCCACAGCTTTGTGATGCCTGCTTAGAATTTTTCCTCACCCTGTCAAGGGCATCTACAGTAGAAGTAAGCAAAATTGTTTGGGTGGGCATTAGATACACTAGCTCAATTTTAAGAGCAAGTTTTGAATAATCCCAACAAAATGGCTGCCACTGTGAACACAAATTTAAAAGATGAGTTTGGTCCCATTGTAAAATAAAAAAGGAGACCATTACAGAAAAAGATAGCTCTGAGGGAATGTTATTGATGAAGAGATCGCAGGGTGGCTGTTTAAAAGAAAAATTAGAAAATCTCCTTCCCCAATGTGTTAGGAGCAGTGGTGGGTTCCTACCAGTGCGGTCCACTCTATAGCACCGGTAGCGGCCCGCTGGTGATGTCACGGTACCGGTGCGGTTGGTTGCCGGTGCCTGGGCGCCACCATTTTTTTTAAAAAAACTGACAATTAAGTCTTTCCCTGTCCCTTTGCTTGAAAATAATAAGAAGCTCACATTTGACACTTTTCCTTCATTTTTGCCTAAAGCTTCCCAAAGTGGCCGTTTTCCTAAAGCTTAACCTTTTATACTGTTAATTTTATCCAGTTTTATACTGTTATTCTTTAGATGAAAACATTGAGGACTGTTAAAAGATACTGTTCTTTTAACAATCCTCAATATTTTCATCTAAGGAATCCATGACTGAAACCAAAAATGCTGTATGAGACTTGCTTGTCTTTTAACTATAGCATTTTCTGCATATAAAGGTTGCTGTGTTGCCATGGTGTAACACGCACTTTGTATGCAAAGCTTTTCATGTAAGGTATAAAATAGCAAAAATAGTAGTAATATCTCTCTGAAATAACTAATATATGACCGGTAAGCCACACCCACCCAGTCACATGGCTGGCAAGCCACACCCACAAAATAAGCCACGCCCACAGAGTGGTAGTAAAAAAATTAGGAATCGACCCCTGGTTAGGAGGATATGTGGGTGTATAGGAACATTGATTAGTTGCTGTAATTCTTGCACTCCTAGCCTTATTAAAGAGAACTCCACGAGAGAGGTGTTTATTTTTGCTGTGGGTTGGGGCAGATGAGCACAGATTGAACAGAGATCCAGCCCCTGGGTCTCTTTATTTTCTTCAAATGCCAACAGAGGCCCAGAGGCATTCTGGAAATAAAGATGAAGAAGACTCTTGTACTTTACTTTGCAGTGTGTCAATTCCAATTTACTATGATTTGGTTTTTAAGGGTGAAAGATGGGCCCTGCTGGAAACCATGAGAAACACTTATAGTTTCACCACATTATCTACTCGTGTTCCACAGAGAATGTCCGTGGCTGTGTTCTATTAAGGATTTACAATGCATGGAATACATGAAAAAATATACACTTGTGCTGTCCCGCTCACTCACACAACACACATGTAACAGTGGGTTGGTGGATATTCCCCAGTGAATTCCCTTCACTAAAAACACAGAACTGTCCCAATTAAGTCCAGCCAAAAGCAGGCCGATGCTAGTCCACAGAGCAATGGCCAGTGAGACCACAAGGCATTTGAAAATTTCCCAAACAAGATAAATCCACTAGGCAAAATTAAATCCACAATACAAGAGGGTGCATGAGACAAGACAAATCCAGAGTTCTCACGGCACAATCCAAAGTCAAGGCACAGGGTTAATCCAAGGCAAGGCCACCAGGAAACACACAGCTAAGAAATGTACACGTTGTTCCCAGCATTGTCTCCATCTAAATTGCCAGCTTCCGGTGCAGCCCATCAAGAAGGACAAGGCTGCCTCAGAGGTGGGTTCCTCCCGGTTTGGACTGGTTCGCCTGAACCAGTAGCGACCCACTGGTGATGTCACGATGATGTCACCGAACTGGATCGGTCAGTGCTGGTCCGTGGGCGCTGCCATCTTTTTTTTTAAAAAAAATCATTTTTAAATTATTTTTTTCTTCTGCACATGCGCAGAAGTTTCCGGCACTGCACATGCGTTGCCATTTTGTTTTTGTACTGTGCATTAGCACACGCTTTGCGCGTGCACGGCAACAAGGCGTGCCAACAAGGCGCAGCCACGAGGCATGGCCATGAGGTGCGGGAGGAAGCAAACCGACAGTGAGGTAAGTTGGAACCCACCCCTGGGATGCCTCCTCACGAGTAATCAGGCTGATCTTCGCTGTTCCTGCCTTTTCTCTGCCCTACATGTTTTTGGATCAGTGCAGAAGGCAGTTCCTTCTCCTCATCACTAACCGGCTGCAATTTCCTCACTTGAAGTCTCAGGGCTGTCCTGCTGCAGCTATGCTTCAGCCAAACCACTTTCAGCCGGCTGCTTGGAGCCATTGACCAACTCCCCTCTTGAAGTGCCTGGGACTGGTTCATCCTCCTCTGAACTGACATCTGGAGAGGCATCTGGGGAAGCATTTGGAGGAGTTGTCACATGGATGGTAATTTCCTGGTGGGGTCCTCTTGGATCATTTCTAGTCTTTTTGACACATCATGAGTGTGCTTAAGAGGAATGAGAATACATCCAACATAGAAAGTTTGCTATGAAGCTCTGCTATTAAAATAATTGGACATCTTTTAAAAGTCAGAAACACACTTTGCTTGCAATATGCATTATATCCACTTTGTTTCCATAGTGATTGTCTCCCTCTCCTTGTGATTGGGGGGGGAGAGAACCTCACAAATAATGTGGCTAAGTAATCAAGTGGGGGCATTTAATTTTTTAAAGTGCTACACTTTTACTCTTGCAGAACAGGGTGAAATGGCATGAACAAATGAGCAGTTTAACTTACAAAAATAATCCATATCTTAGAATTACATCTCATAATAAAGGAATTTTCTCTGAAGAACAACCTCCTTTAGACTGAAGAGCTGTTCACACACTAAGTTCTAATAAATCAGAGGTGCTTTCTGGACCAGAGGTGGGTTCCACCCGGTTCACACCGGTTCTACGGAACTGATAGCAAACTGCTGGTGATGTTACGGAGCCGGTTCTGTCGGTGCCGGTCCATGGACGCCGCCCTCTTTTTTGGGGAATTTTTCTTGCTATCACTTTTTTCTATGAAGGCTCTCCATATCAGCCTCTATTTATAATCAAGACAATATGCTCTTGAAGTCTGCCCTAAACATACAGTAACAAAGGCAACAGGAAACAAGATAGAAGGAGTTGGTGATCTCTCTCTCTCTCTCTCTCTCTCTCTCTCTCTCTCTCTCTCTCTCTCTCTCTCTCTCTCTCTCTCTCTCTCTCTCTCTCTCTCTCTCTCTCTCTCTCTCTCTCTCTCTGTCATTCTCTGTCTGTCTGTCTTTCTCGCTCTGTCTCTCTCTGTCTTTCTCTGTCTCTCTCTCTCTCTCTCTTTCTCTTTCTCTCTCTGTCTCTCTCTGTCTCTCTCTCTCTGTCTCTGTCTGTCTGTCTGTCTGTCTCTCTGTCTCTCTGTCTCTCTCTCCCTCCCTCCCCACCCACACACATGTGTAAGATTTGAGAAATGATCTTCCTAGGGCTGAGAGAGATCACCCAGCTAGCTTGGCCCTAAGGTGAGACTACAACAAAGTCTCCTGATTTCTAGCCTGGTGCCTTAACCACTATGCTAGCTGTCAAATATAAGGAGGGTGGCATGAACACGGACAGAAAGAGCTGGTGATGGAACTAAGTTTATACACATATATTGTGTGCTTTTTATTTCCATGCACTTTCTTTTTTGGGGTTGTTTTTTTTTTGCCAGTTGCTTTTGAGGATGCTTGAAGAAGGCATGAATGTGTGGGCAGATAGCTGGGTTGATGTGTAAACTTGCCCTGCTCTGAAATTTTATTTTGGTTTTCTATTCTTTTCCCTGATCTCCCTCTATTTCAGAGATGAAATTGTTTTGACTTCTATCTCCTCAAAAGAATAAGAACAGAAAACTAAGAACAAAACTAAAGACTAAACCACCTAGGTTTGAGTGGGCAGAAAAATATTCTAGCATAAATTGTTTTGCCATAGAGCACAAAGGCTGGCAACTGATGTTGTCCTAACTGATTGATTGCAGAATAGTTAAGAAAAGTTTCCCCTGGCATAGCTTCCCCTCTGAGCAAGGCTTTCCTGCTGATGGGAAAAGCAGCCAAAGTTATTCTTCATTTAACTATTAAAATTGGGACTAGCAATTCAATCATTAAACGAAGCAATCATTAACTGAAACTCTGGCTATGCTTATGTTCTTACTTCTTTCCTTTATTTTACAGACTTGCAAAGTCATAAATGTGAGGGATGGTCACAGTTATTTTTTCCATCACCATTGTAACTGTGAATGGCCACTAAGTGAGGCATTCGCTAGGTGAGGACTACTTGTACCAATGTCAAGATAAGCCCAAATATGATGAAGAGCAATTCATCCAGCATTCAGTTCTTTATTTACTTAAACAATAGACCAAGTCTTGTCAGACTAAACTTTACTACTCTCGCCCTAAGGGATATACCTGAGAGATTATAGGGAGTGGCTATCCTTGCTCTCTCCCTCTGTTTCCTATCTAGTTCTGTACTGTGCTGCCTCTTGTCTGGTCTTGCTTCCTGGAATGCACTCCCTCCTTCCTGGGAGATTGCCAGTTCACTGTATTCCATTAAAGCCAATCCTCCTTCTTAGTTTAGAGTGGATGGAATGGGAGTATATACACATACACACACATATTCCCTTTTTATGACCCTGTAATTCCTTAATTCAGATTAGAGTCAGGGCCACTGGATGGAGCTGAGTGTTTACTGACCAGATGCTCTTCCTGATGCCTACGTGGAGTTCACAGCAGATATTTTTTCTTTTGCTCCCAAAGAGAGAAACATCTGCCGCTACCTAGGATTGAACTCTCAACCTTCCGAGTGGGAGGTAAGAGTCTTCAATATATGTGTGTGTGTGTGTGTGTGTGTGTGTGTGTGTGTGTATGTATATGTATATGTATATGCAGGGGCGGGTTCCTAATTTTTTTACTACCACTCTGTGGGCGTGGCTTATTTTGTGGGTGTGGCTTGCCAGCCATGTGACTGGGTGGGTGTGGCTTGCTGGCCATGTGACCGGGTGGGCGTGGCTTCTTGGACTGCTGAAGGGAGGGGAACTGAGATAGGTCCTGCCGCCCATTCCCCCTCCCTTCAGCAGCTCGAGAAGCCTCAAACGTGCGAAAATGCCTAGGATCATCACCACGCGTTCGTGGCTTCTCGGAAGGGAGGGGAATGGAGATAGCTCCTGCTGCCCATTCTTTCAGGGTCTCACGCACTCCCTCAGCCATCCTCCCCTGCTTGGACTCACTGTGGGGTAGGAAGGCAGCGCATGCGCAGTGCCGGAAGCTTGGCTTCTGGGCATGCGCAGAAGAAAATTAAAAAAAAAATTTTTTTTTAAATGGTGGCGCGCAGGCACCGGCAACCGACCGCACCGGTACTGTGACGTCACCAGCGGGCCGCTACCGGTGCTATAGAGTGGACCGCACCTGTAGGAACCCACCACTGTGTATATGTATATGTATATGTATATGTATATGTATATGTATATGTATATGTATATGTATATGTATATGTATATGTATATGTATTTGTATATGTATATGTATATACATATATATATTCACATTGCTTTACAGCCCTCTCTAAGCAGTTTACAGAGTCAGCATATTGTCCTCAACAATCTGGGTCCTCATTTTACCGACCTCGGAAGGATGAAAGGCTGAGTTAACCTTGAGCCGGTGAGACTCGAACTGCCCAACTGCTGTTAGCTGTCAGCAGAATTAGCCACAATACTGCATTCTAACCACTGCGCCACCACGACTCATTTATACCTGACATATGACTCTATGAATGTTGACTTTGTAATCACACTACATCTTCCTTCATCATCCCATTTTCGAGGAAAGTGGTATATTTCTGATATCCTTTATAACTTGAAGTTCCTGTGTACATTTCTTCGCTATCCGTGCCTTTTATAGAGCTGTGGGAAAACCATTGGTTTTGCATGAAATGACATGCAGCTGTTTGATGTCTTTTCTGCATCTGTCTGGATGAGCAAGGCTCTCTAGTTTGGCTGGGTGTAAATCTTAAGTACTGGAAAAAAATGGAACAGAATAGTCTGAAAGGTAAATGACAATATGTTTCCTTTGTCATTTTTCAGAATAAGCCACATATCCTATAGCCTGCTGCATCCACTTATCTCTACAAAATGTCAGAACATCTAACATCCCTGAATCACATGTGAATAAATATAAGCAGATCTTCCAGGATAATCTTTTTGCACAGGCACTTCAACTATAAGGGCCAAGTAGAAGCTGTTTGTATAGACATGAAGATAATATCTCCTTTCTCAGAACCAAATTGGAATGTTTCATTTTACTTTGTAATAAGACTGATACTATACATAATTTTTTTCTGCTCCCTCCTTTCTCTCCTTAGTAATAGATTTCTCTCTCTGAAAACAAATGTTGGTTGCAATTTTTTAAAAAGCAAAATAGAAAATATTACCAACAAGTCTCGCTGATTTGCCAAATTAATGTTTTAGATCACCGTGCAGCAGTAGACATAATTAAATGTCAGAGAGAGAGAGAGAGTGGGAGAGAGGACTCAATGCATGAATAAAGTATCTTTTATTTTATCATTACGTTTTGATAATGAAATTTACTTGTCATCTTAATGTAATAATGTAGCTAACAAGGTAATTTATTTCTAAATCTAATTGAGATGTACAGAATGAAGAAGCATCTCAGAAGGCCTTCTGAGAAGTTGTGTTCCCTCTGTTGGAGAGAACTTATCTATGGAAGCTGAGAAGAAATCTAAAGACAAGCCAATTGAACAAAAAGCTGGGGTTGGACTGTGATGATATACGAGAAAAGCAAAGAGCAAAAAGGAGGAAGCAGAACAGGTTTAATGTTTAATGTTTAGCAGATTAGGGTGGGTAGGATAATGGTCTGATTGCTCTTAATTGCTCTAAATCACGGGTGTCAAACTCGATCACGTCATGTGATGTATTGCAACTTTTTTTCCCTTTGTGGAGCTGGGTGTGGCCTGCACGTGACGCATCCGGCCCATGGGCCGTCAGTTTGACAGGCCTGCTCTAAATTATTTCTAAAAGGGTATATGGATGGCCCACTTCTTTGAGTCTCAGATTTGGAGTTTCTCATATTCTAAAAAAACTTAAAATTAGGATCGTTTGTGGGAACCCAAATACTAATGTCAGTAGCCAGGTTGCTTTACAAACTGCTTTTTAATACCAATTAACTGTTCTTTGTCAGCCCAACAAATAATTTGGTTGGGTGCTTCAGGACAGAAAAGACCATGATATTTAAAGAACTGAAAAAGAAAAAAGAATATATCACAACATATTGTCTATGGAGATTCTCAGTCATCCAGGTCATGGTTGTCCCAAAGGTGCTTTTTCAAGAGGCCACTGGACTTTCTGGTTTTTCTTTGAAGACGTTTCGCTTCTCACCCAAGAGCTGAAGAAGCTTCTTGGATAAGAAGTGGAACGTCTTCAAAGAAAAACCAGAAAGTCCAGTGGCCTCTTGAAAAAGCACCTTTGGAATGATCATGACATGTTCAAAAAGACATAAGACTTGTCTGGAATGTTAAATGGGTACCTCTATCCAGACTCAAAAGTGCCACAAAAGCACAGGATCCTGGATAGTTTTTTAAAAAAATATCTACCTATAAAGCTTGGGGAGATGTTTTATTTTGAAAATAATAATAAATAAAAATAACTTAAAACTTATAAATTTATATGTGAATGCTTTCTATTTTCTTTATCCTATATTCTAGGCATGTCCAGCCTGCATCTAGTAATGTGGCCCTTCAAGATTTGTAAAAATATAAAGGAAGTCAATTAGTTATATCCATTAAATATATTATATATTTTATATGCAGCCCAAGATAATTCCTTTTCACTCAATGCGGCCCAGGCAAGCCACAAATTTGGACACCCATGTTATATTCCATTCTATTGCTATTATTTTTACATATACTATAGTATAGTATATTGCCAATATACTATTATTATTGCAATTTCTATGCTACTATTCTATTGCTATTACAACATTTCCTTTTTACTATTGCTATTTACGCTTTAGAGCAGGGGTGTCAAACTCAAGGCCCGGGGCCAGATCCGGCCTGCGGGGTACTTAGGACCAGCCCGTGGGGGACCCCTGGAAATAGCAAAGGACCGCCCCGCGGTGCCCCTGCCAGTGAAAACATGGCCCTCCCAAGCTCCGTTTTTGCTGGCATAGGATTGCAGGAGGCCATACCGGCTGAAAACAGAACTCGAGAACCCGTTTCCTCTGGCAGAGACTTCGGGCCACAGGCGCCCCCTACACGAGTGATGTCAAGCTGGCCACGCCAATCCTGGCCATGCCCACCCCGGCCCCCGAGGTCAAACACAACCCTGATGCGGCCCTCAATGAAATCGAGTTTGACACCCTTGCTTTAGAATATTATTAGCAATGATTTTACAAATCCTGTTCTGCCTTCTGCCTTAATTCCACCACTCCCCTCACCTGGAGGTTTCTTCTGCTTTTTTCCTTCTCTGTTATGGCCAGCAAGGAGAGTACTTGTTATGGCCAGCAAGGAGAGTACTACATATCAGACATTAACACAATTGAGAATGTCCAGCAATACTTCACAAGAAGAGTATTACATTCCTCTGTTCACAACAGAATTCCTTATGAAACCAGACTTGAAATTTTGGGACTTCAAAATTTAGAACTCCGCCGCCTTCGATCTGACCTAAGTGTAGCTCACAAAATTATCTGCCTCAATGTCCTAGTTGTTAACGACTACTTCAGCTTCAACTGCAATAATACACGAGCTCACAATAGATACAAACTTAATGTAAATCGCTCCAGACTTGATTGCAAAAAAATTGACTTCAACAACAGAGTTGTAAACGCCTGGAACACTTTACCTGACTCAGTAGTTTCTTCCCCAAACCCCCAAAACTTCAACCTCAGATTATCTACCATCGACCTCACCCCATTCCTAAGAGGTCGTTAAGGGGCGTGCATAAGCGCACAATCATGCCTACCGTTCCTGTCCTAATGCTCACATATATTCTTACCTCTTTTACTCTTATTCATGCTTGTACTATTACATATATATTCAATCATGTTTACTGTTTATACTTTGTTTATAATCTTATATGCTTGACAAATAAACAAATACAAATCCAAATCCAAATACTTGCACCTTTCCACACTGTGCAAGTTCGCTGTGCCTTTATACTTCTTTTTCCTCTAAACCCATTCACACTCTTTGAAAGAAAAGCACTTAAAAAAAAATTCAGCTGCTTTTCTCTGGTGGCTGGTAGCTGCAGAGCTTCCAAAACACGTGTCTCTCCCATTTTTCTGCCATCTCCTCCCACATCTGTTTACAGATTGCACATGGCAACTGTGCCATGCTGATGCAGGGGAAAAGACTTAAATGGGGGAGGAGGAAGGGTCTTCTACGGCATTTCTTAGCAGCCTGCTCTTCCACAACCTAAATTTATATCTCTTTGTGCTGCGTGGATGTTCAGAGCAGATGCAAACATGGGGATTGTTATACATTTCTGTTATTGTAGTCCTCGCATGAAGAACATTTTTGCCTGAAAGCATTTTCTGCCCCTATGAAAAGAATGGGCCCAATAAACTATTCCTCTCATTAAATTCTGAGCCAGATATCTCAGCATGGATGTAAGAATCACTTCCCAAACTGGTAAAGACAGTAATTCAGAGGTGGGTTCCTGCCGGTTCGGACCGGTTCTATAGAACCAGTAGTAACTTGGCGACCTGGGTCGCTAGAACTGGCAGCAACCCAGGCCTGCCACGCCCCCGAACTGGCTCTCTCGGTGGCGCCATAGGCACCACCATTTTGTTTTTTGCTTCTGCGCACGTGCAGAAGCTGTTTTTTGCTTCTGCGCAGAAGCTGGGTTTTTAGCACTGCACATGCATGCGCGCATGAAGCACACGCACGCCCGTGCAGCTTATCTGGAAGCGAACTGGCAGTGTGGTAAGCCAGAACCCACCCCTAAAGTAAATAGCAGTAAATAGCCAACTGCAATGAGACAACCACTTCATAAACACATGGCACAACATAGGAGAACAAACCCATCAGGACTAGATTCAGCAGCCCATCTTCATTTAAAAGACACAGGCTACTCTTTTGAAGACAACAAATTATTATTATTATTATTATTATTATTATTATTATTATTATTATTATTATTATTATTATTATTATTATTATTATTATTATTATTATTATTATTATTATTATTATTATTATTATTATTATTATTATTATTATTATTATCACAGTCCTTTCAGCAGTTCCAAGAAGGCTCCACACCAATTTGCACCACTCAGGTGACCCTGATGACATAGATAAACCTCCAGGTGGCCTTAAATTCCCGTTAAAAGAATGCAAATGTCCAGCTGTCTGCAGGGAGTATAAATCCTTCCATTCCCCACCATCCAGTCAAAGCTGAAGACGCTTCCTGGATGAGAAGCGAAACTTCTTCAAAGAAAAAAACCAGAAAGTCCAGTTGCCTCTTGAAAAAAGCACCTTTGGGACAGCCAACAGCAAGCTTCCCTATTATCAGTGAAGAGACGTATGGTAGCTCCTCATTGCATCATGAAAGTGAAAAGGCTCTTCAATCTAATGTCCATTAATAAGTCTTAGTTCCATCTTTAAAAATAGTTCCGTTGCTGCAATTCTTGTAATCCCATCTCCTTCATTTCAATAAATCTTGCTAAAGAGAATTCTGTGAAAATCTTGCTTAGAATTGAATTGTGTTCAGATTTAGGCAACTGCCAGGAAAAAAAAATATTATAACGAGAGATAAAATGAGCCGAGGTGGTGCAGCGGTTAGAGGCAGGTACTGCAGGCCACTTTAGCTGACACTGATTCGCAGGTCAGCGGTTCAGATCTCACCGGCTCAAGGTTGACTCAGCCTTCCATCCTTCCGACGTAGGTAAAATAAGGACCCAGATTGTTGGGGGCAATATAAATATACATTGCTTACTGGTGTAAACCGCTTAGAGAGTGCTTGCACTGTGAGGCGGTATATAAATCTCACAAAATAAATAAATAAATAAATAAAAGTAATGTCTGAGGGACAATTGCATTGCTTCTATGTGTCAGGTTTGCAGTGCAAATCGTATGAGAAAGCTTCATTCCAGCAGCAGCACAATTTCAATTAATCCTCAATTTATTTTCTTTCTTCCTAGAACTACTAACACAGCGTCACCTTTGCCTAGTGCAGTGCTTCTCAAATAGTGGGGCGGGCCCCCCTGGGGGGGGCGTGGAGCGATGCCGGGGGGGGGCATGACCCTGGGGAACATGCTTTTTTTTTGCCGCAGGTTTTTTTTGCACCGAACAATAGCACATAGCACAGAGCAGGAGGTATGAAGTGCAGATAACAAACCCTTAAGAGACACCATGGAAAAATATTTAACAGGAATGAAAAGAAAGGAGGAGAGAGACAGAGATAATGAGACAAACGTAAGTCTCCTGAAAGCTAAGACGAGGAAATATGACAAAGCGTGTGTAGTGCTTGGCTTCGCTGTGACTACGGTGGGAGACGAGGAAAGACCGGTATGTTTACTGTGTCTAAAAATGTTGGCAGTGGACAGCAAGAAGCCAAATAAATTAAGGCATCACTTAAACACATTACACCCCAATCACGCTGATGAGTTTTTTCAGTGAAAATGTGCCGAATATTGCAAACAATCATCCCAGCGGAGAGTTGGGAGGGGGCGCAAAATGTTTACTTCTTCCTGGGGGGGGCGTAACAGAAAATAATTGAGAAGCACTGGCTTAGTGAAACAGCCATGCTTTTCAGGGTCTAATCTACACTGAACATAGTATACAGGGATTTTGAAAACCTCTTAGCCTGAAGAGCAGTTTTGTGAATCCTTTAAAAGGAATTGTCTGACCATATAATATTTGCAGAGATACTGAGGATTTATATCTCGCATGCCACCTCGGGAAGACTGCAGCCTTGAAAAGTAGCTAAGAAACACATAAACATAAAATATCTGCAAATAAAATTACTTAACTTGAATGAAATTGCAGAGTTACTTGAGAAAGGAGGATGTAGTCGAAAGGACTCTTAAGAGGAGTGGATGTTTTGAATCTTTGCTTTTTCATCTTGATATGGTAGGGCTTGGTGTGTTGTGAATATTTGGACTGAAGATTGCATTTGCCATAGCTGCAGTCAGTGGTGGGTTCCTACTGGTGCGGTCCACTCTATAGCACCGGTAGTGGCCCGCTGGTGATGTCACAGTACCGGTGCGGTCGATTGCCGGTGCCTGGGTGCCGCCATTTTTAAAAAAACATTTTTTAATTTTTTTAAAAAAAATTCTTCTGCCCATGCCCAGAAGCCGAGCTTCCGGCACTGCACATGTGCTGCCTTCCTACCCCACAGTGAGTCCAAGCAGGGGAGGATGGCTGAGGGAGTGCGTGAGACGCTGAAAGAATGGGCGGCAGGAGCTATCTCCATTCCCCTCCCTTCAGCAGTCCGAGAAGCCACGAACTTGCGGTGATGATCTTAGGCATTTTCGCACGTTTGAGGCTTCTCGAGCTGCTGAGGGGAGGGGGAATGGGCGGCAGGACCTATCTCAGTTCCCCTCCCTTCAGCAGTCTGAGAAGCCACGCCCACCCAGTCACATGGCTAGCAAGCCACGCCCACCCAGTCACATAGCTGGCAAGCCACACCCACAAAATAAGCCACACCCACAGAGTGGCAGTAAAAAAAAAATTAGGAACCCATCCCTGGCTGCAGTGTGTCATAACATCTAACACTGCAGCCTGTTGTACAGCACACATAATTATACGGCAACTGTATTTCTGTGACATAAATTAAGGTTGAGAGTGCAGGGCTGCCCATCAATTATTTTTAGTGCTCCACTGTCTCCCATGTACAATTGGTATACTATGGTGTATTATTTAGAGTGTGCACAACAGACTACCTGTAAATTCTGCATTGTTTGTTCCTTGCAGCTGCCAGATGGTGTGGAACTCTATACCCAATCTCACAGTTACTGAATTTTAAACAAGCAAATATAATGTTATGCCATCTTTTCTCTTTTTCCTTGTTCTTCCCCATTGCTCGTCTGGCTTAATTTTCACTGCAATGAATAGCTTATACTCCCTCTTTGCCCCTATTTTGTATTTTATATCCTTGCTGGTTACACTCTGTGCAAAGTCATTACTACATTCATGGGGGTAATCATCAGCATTCAGGCTCAAATATCTCAATATTTTTTAGAATTTTCTACCCCAAAGCACCCGAAGGCCAGACAAGGAATAATGGATGGAAATTGATCAAGGAGAGATTCAACCTAGAAATAAGGAGAATTTTTCTGACAGTGATAACAATCAACCAATGGAACAGAAATTGCCTTCAGAAGTTGTGGGAGCTTCATCACTGGAAACTTTTAAGAAGAGACTGGACTGCAATCTGTCAGAAATGGTGTAGGGTCTCCTGCTTGGGTGGGGGATTGGACTAGATGACCTACAAGGTCCCTTCCAACTCTGTAATCTGTCAAAAGAGATTACTTTTGAGATGTTGCTGGTCTACAACGCTCAGCAATTCAAATTACCAAACCAAGATATTTGGGAGATGTAGTACAGCACTATCTTGTGGATCACAAGGTTGTCATTGTTTGTTTATAGTGCAGCTGATGCAAGGCCTTTCTGACCCATTTATTAGTATTCTTAATCAATAATAATAATAATAATAATAATAATAATAATAATAATAATAATAATAATAATAATAACAACAACAACAACAACAACAACAACAACAACAACAACAGAATAACAGAGTTGGAAGTGACCTTGTAGTTTATCTTGTCCAACACCCTGCTCAAACAGGAGACTCTATACCAGGGGTGTCATTGTGGGCCGCATAAGGCTTGTGTTTGACTTTGGGGGGCCGGGGTGGGCGTGGCCAGGGTGGGCATAGCCAGCTTGATGTCACTCATGTCGGGAGCACCTGTGGTGGCCCAAGTGCTCTGCCAGCAAAAACGGGCTCCAGCAACCCTCTGCCAGCAGAAACAGAGTTTGGGTGTGCCACCCGCAGCCCTCACGAGCTCCATTTTTGGCTGCGAAAGCCGCCTGCAACCCTCTGCCTCTAACTTCCATGATTATTATCCACCAGAATAAGTGCCACAAACTTTGTTGAATTCCCCTGGTCACACCACCTATCTTAGGAAGTTCGCAATTCTGAAAGGCATACTAAAAGAAAAGATGGCAGGAATGAACTGAGGGGGATTTTACTCCCACAATCTCTACATCATTGATATTCTTTCACTGATAATCTCACTCCCCTCCCAGTTTGTGTACCCAGTTCTCTGATGTGAATGTTCAATACAACACTTTTATTTTGATTTATTTATCAGGTTTAATTCTGATAATTTTAATTCAGTCTCAGAACAAGTTGAAAGGTTGGTTATGGATATGTAGGGAGAAGATTTGCAATGATAACCACTTGCTAAATGTTTTCCTTTATTCTTGTCCTGTATATTTTACTCAGATGAATGTCTTTCTTCCCTCTCTCCTCCCTCCCTCTCTCTCTAAGAAAAGTTGACCAAATGAAGCCAATCCATGCCTGGGAATATAACAGGTGAGTAACATCAAATGCAGTATACTGATTTCTCCTGGGTGTTGATGATGTGCATCGGACAGAATGGAAACTTTTTGGCATGTTAATTAAAGGGAGCCCGGGATTATCTTCAGAACAAGTGGTTGATCATTCTTTGGGAAGAAAATAATTTTGTGTCAGACCTGAATATGACATGCAACCAAGCTATTGATTAGTGGAACGAACATTTTTAAAAAAATGAAAATCAAACAAAAGGCATTGCTCATGCTGTATAACAAACCAGCAGGTGCCCATTTGGCTGAATACAAGCATCGCTCTGCAGGTATTTTTTCCCCCAATCCCTCAGAAAAGGGTCGATCAATTTTTTCCTCCTCAGTTACAAAAAAAAGAGAGACTTTCCTCAAAGTGCTGTGTGGAGGCTGGACTTCCCCATGCCAATATACATCCCAACCTTTTTGTTAAATAAAAATAAACACCCACAATCCTGCACAATGCGAAAAGAAAGCAGAGCTGTAGGACATCAACGATGGATTTAATGTCATGGGCAAGAATGGCCGTTTTAAGGGCCCTACTGCTTACTTTTCGAAATTGTCCCTCATCCTCCATTGCTTTGGTGTTCAAACAGCGGCAATGGCAGCTTTGGTTCTCTGCTTGCCAGCTAAACAGGGGCAAGCAAGGCAGTGAGAAAAATCTCTCTGGCCTCGAAGGCTTTCCTCAGTAGATGGCGATCTTCCCTCACAGTCCGCAGGTGAAGCAATTACGCAGTGAGGGGCTTGGGGAGACAGATCTGCAGGAGATGCTGGACCCCTGAGGAAAAACAGAAACAAGATTTTGACTTCATGTAGCTTTTAAAAAGCCTCAGTGCTGCTCGCTCACATTTCTGAGCCACTGCTTTCGGATTGTTAGAATGCTCTCTTCATCAACATTGATGCAGCCGTCTTGCTCTACCTTTTAATCTGAAAAAGTCCATGGAAATTAGAAGCTTTATTCTCTCGGAAATTCGGTTAAACAGCCAGATCTGAAACGGACGTGTGTTTGTCTGTCTGTAGGAGAGAAAATGCACATCAGGTTTGTTCCATTTTTCTCTAGCTCCCCTAATCCCCCATGCACCTCATCTTATTAATTGTAGAATAGTTAGTAGTCTCATCAGTCAGTCTTGTATCACCTTTTCTGACTAACACATTTTATTTAAAGACATTTATTTAAAGACATAAGTAAAAGGCTTTTAAGCTTTTAATAAAAATACGATTTGGAAGACTACCAGATTCCTAAATTTTGCCTCTATAAGCGCATACAGCTGTTATTCTATAATGTCTATGTATTTTATTTATTTATTTATTTATTTATTTATTTATTTATTTATTTATTTATTTATTTATTTATTTATTTATTTATTTGTGAGATTTATATACCACCTCAGAGTGCAAGCACTCTCTAAGCGGTTTACACCAGTAAGCAATGTATATTTATATTGCCCCCAACAATCTGGGTCCTCATTTTACCTACCTCAGAAGGATGGAAGGCTGAGTCAACCTTGAGCCGGTGAGATTTGAATCGCTGACCTGCGGATCACAGTCAGCTGAAGTGGCCTGCAGTACCCCACTCTAACCGCTGCGCCACCTCGGCTCTTAAATATTTATATTTATATTGCCCCCAACAATCTGGGTCCTCATTTTACCTACCTCGGAAGGATGGAAGGCTGAGTCAACCCTGAGCCGGTGAGATTTGAACAGCTGAACTGCTGATCACAGTCAGCTAAAGTGGCCTGCAGTACTGCACTCTAACTGCTGCGCCACCTCGGCTCTTTTGTAAGATTTTGTAGGCTCTTTTCTTTGAAAAATTATAATTCGCCATCCCCTCAAGAGAAAGGAGACGATTTCTGAAGCAATTTTCTGGTACCAGTTTAGCAGGAGCACATACAAGAGAGTCAAACAGCCAGTTTGGTCCAGTGGTTAAGGCATCAAACTGGAAAACTAGGAGATTGCGAGCTCTAGTCCCACCTTAGGCATGAAAGTCTGTGCTGGGTGACTTTGGGCTAGTCACTATCTTTCAGTACAACTTACCTGTCCGATTTGTTGTGGAGAAAATAGTAGATGGAAGGAGTATTAGATATGTTTGATGAGAGTTATTTATAAAAAATAATAAAGGCAGGATAAAAAAAACTTTTTAAAAATAAGATGGGTCTCCCAGGATCATCAAAGTCTCACCCCTTTTGTCATTTTGATGTTTGTGACTCAAACTGTACTAGAAGGTCAGCTATACTGGAATTAATCCTAACTGATAGGGATGAAATGACTGAGGGAGTGGAAGTTGTAGGGACTTTGAGGGAACTTTAAGCCCAAACTAAAACACCCCAACCCAGGAAGAAAAATAAAAGACACTAGGCAAGACCAACATGGTTGCACAAAGAGCTTTCTAACAAACTGATGCATAAGGATAAAAAATGGGAACAGTGACATATACCTAAAACAAAATATCAGCAAATAGTCCGAATCTGCAGGATTCTCTTCACAGTTTCTAGGCTCTCCGCATCTTTTTTGCATTATGGTGACCAGAACTGGACACAGTATTCCAAGTGTGGTCTTACTAGTGCAGTATAAAGTGACACAGTCACTTTACATAATCTTGATACTATCCCTCTGTTTATGGAGCCTAGGATTGCATTGGCTTTTTTTTTTTTTTTGCAAAAAGACCTCTTAAAAAATATTGAGACTGACTTCTCATTTTCTGGTAAGAGAGACATCTATTAGGTAAGATATGTCAGGATATTTTTTTACTGGCTCTATCATTTTTCAAGTTCATCTCCTTGGTGAGCACAGGTCCAAACAACAAATGACACTAGAATAGTATCAGGGTAGAAGGGTAAAGACATGAATTTGCTGGTCAAGAGATTGACTGGTAAAGCATACGCAATGCAGCTATTTGATAGATTAAAAAGTCTTATTTCAGTATTACATAAGCAACTTATAGAACTCAAGCAGCCTAAACGGTAGTGACTCTCAGTGATCTGAAAATGGTCTTTTTCCAAAGAAAACTTTGAAAAGCAACTTTTTTAAAAAATCCCAAATTAGTTTTGTAGCTGATCCTGGACAATGGGGAAATCCTGCTTTTCCATTCTGCTCTAATGTATAGATTGTGCAAATCCTACTTCTGTTTTGGAAAGCTCTGTTAACTTTCTGACAATTTGAGAAGATCGCTAAACTGAGAGATTATGGGAAGGCTGGAAAATAATTTTGTGACTCCCATAATTCATTCGCCCCGGAATGAATGTGACTATTAATGAATGTGTGAGGGTTTCTTTTTTAAACTTTTAATATGTTTTTATAGCCCTTTATGATGTTTTTATTGTATTTATTCATATTTGTCTTGATTGTCAGCCGCCCAGAGTCCTCTGGGAATTGGGCGGCATACAAATGTGAGAAATAAATAAATAGACAAATAGACAAATAGACAAATAAACAAATAAATAAATAAATAAATAAATAAATAAATAAATAAATAAATAAATAAATAAATAAATAAGAGAGGAGACATAAGTAATGAGGAGATAGAAGGAAAATCAGTTGACAATCATTTCATAAATGGCAATTTGTTCTAGGTGACAAGAATGCTGGGAATAAGCATTTCAAAGTATTAAAAATGTGTAGCCTTAATGAAGTCACCATAAATAAAGCAATGGGCAAGATTCTGTATTTACTCCAGACTAGCATTAAAGTTGCCATACTAAAATCTGTAGTTCTTGCTTCCTTGATATTGTCCAGCTATTTGAGGCTAGACAACATGTTCCTACTTCTTTGGGACGTTTGAAAAAAGGTAAAATAAAACAGCATACTATGAGGGAACATTGTTTGGTATAATCTACTGACTAAGAAATTCTGGGAGATGAGGTCCACACATTTTAAAGTTTGCCAAATTGACTACAACTGGTTTCAAGCTAAGCTGGTTTCAAGTCCTAGCTAAGCAAGCAAACAACAAGATCTTCCAGTCTGGCCTTCTGAAAGCTGAAGCAGATGCAGTGTGCTGCCCTCTCTCAACATTGCCCAGAGGGGAAATGTAGTTTTGTTTCTGAGAATAAATGCCAAACTATCTTCAATGAAACAAAAATTTCATTGACTTCTTTGGCCCAATCCTTCTACACGTAGCACACCTACTTTAGCCTAGCAACACATGCCCAGTCATGACTATAAGGCAGTTATGATCCATTATCCCATTGATTTCAAAAGAACAGACTTGGTGAATGAGGCCATTTATCTCTTTATAATGTTATTGTCAACACTAACCCTTCTCATTTAGCCTAGATTGAATCTTTATTTATTTATTTATTTGGGAATTCTATGAATTCTTCTATTCTTCTATGAATCTGATGTGTCTCCATGCAAGGATTGTACTCCACACTTATTTATTTATTTATTTATTTATTTATTTATTTATTTATTTATTTATTTATTTATTTATTTATTTATTTATTTATTTATTATTTATTCATTCATTTATTCATTCATTTATTTATTTATTTATTTATTTATTTATTTATTTATTTATTTATTTGTTTATTTATTTAATTGTTTATTTATCATTTTTATAGGCCGCCCAACTCCCGCGGGGCTCTGGGGGGGGGGCGTACAACCTAAAAGAAGAACAATTTATAAAAACGACAATAACAAAATAGTTATAAAATTAAAAAAAACATAAACCACCATTCATGCATGGGGAGACCCAAGATGTTCTCATTTGGTCTCTATTTCACCCCGTCTGCAGGAAGAGCCATGTTTTAATGGCTTTATGGAAGGCCAGCAAAGTGGGGATAGTCCGGATCTCTGAGGGTAGTAAAACAACTTAAATTATTTCCTCTCACTCATGGCCCCTTTCCATTTCTTCCAGCAGTGATCGACAAGTTCATACATTTCTCAAGATGCTTTCATTTATACTGTGGTTGTCATTTCTGCCCTTTTACCATACAAGAACAAATACCACAATATACTTGATTTCCTTCGGCAGCAAAGAGATATTTCTTCAACGCACAGCAATCATAAATCTGGTCCCCTGGTGATCTCCCTTGTGTGCCCGGTTCCTGATTTATGTTGTGAGTCTTCCACATTGTTTCTTCCATAGGAGAAGATAGGCAGATCCAAGAGACAGAATAACATGGCTGATGAGATTCTTTGAAGTGGAAGTGCTATTTGGGCGCTTGAAAAGACGTCATTTCAGTTGGGAAAACTGTCTGTTTCCTTCTGCTTAGCAACTGTGGGCAAGGTAGCCCTCTCACTGTTTTTGCAGAGAAGAGCATAGAACGAACTTGCTTCAGGCTTAATAAGAAGAGTTCATCAAAATGTTCAGTGATGATTATAAACGAAATATGCAAAATGGAGAGAAAATGAGAAGCTTTTGGTAATTTATAGAGCCATTTTCACCCCCTCCCGAACGGCGAAGGCATCTGGGAAGAAAAAATCTCAATTATCAGGCTGAACACACAGTTTAAGTAGGCAAACATCTCCACAACATGAGGTTATCTCATTTACCTTTTTGGTTTATTCATTATACATGCAATCCGCTCTATTTTTTACCCATTATTTCGAGTTATTTTCTGCCCACCTGCAAGGGCACTGAACATGGAGTGCAGGATTATCAGGGTGTTTTCTGAAATCTTACGTATAAAATTGATGATAGGTTATGTTCCCTGGTTAAAAGCGGAGCATGGCTGTTGGTCATAAATAAGACTGTGACTTGCATTGTCAAGTCAAAACCTAATTTTGGTCACGATCTTGTGAGTTAGCTTTGCACCAGCTGCCATTCTCTGCCCAGATACAATTTGCAAAATAGGGACAGTAGTTCTGAGTGATGTTATAGAGCTGTAATATATAAGGAGATAATTTATATGAAACATTCTGAACATATTCTGCCTCTGATGCGCATTAATCACTGGCATGGGGAAATTTTGTGCGGAAAAGACACTTCAGAGGAAGAAGCCAAGATTCATATTTTGGTTTGTTTTGAAGAAGCTGAATGTAATCTCGGAGCCACTGAATGTAACCTTTCCAAGCTTTTGTAGTACAGGAGAGCTACCAGAAGATTGGGGGGAAAGCTGATGTGGTTCCAATCTACAAAAAGATGGAAAAAATGGATCTAGGAAAGTACAGACCATTCAGCTTGACGTCAATACCTGGGGAAATCCTGGAAAAAATAATCAAATAGCAAATTAGTAAGCACCTAACACAGTGGTGGGTTGTAAAATATTTTGCCACCGGTTCGCACTCACGCTCACATGCAATGCTTCTGCGCATGCGCAGAAGCTTCTTGTTGTGGCCCGCCCGCAGCTTGTGCAGCCTGGGCCTTTGGAACCTTCAGTACCTCTTGGCAGTGCCGAGAAAGGAGAGGCTACTCCTTTCCTGAATGCAAGAGCATGCAGGGCTGCCAAGAGGCAGGAAGGTTTACTCCGGAGGAGGTCTACTCGGGAGTAAGACTTGGGACTAATTGGCGACTCCCCTAGTCTATTTAAGGTCATCAGTTGCAGCTAACAAGCTGCAGAGAACAAAGAGACCTGTCTGATCATAGCTTGCTCCATGACTCTTGTTTTGGCATTCTCTGCGTTGGCTTGGATTATCAAGGACTAATTTCTAGGAACTTTGCCAACTCTTGAAAACTCCGTAAAATAACTGGACTTAATTTACTTGTCATTGTTTGCGACCTCTTTGAACTAATACCAGCTATTAATGAAGTTAATTAGTAGCTGGTTGTTTGCCAACAAAGACTGTTTGTAACTTGGTGTGTGCATTCTTTACTGATAAAAAGTTTGTTAGTAAAAGTGTTGCATTAAACTGCCTGTGTGGTTGTGTGCTTCGTGGGGACAGAACACTTCTGCACATGTGCAGAAGCATCCCGGGTGGGTGGGCGGAGCCTCCTGCCACCAGCACTAAGAACCAGTCTGAACCGGGAGCAACCCACCGCTGACCTAACAACCGCTGACCTAACAACAAATAAGGCAATAACTAGAAGCCAGCATGAGTTTGTTAAAAACAGATTGTACCAGATAACCTTATTGCCTTCTGTGATAAAGTGACTAAATTGGTGGATCAGGGAAATGCTGAGGAAAGCCAATGTAATCCTAGAATGCATTAAAAGAGGGATAGCATCTAGATCACGAGAATTCTAATCTCACTTTATACTGCACTAGTGAAGCCACACTTGGAATACTGTATCCAGTTCTGGCCACTATGAAAAAATAAAGATGCTGAATACCCTAGAACAGTGATGGCGAACCTATGGCACGCGTGTCGAAAGTGGCACACAGAGCCATCTCTCCGGGCACGCCAGCCGTCACCCCTTGCTCTTCTGGGTTCTGGCCAGCTGATCTTTGCGCTTGCTGGAGAGTCAGAAACAAGAAGAGCAACTCCCGGAAGATGCGTGCCGGGAAGCTGCTCTTCCGGTTTCTGGCACTCCCCCCAACGCGCACACTCCCATTTCGGCACTCAGTGCCGAAAAGGTTCACCAACTGCCCTAGAAAGAGTGCACAGAAGAGCAACAAGGATAATAAGAGGTTTGGAGGATAAGTAATACAATCAATGGTTGAGGGAACTAGGTATGTCTAGCCTATCAAGGAGAAGGATGACATGGTATATGTCTTCAAGTACTTGTGGGGCTGTCACAGAGAAGTGGGGATCAATTTATTCTCCATAACACCAGAGGGCAGGACAAGAAGTAATTGGTGGAAGTTTATGAAAGAAAGATCCTATCTGGAACTAAGGAGAAATTTCCTGACAGTGAGAACAATTAATCAATGGAATAGCTTGTCTCCTGAGGTTGTGGGTGCTCCATCACTAGAGATCTTCAAGAGTAGACTGGACAACCATTTGACCACGAGGCACAGCCACGCGGCGCGGGAGGAAGCGAGCCGGCAGTGAGGTAAGTTAGAACCCACCCCTGCATAAGTCCCCCTCCCCCCCATAAGTATGGCGACTATGAAACGAAGCAAGAAAAATATGGCTTCAGCTAGAGTTGTTTCGACAGTATTATTTTATGTCACTAAATGAACTTGCTTACATCATTGATCACTAAATCCAGGCCATTTAGGGATCAATTAAAAACTACCAGTCCCAGGACAACTCCTCAGGGATGTCTCGGCCAATGTCTCTCTTATGAAAACTGACCATTATCTATGCTTCTATTTCTTCCTTGCCAACTTCCAATCCATAAATGCTAAGTTTGCTTTCAATGTTTGGGGGTTTAAGGAAACAATGGGGTTTGGGGGACTCCAATCACATCCTTGCAATTATTTCTACCCCTAAAGTATTTGGGGAAGGACCACATGCTTTGGTGGATTAATATTCGTGGAACTGTAGATAGTTTGGGGAAAATGCTAATCCTTTATTAATTTTTTGGGGGGATAATTTTTTTACCCGCATCTTAGATAAAGCCAATGCTTGGGAGAGTCAGATTTTGCCCATAGTTATACTGTATTCAGACTGAGGAAAAATAGTAATAGATAAGCGTCTTTCACAATACGTGCAATAAGTTTTTATAGTGTAGCGACTACTTAAGGGAAATTAAGCCAACTTGTTTCTCAAGAAATAACAGCAATATGTGTCAATAGGAAAGATCTTGCTTAGAGCATCTCCCATTGGAAAGAGAAGCTAGGATAATCATTGCCTCAATAATACACTGGCAAACAATAGAAAGAAACTCGCTCCAAACTTGACTGCAGAAAATACGACTTCAGCAACAGAGTGGTCAATGCCTGGAATGCTCTACCTGAATCCGTTGTTACATCCTCAAACCCCCACAGCTTCAACCTTAAACTGTCTACCATGGACCTCACCCCATTCCTAAGAGGTCCGTAAATGGGGTGTGCATAAGCGCACCAGCGTGCGTACCATCCCTGTCCTATGGCCCCCATTTATTTGTACTCATTTCCTGTGTTCATGTCCATGTTTATACTTATACCTGTTATCTTGTACATGTTTGACAAACTAACTAACTAAAATAAAATAAATAAATTGCTTATCATTATACAGAGTCTAATACTAATGAGTATTTTCTTTGCTTTAATCATGCTGGTGGTAGACATGTTCTGAAATAGGAGAGTGTTATCTGTATGCAATACCAGTTGGGCTAGAAATCCAGGTTTCAGTGGAAGATTCTGTGTATGCGTATTTTACAGCCCTGTAAAATGAAGAGGCATAATTGGAAAGCTTATTGATCTCCAATAGTTTTGAATACTGTATACCGAGTTGTCAGCAGGGAGCAATTGCCAGGACTGTGATAAATGGGAGAGATCATGCCTGCAAGGAATATTACATCCCCTTCCGTGTTCAAAGATACTTGGTTAATGACCTAGTGCCTGTGTCAGTTTTTGTAAGCAATGACGGGTACTAGACACTTTCGGCTACTGATCAAATAATTTTATTTTGATTATTCTATTCTTGCCTAAACCTTGTTTTGAAATCTTTTTATTCCCGTGCTGACTTTATAGCTTGACATCTGAAAGTTCAGTGCTTTTGTGAACTGGCAATTAATTATGTCAATGAATATTTTGGAGGGAGTGATTATAAGATGCAGTTAATGGCCCTACATAGTGCAAAAATGTTGCCTTAGTATTAAGCTTGATAGAAGGAAAGCAATTAACTGTGTGCGTGGGGAAATCAAGTTAAAATGTCTTAATTGCACAAATTAAAATTAGACAGGGTCAAATGCAGAGTTGAGCATGCCACACAGGTGAGAAGATATATAATACAATGGATAAACATGTCTTAAAACATGGGTGCCAAACTCAGGGTGCTTAGATCTGGCCCGTGAGGCCAGCCTGGAAACAGCAAAGGACCAGCCTGCGGTGCCTCTGCCAGTAAAATGGAGCTCCGTTTTCGCTGGCAGAGGGCTGCAGGAGGCCATCGCGGCTGAAAATGGGACACGTGAGGGCCATGACCTCCCCCCCGAGCTCAGTTTTCACTGGCAGAGGGCTATCAAAACAAACTAAAAACAAAACAAAAGGAGAAATATTTCCCCTTTTGCATTTGAGCATGCAAAAAGGGACAGGAAAGGAGAAAGGGAAAGAGGAAAGAAGAAGAAGAAGAAGGAAAGATTGGAAGAGAGCAAGGAAAGAAAAATAAGGAAAGAGGGGAAGGAAGAAGAAAGGAGAATGAAGAGGGAAGGAAAAAGAAGAAAAGGAAGGAAGGAAGGAAGGAAGGAAGGAAAGAAGGAAGGAAGGAAGGAAGGAAGGAAGGAAGGAAGGAAGGAAGGAAGGAAGGAAGGAGACTATAATGAGAGTGAGGGAGGCTCTCAGGGAAGTCCTGCCTTAGCACTTGGCAACCATAGATGCCACCAACAGGAGTGATGTCGAGCTGGCCATGCCCACCATGGCCACGAGGTCAAACACAACCCTGATGCAGCCCTCAATGAAATTGAGTTTGACACCCCTGTCTTAAAGCATAAGCTTCCAATTCAAATCTCATTTCATCCAGGTTTTCACTTAGTGACTATAGGTAAAATACCGTATTATTAATATTAATATGTGCCTGAATGTTATGATAATATTTATTTATTTATTTATTTATTTATTTATTTATTTATTTATTTATTTATTTATTTATTTTATTTTATTTTATTTTATTTTATTTTATTTTATTTTATTTTATTTTATTTTATTTTATTTTATTTTATTTTATTTTATTATTTTATTATTTATTTATTTATTTATTTATTTATTTGTGAGATTTATATACCGCCTCACAGTGCAAGCACTCTCTAAGCGGTTTACAGAGTTCAGCATATTGCCCCCAACAATCTGGGTCCTCATTTTACCTACCTCGGAAGGATGGAAGGCTGACTCAACCTTGAGCCGGTGAGATTTGAACCGCTGACCTGCGGATCACAGTCAGCTAAAATGGCCTGCAGTACTGCCTCTAACCGCTGCGCCACCTCGATATAATATAATAAATAATATAATATTTACCATAATATAATAAATATAATACAGTATAGTATAATGTTAATATAATATAATAATAATACAATACAATATAAATTGTTGAGGATGTATTGGGAAATCCTCAGTAAATTTAGCACACAAGCAACAAATGCACACTTTGTAAGCAGCAAAAGGAAACAGAATGACTACAAACTACGAGTCCAAAATCCCAATAACTGAGTGGGTGTTACTCTTAAGAACAGATGCATAGGTAATCCCACCAAACAAATAAAATGCATATAATTCTAGACTAGTCCATAATGTCAACCTCGGTGCTCCTGTAATTTTGTTGAAGTGGAAGTTAAATAGCTTCTAAAAGCAGACGTGTTGTTGTTTTAAAACACATTTCTAAAAAGCTGCTTGCTTGTCTACCAAGAGCTCTGCAAGTTGTGATATCTAGCAATGCACCAGAATCTCTTTTGCAGTTTTCCAAAGCTGCAATCAGCAAGCCAAGGGGATTTTGGCAGCCGGTATGCAAGATTGCAGCTCAAGGCTTTATTATAAATTTATTTGCTATTAGGGTAGTCCAATGAAGCTTTTATTTCCTTCAGGAAGAATCTCATGTCAGATATAAGTTTCCAGGTATTATTTTGGAAAACAAATGGCAAAAGGGATCAATGTAATAAAAAGTGCAGCTTTGATTAAAAAAAAAAAAGGGAAGGAGGAATGATTGATTTACAAAGTTACAGCCAACTGGAAATATTTTCAATTATCACACTTGCTGGGATTCTCTGGTTTGCTCTTAATATAGCAACATCAAGAAGAACAGGTAATCTGCACTAAAGTTTTATTCTTAACATAAATATAACAATAGCAATAGCACTTAGACTTATATACCGCTTCATAGTGCTTTACAGCCCTCTCTAAGCAGTTTACAGAGTTCAGCATATGGCCCCCAACAATCTGGGTCCTCATTTTACCGACCTCGGAAGGATGGAAGGCTGAGTCAACCTTGAGCCTGGTGAGATTTGAACAGCTGAACTGCTGAACTAGCAGTCAGCTGAAGTAGGTTGCAGTGCTGCTTTTAACCACTGCGCCACCTCGGCTCTTGTACCGAGGTAATATCATATGAAATGTTCCATACCAAGTTATAAGGTGAATAGTATAATATACGATATTCAGAGAAACAGTGACTAATGTTTTTCTTCAGCCTTGACTAAATGCTTCTGTGTGGTTGTATATATGTTAATGCCCAGATCTAATGATGGCACTGGTATTTTCTCCAAAACTATGGTGCACTGGATATTTGTATAGAAATTTTACCTGCATCCAAATTTAGACACATTTTTTAAAATGCCTGCTTGTGGTTTTACACTGGAGTGCTTTGGGTAGATATGCTTTACACACGTCTAGTGCTATTCTGAAAGACTGCTCTATCTATATCTAGGACACACAGATAACTTACAGCATTGTTTGTGCAGCACTAAGTTGTTGAGGTTGAACAACTAAGGAGGTTGAACAACTAACCTTGTGGTGCGACCGGAACACTCTGGAACTGAACACACTCAAAACCATAGAAATGGTGGTAGACTTTAGGAGAAACCTAAATAGATGAAATATATAGATGAAATTGACTAAATTGACTAAAGGTTACCTCTGGGACCACATCCTACCTCAGACTTCCCTTCGACCGGTTAGGTCCCACAGAGTGGGTCTCCTCCGTGTCCCGTCAGCCAAACAATGCCGGCTGGTGGGGCCTAGGGGGAGAGCCTTCTCTGTAAGGGCCCCTGTTCTCTGGAACCAACTTCCCCCAGAGATCCGAATTATCCCCACCTTGCTGGCCTTCCGAAAAGCCATTAAGACATGGCTCTTCCTGCAGGCGGGGTGATTTTGAGACAACTGTCCCCCATGTATGCATGGTTTTGTATGTCTTTTTAAACTCTTTTTAAATTGTTTTTAATAACTTTATTGTTTAGTTGTTCCTTAAAATGTTGTACGCCGCCCTGAGTCCTCAGGGAGTAGGGCGGCATAGAAGAACACTAAATAAATAAATAAATATAAATAAATATATTGGCTCTGTGTCTGATAGATAGACATTCATAATTAACTGTCAGCTGTCCTGAATAGAGGAGGAGAGCATGGATTTGGAAGAGAAGATGGCTTGGGCCAGTGATGGCGAACCTATGGCACGCGTGCCACAGGTGGCACGCGGAGCCATAACTGCCGGCACGCAAGCCGTTGCCCTAACTCAGCTCCAGTGTGCATGTGTGCTCCGGCCAGCTGATTTTTGGCTTGCGCGGAGGCTCTGGGAGGGCATTTTCGGCCTCCGGAGGGCCTCGGGGGGTGGGGGTGGGGAAGCCGTTTTCGCCCTCCAGAAAAACTCTGGAGCCTGGGGAGAGCAAAAAATGGGCCCACCCGAAGTCCGGAAACGGAGGAGCGGGTGGATCGTGCACACATGCACAGGGGGCGGGGCAGCACAGGGGGATCACACGCGCATACGCTGGGGGGGCATTGAATTATGGGTGTGGGCACTCGAACATGCGCAATAGCGTGCGCACGCATGTTTTTGGCACCCGAGGAAAAAAAGGTTCGCCATCACTGGCTTGGGCCATTCATTTCCATAAGATTTAGAGGGACTTACCAAAAATTTCCCGAAAGAGCTGTTAATTGCCCAACCTGGACACTAAGACTTTATGCCTGTAAAAGAAAGCACTTAGTAATTTCCTGTTCCCATCGTTTACTGAATTAAAAGGCAACTTGAGATGTCTCAAGCTTTGTGCTAATTTCTAGAAAAACCTGAATGATTGCAGCCTAAAAAGACTGTTGGCATTTTAATACTGTTTACTTTCGTGCACTTTAAATCTCGGTGTATTTATGAAGCTCTATCGCTTCTGAGTGATTTAAAAGTATCTGTACAGGATTTTTTTTAAAAAAATTCTCTTTAGAGCTACAGCATATTTTGTTTTGGTTGCACTGAATGAATACTTTTTCCCTCATACATAATTAACAGTTACTCAAATGGTAAGGAATTCATTATGGTACATTTTCTCTAAAGCGGGGGTGTCAAGCTCGATTTCATTGAGGACCGCATCAGGGTTGTGTTTGACCTCAGTATGGCCAGGGGTGTGTGTGGCCAGCTCAAAGTCACTTGTGTCAGGGTCACCTGTGGCCTGGGGGAAGCGACGGCCTCCTACAGCCTCTGCCAGTGAAAATGGAGCTTGGGGGGCCCGCACACTCCATTTTCGGCCAAGACGGCCTCCAGCAGCTCTCTGCCAGTAAAAATGGAGCTCGGAAGGGCCATGTGCGGCCCTCCCGAGCTCTTTCACTGGCAGAAGCACCGTGGGCCAGTCCTTCGCTGTTTCCAGGGTGGCCCAGATCTAAGCACCCCACGGGCTGGATCTAGCCCACGGACCTTGAGTTTGACACCCCTGCTCTAAACAATTTGATTGAAAAATTAGAAATTACCAAGGTATTCTTCCTACCTACCTTACAAAGCATCCAGCAGTTCCAGAGATTTATGTGGTATCAGTGGAGCCGTGGTGGCGCAGTGGTTAGAATGCTGTATTGCAGGCTAATTCTTCTGACTGCCAGGAGTTCGATTCTGACTGGCTCAAGGCTGACTCAGACTTCCATCCTTCCGAGGTCGGTAAAATGAGGACCCAGATTGTTGGGGGCAATAGGCTGACTCTGTTAACTGCTTAGAGAGGGCTGTAAATCACTATGAAGCGGTATACAAGTCTAAGTGCTATTGCTATTGCTATCAAAGGCAACATGTTGAATTTGTCATTTATGATTTCATCTTTTAAAAATGTCTATTCCTCTTTCAGCATAAATTTGAAACAATGCTAAAAATACTTAAAATTCTCTTTTCTGTGATACACACACAAACACATCACACAGTTTTCGTAAGAAATATAAGAACCAAGTCCCTATATCTAATTCTTACCTACCTTAGTTTTGAGGACATTATGAAGAAAATGTGATTACCAACAATTTAACCATTGTGTCACCTTCACCAGGGGTGGGTTCCATTTTTTTTACTGATGGTTTACTCAGGGATGCGCTGCGCGGGCGTGTGCACGCACATGCATGTGCAGTACTAAAACAAAGCTTCTGCGCATGCGCAGAAGCAAAATACAAGATGGCGGTGCCTATGGTGCCACCGAGAGAACCAGCTTGGGGGTGTGGCAGGCCTGGGTCACTGCCGGTTCTAGTGACCCAGGCCGCCAAGTTATTACCAGTTCTATAGAACCGGTCCGAACCAGGAGGAACCCACCTCTGACCTTCACCCACCAAATTGTTATGCTGAAGAACAGAGGATGGATCACATGGTGTATTACTTTCTATCTCTTTTCTGCTACTCTTATGTACATAAAAAGGTTAAGATTAGAATAAAGCAAAGGCTTTATTAGTGAGTGTCCTTGCCAATTATCCACAGGATTGTTTCCAACTAATCTGGAAAGTTCTGTGCCTTTTGATACAAAGATAGACAGATAGCTAATAAATTCTTGTTATTCAGTTTTCTACTGCCTTATTATTTCCCTGTTGTTCCTGTGTCTTTCTCTTCTCCCTCCGTTTCCCTGCTTTTTTGTCCCATTTTGCCAGTTAATTGCTTTTAATGTTTGCTAATGTTTAATAAATAAACCTCAAGCTATATTTTTTTGCTAGCTGAACTGCTCTGATCTGGATAGAGGGACTGACTGGGTGAAAACTAAACTGGAAATTACTCTCACTAATTTTCCAACAGTAAAAAACAAACAAACATTTTATTTATAATGTATCCCTCGGGTTACAATGCAACCATAATTTTAAAAAAAAATCAACAAGAATAAAGCACCCGTGAAAATTGTAGGAAAGCAAATTGAAATTATATGTTTAGATAATTATAAAAAAACCTATCCACCAACCACCTTTACTTCTTAGATCTATTGTATTTTCAGCTTTTTCTCATAAGCACCTCTGCACAACATTCTGCTTTACTGGAAAAATCTATATCGTACTAAATCTCCTGTTGTCATGACCTTTTAAAGGGACAAAATGGTGCATTATAGGACAACAAGTTTTGAATTAAGGGACCTCAAATGGCCTAACTTACAAAAATATGTTCAAAATCTGGAAACTAGAACTCCCAAAGGTTAGAGCTTCTAGAACAGTGATGGCGAACCTTTTTTCCCTCAGGTGCCGAAAGCGCGTGCACACGCGCTATCGCACACGCGCGAGTGCCTACACCCATAATTCAATGTCTGGGGAGGGCGAAAACAGCTTCCCCCGCCCCCCCAGAGGCCCTCTGGAGGCCAGAAAGGGCCCATTTCCTGACTTCCGGTGGGCCCAGAAGGCCCGTTTTTTGCCCTCCCCAGGCTCCAGAGGCTTCCCTAGAGCTTGGGGAGAGCGAAAATGCCCTCCCCCACCCCCCCGGAGGCCCTCTGGTGCCGAAAATGTCCTCCCAGAGTCTCTGCGTGAGCCGAAAATCAGCTGGCCAGCGTGTACATGCGCACTGAAGCTAAGCTAGGGCAACGAGACCGCGTGCCAGCAGATATGGCTCCGCGTGCCACCTGTGGCACGTGTGCCATAGGTTCGCCATCACTGTTCTAGAAGGTTTTAAATCCTTCTTAAATGTGTCCAAGGCCATTAAGAAAAGGTGGCTTATAACAATTCACATGTTGATGCTTCAGATATTTGTTGTACTGCAGCTGCTAAAAAACCCAATGCAATCCTACCGTGCATCAATAGATGGATAGCACCAAGATCAGAAGAAGAAATAGTACCACTCTATATTGCACTGGTGAGGCCACATTTGGAATAAAGTGTTCAGTTCTGTTCATCACAATACAAAAAAGACGCTAGAACATGTACAGAGAAGAGCAACCATGATGATAAGAGATCTGGAGGCTAAATTCTTTGATGAACAATTGAGGGAGCTAGGCATGTATAGCCTATCAAAGAGAAAGATTATGGGTGACAATACTTGTCTTCCAATACTTGTCTTCCAATACTTGAGGGGTTGTTACAGAGAAAAATGGAGTTGACTTATTCTCCAAAACACCTGAGGACAGGACAAGAAATAAGGGATAGAAGCTTGTTTAAAAAAAGCTCCAACCAAGATCTAAGGAGAAACTTCCTAACAGTGAGAACAATCAATCAGTGGAACAGCTTGCCTCCAAAAGTTGTGAATGCTCTATCACTGGAGGTTTTCAAGAAGAAATTGGGCAAATATTTGTCCAGAATGGTATAGGATATCCTGCTCGAGCAGGGAGTTGGAACTAGAAGACTTCCAAGGTCCCTTCTATGTTCTATACAGTTTACTGTATATTCTAACTCTGTTCAGAAATAGAATATCTCCAAATAAGCAACGTGTGAAATTTCTGAAAGACGCCCTAATTAATTTATGAGCCACGAGCCAAGTTTCAAAAGAAATCCAGTAATTTATTAGGAGCAACATTCCGGCAATTACTCTGGTGGAGTCAGCTATGACCTCACATAATTTACGGGCCCCCATGACCCTGTCTCCCCCCTCCTCCCTGGGCATGTCATAAATCACATTCTCCAATGGACCACGTTGGCGGGCTGTAAAAACCCCACCCCTCTGCTGACCCTGGTAACCTAGAATACTATCTGGAGAAAGGCATGTATGGAATGTCTTTTCAGTTGGGACAGCCCAGCAGCTCCGTCAGTTCTCCCCCTCCTGCTTATGGCAACTTGAAAGCTTTGCAAGTTGACACAATGCAGATATTTGATTGGATGGATGCATCTGGGTATGCATGAGCTCCTGTGTGCTGTAACAGTTAAAGTGCTGGATAAGTGTTTTTACCATAACCACATTCTAGCAAAAATTAGTATATAACAAAACTTGCAACCAATTCAACAAGGAGAAACTTAGCTTTAAAACAAGACCAGACAAAGCATTATAAAACCAGAACACAGTAAAAACAAGATTACATTAAATGCAATAACATAAAAGTAAAATTTAACAAGCTACATTACCAAGAGTAATAAAAATATAGAATATAAAAAGGCAACCAGCTAGCTTAAATTTAGCAAATCACAACATTACTCAGACTGGTATAAGGCAAAAAGGCAAAATGCTAAAATTAATAACATCAAGTAGCAGATAACATTAATGCTTATCGGTCTGCTCTGTTCAGGTTTTCAAAGCAATGTTGAGGTCTTGAACTAGGAATGGGGAGACCAGAATTGCAGCTCATCCTCAGTCATGCAAGCTCTCTGGCTTTAGAGGATATAAGGAATACCCTTGAAGAGCAGGGCCTACATGGCATTGGTTTCTTAGTCTGGTCTACCTTGTAGGGTTGACATGGATAATTCTGGGCTAGTTGCAGTGGTGGGTTCCTACCAGTGTGGTCCACTCTATAGCACCGGTAGCGGCCTGCTGGTGACACCACAGTACCGGTGCGGTCAGTTGCCGGTGCCTGGGTGCCTCCATTTTTTTGAAAAAAAATTATTATTTTTAAAAAAATTTCTTCTGCGCATGCCCAGAAGCCGAGTTTCTGGCATTGCTCATGCGCTGCCTTCCTATCCCACAGTGAGTCCAAGCAGGGGAGGATGGCTGAGGGAGCGCGTGAGACGCTGAAAGAATGGGCGGCAGGAGCTATTTCTATTCCCCTCCCTTCAGCAGTCCGAGAAGCCACGAATGCACAGTGATGATCCTAGGCATTTTCGCATGTTTGAGGCTTCTCGAGCTGCTGAGGGGAGGGGGAATGGGCGGCAGGACCTATCTCAGTTCCCCTCCCTTCAGTAGTCCGAAAAGCCATGCCCACCCGGTCACATGGCTGGCAAGCCACACCCACAAAATAAGCCATGCCCACAGAGTGGTAGTAAAAAAATTAGGAACCCGCCCCTGGCTAGTTGCTATGATTCATACCAAGAGGCAATGTGTTATAGTGGTTGAGTTGTTGAATTGGTAGTAAGGCAACCCTGTATCAAGACTGATTTGCACTTTCAGCTACACTTTTGCATCACTTGCAGCTTGATAGTAACAGGGTGGGTGGGTGGGTGATGGAATGCAATCACAGCATTTCTCCTTTCTTTGGTTATTGTACCAACAAGTCAACCAAGCCAGCTCTCCAACTTGCCACCCTGAATTCAGTAAAGATAACACTGTGATGGAATCTGCACCTAGAGAAGTAGCGGAGGAGATTCTTGGCAGCACAGAGTTGTTCCAAGGAGAAGGCAGTGCCTTCCACCAGAGAGAAGCCCAAATTGAGAGACAGATCAGTCCTGGACTGAGTGAATGGGGGTGGGAGATTTTCAGGGTAGCCATGCCCTAGAACAGGGCTATCAAACTCAAGACCCGCAGGTTGGATCCAGCCTGCGGGGTGCTTAGATCTGGCCCATGGGACCGCCCTGGAAACAGTGAAGGACCAGCCTGTGGTGGCCTCTGCCAGGAAAAAGGAGCTCATGAGGGCTGCGGGCAGCCCTCCTGAGCTTTGTTTTTGCTGGCAGAGGATTGCAGGAGGCCGTCACAGCTGAAAACGGAGCTTGGGAGCCTGTTTTTGCTGGCAGAGCATTCTGGTCACCACTGGTGCCCCCAACACAAGTGACGTCAAGCTGGTCATGCTGACCCTGGCCATGTCCACCACCCCCTGAGGTCGGACACAACCCTGATGTGGCCCTCAATGAAATCAAGTTTGACATCCCTTCCCTAGAATCTCTCAGGATTTATCTATTAGGGTAGAGTGTTATAGCTTTAGTTTGGCAATATTCTGTTCTGTAACCAAATAAAGGACTTGATTGGATTTCATTGTATCATCTTTGGACATGGACTTTCTGAAGATTGATGCTGTAGAGCTGTGATGGCAAACCTATGGCACACGTTCCACAGATAGCACGCAGAGCCCTTTCTGTGGGCATGTGCACCATCACAAGCTGCACTTCCAGGTTCCGTCGCACGCATGCATGAAGACCATCTGGTCCGGCGCGCATGCACGCACTGCCAGCCACTCTTTTCCAGGCTTCATTATGCCTATGCGCACCGGCCAGCTGGTCTTCGCGCATGCGTGCACATGCATTCCAGCATGCATGCATGCAACGGAACCCGGAAGTGCAGCGAGCGACGGCACACATACTAGCTGCTCTCTTCTGGGTTCTGTCACATGCATGTGCAAAGACCAGCTGGACTGTGTGCATGCAGCGATGAAACCCGGAAAAGAGTGGCTGGTCATGCGCGCATGTGCGCTGTCACTAGCTGCACTTCCGGGTTCCGTCGTGTACATACGTGAAGACCAGCTGGCCAGCATGCATCTCTTCTGGGTTCTGTCACATGCATGACCAGCTGGCCAGCATGCATGCATGCGACGGAACCCGGAAGAGAGTGGCTGGCCGTGCACGCATGCGCACCGGCCAGCTGCTCTCTTCTGGGTTTCGGTGGTCTGGCGTGTGGTCATGCTCCTGTGTCAGCACTCGGTGCCAAAAAGGTTAGCCACCACTGCTGTAGAGTAATAGAAATGAAACAACTCACTTTAAGGAAAATTTAAGATAAAAATCAACCTCCTTGAAAATATTCTATATGACTCCAATGTTGGTTGTTACTATACTTAGCAGTCTAACTTGATCTCTTGACCTGCTGGAACGCACAAACGGGCTTAAAATACTATCAAGAATCTCATCAAATACAGGGTGACTAATGATTGCTGACAGCTGACAGCATGATTCCACTGAGGAGAGATTGCTCAGCAGATTAGAGGTTCATATATCCTAAATACAACCCTTCTGTTTGGATAGGACATCATTTCTGGAGATGATTCATTGCCAACCTTACCAGATAGACCAGACATGAATATAAGTTAATTCTACTTTATTGTAAAGCTATACTAACAGAATCTTTTAAGTCTGAAAGTACAATTCTCTCTCTTTTATAGTTTGCAAAACTAGGGAGGGTCTTTTCTGAGCCTCTTCCCAATCTGTTACCCAGCTACAGGCTATGCGGTCTCTTATCTGACCGTTATCAATTGAGCTATTCAATTGAGCTCATGAAGATAGCTTACATAGATAACGCAAAGCAAACTGTATTTGCAACTTGGAATTTTCAAATGCGTCCCACTTTCATCTCATGGTAAAGAGGATGCTGTGTGTAGGGGAAGTCAGTGTGATGAGCTATTGGTTCTGTCTCATTGTCTCCTGTTTCTGTATTTAATTTATAATATGCCCACTGTATTTCTTCACACTTTCTCCTGGCCGCATTAAGTATGTAAATTGGACCTATATATCACTTATTCCATAACGAAACCAGTTATTTCAGGAGAATTTAAGAAGATTCTTTTGCCTAATTTCAAAGCCAAGTCCAATATACTCACTCTCTGATTTTATTTTTCACTTTAACTACCTCTTTTGGTTCAATAAGTATATGATTTTAATACCTACATGTCTCCCAGAAGAATACCGTATTTTTCGGAGTATAAGATGCACCTTAGTTCTGGGGGAGGAAAATAGGGGGGGGGGGGAATCTACCTACCAGGTATTCATCTGGCTAGTGTCCTTAGTCTGGTCAGCTTCAGCACATTATTTTATTCCCTGGTTAGGGCTGAAAAAAAACTTCTTTGCAGGGAGTAGCAATGAAAACAAGCCTGCAAAGACTTAGGGCTGGAAACAAACGTCTTCGGAGGAAGTAGCAATGAAAAAATCCTGCAAGCTGGGAAGATCGTTAGCACCACGTTAGGGCTGAAAAAACCTTTTTCGGAGGGAGTAGCAATGAAAACAAGCCTGCAAGCCTGGAAGAGCCGGGAAGATCCTTAGCGCCTTGTTAGGGCTGGGGAAAAAAGCTTCAAAAAAAAAAAAAGCTACATTCGGAGTATAAGACGCACCCAAATTTTCAGCCTCTTTTAGGGGGGGAAAAGGTGCGTCTTATACTCTGAAAAATACGGTAGTTAAGTGTTCCCTTAGAATCCAAATTTCTAGATGTTCTCAAAAGGAGATCTGCAATATATTCATGTTTACATTTTCCAAATGAAAATCCCTGGATGCTAAACATCTTACAGCAAAGTGAAAAATTTCCATACCACCCTCATTTTGGCTAATACAGTCTGATGCTCATTTCCACTTGTTTTCATTGCTGCTGAAGTCAACGTGCTAACAACATGCAAAGAACAGCATAAAGCATTTGGTGCTTATGTCCAACTGACCATCCATAAATGTTCACTAATCAGAATTTGTCCCTCTGAGTTACAATAGATCCTGGACTTCTATTCACAGCCCAAACAAAACATCCCCCCTCTCTTTTCCCAAAAGGGAAATAAACTGAATTACAACTATGTACATTTGCCTAGTTATTTGCAGGAAAAAGAAACGAAGCCTGTTGTTGCTATGGAAAAGATGTTATGGAGATGGGAAAATAGTATGTGAATAGTTTTGCAATGAGGCATTTTTAATACTTCTAACCAGAGGTGGGATTCAGCCGGTTTGGAGTGGTTCGAGCCAGGGGTGAGTTTCACTTACCTTTGCCACCGGTTCACATCACGACGTTTCGCACGACTTCACTTCCGTGCATGCTCAGAAGGTGGATTCAGCCCGAAACACAGCTGAGGAGCTCATCAGCTGTGCTTCGGGCGAAGAGATAAAGGTCAGTATTAACCCAGGGGTGGCAGGAGGGCTTTTTTCAAATCACAGAACGCTGTGAAGTCATCCAAACACAGGAAAATCGGCCGAAAATTCAGAAAAAAAGATGGCGGCGAGCACGGATCGGCACAGACAGAACCGGATCCATGACGCCAAAATTACATCACCAGCGGGTCGCTAACGGTTCGGGCAGTCTGGTCCGAACCGGGAGGAACCCACCCCTGGTTTGGGCGAACCAGTAGTAGCGACCTGCGGGTGGGGGTGTTAATAAGTGAATACCAGGAATTACACCTGTGAAAAGCACCTGCATGATGACTAATTAAGTGTTGCACCTCATGATTCTTGAGAAATGTATCTTTTCTTTTATGTACACTGAGAGCATATGCACCAAAGACAAATTCCTTGTGTGTCCAATCACACTTGGCCAATAAAGAATTCTATTCTATTCTATTCTATTCTATTCTATTCTATTCTATTCTATTCTATTCTATTCTAATGGCTCATCTCCAGTCGTTTCAGTTTCATAGTCCTGGACTATCTCTGGAAAGGAAGTAGAGCTAAAAAGTAAGTGAGTTTGTCCTTCAGAAGCAGGATGGCCGTGTGGAGGGGGTTTCCTCTTTTAAATTTTTGGGAGTGCTCATTAGTCAAGACCTCACCTGGAAAAACAACATGTCCCTGGTGGTTAGTAAGGCTCAACAGAGACTTCATTTCCTTAGAGTCCTGCGGAAAAATCAGGTGGAAGAATGGCTGATGACTTCTTTCTATCGGTCCACGATAGAAAGTGTCCTCACATACTGAATAACAGTATGGTACACTGGTTTAACAGCCGCGGACAGGAAGGCACTACAGAGAGTGATTAATTTGGCACAAGAAACCAATGGTGGCCCCCTAACATTACTGGATGACATAGCCAGGTCTCGCTGTTTCAGCAGAGTATGGAAGATACTTAGGGATGATTCACACCCTGGCCAGTGTCTCTTTTCACTTTTACCATCGGGCAGAAGACACAGAAGTATAGCCAGCCGGACACACAGGTTTAAAAACAGCTTCTACCCATGGGCTGTCAGACTCCTAAGCACAAAATAACAAATTTTACTGGTGCCAGTGTAGTGTGCAATATGCATATACCATAATATAAGATCATACACCTGAGTAATATACATGTTGCACAGAATATGTTGACATATGGAAACGTATGACAAGTTTTTTCCCTAATTACTTGTATAAGGATTATCCTTTATATTAGTCACATTGTCTTGTATGAACTGCACCAGTAGAGGCTAGACCAATTTCACTGTATACATGATGCACAGTGACAATAAAAGCTTTGACTTTGACTTTAGAATTTTATTTTTATTTTATTTATTTATTTTTGTCAAGTACATGTTGGTAATATACATAGATATAACATTGTTTATATACATAAGATGGGTACTGATAAGCGGGAACATTAGGACAGGGACGGTAGGCACCCTGGTGCACTTATGCACGCCCCTTACTAACCTCTTAGGAATCGGGTGAGGTCAACAGTGGACAGTCTAAGGGTAAAGTTTTGGGGGTTTGGTGACGAAACCACAGAGTCAGGTAGTGAGTTCCAGGCATTAACCACTCTGTTGCTAAAGTCATATTTTCTACAGTCAAGTTTGGAGCGGTTCACTTTGAGTTTGTATCTGTTGTGTGCTCGTGTATTGTTGTGGTTGAAGCTGAAGTAGTCGTTGACAGGAAGGACGTTGTAGCAGATAAGAATGACCCCCTGTTTTTCAAAGCCACTTCTATGGAGCTTTGAAATATGGTCAACATAAAGCACAACCTTTAAAAGCTTTGCACACCCCTGTTAGAGATGAGAGACTCAACCTACAACAAGTCAATGACTAATATAGCTGATTATTTTTTTTAAAAAAATATATTACTC